>ML685849.1:6334586-6405386 GCA_007922175.1 Pelusios castaneus | reverse complement strand
TAGATAGATAGATAGATAGATAGATAGATAGATAGATAGATAGATAGCTGAATGAAAAGGACACATAGAATTTAGAGATTCATTAAAGAGGCATTTAATTTCAATAATCCTAACACCTGTACACAGAAGCAGAGAGATTTAAAGCTTGAGAGGAGATGTACTGAGGTAATCCAGGGCTAGGTAAACATTGTGCACAAAAATAAAAATAAAAAATCAAGAAATGAAAGAATTGGGTTTGCAAAAGTTCATTTTGTATTTAACAAGTTATTTTCTGTCCAATGCTTAACTAGTCAGAATACAAATATGCAGTATTTCTAAATAGTACTCAAAGTTAGTCCAAGGGAAAAGCTATTATGAAACCTGCACATCACAGCTCTACAAGGACATAGTTTACTAGCCATTTCTTTATGTGTTTTGTGAAGTAAATGACTATTTGGCCATATGATATAATGAACACTAAAAGACTATGTCTACACTTGTTAATTTAAGTCGACTTAGCATGTCTACACTTAAATTTTAAGTTGACTTTGGGGGGTCCCTACAAAGTCAACTTAGAGCGTCCACACTGGATGCCTAGGTCGACTTCTAGGGGCTAGGTGGACCTGGGACTGATCCACAGTGGCAGGGGGGGCACCCCTTGCCAAGTGCCAGGGGGCTCAGCCTTTGCCCCATTGTACCTGGGTACAATGGGGCAAAGGGGGACAGGGCAGGGCATAGGGGCAGGATGGGCAGGGCTCTTCCCTGCCCTGTGGGGGGGGGGCATGCCAGGCTCTCCCTGTGCCAGCCACTCTGGCAGAGAGGGCAGTGGGGGAGTCCTGGAGAGCCCTAAGTTGACTTAGAGTCAACTTAGGGCTACTACAGGTCTACACTGGCTTAAGTTGACTTTAGAAAGTCGACTTAAGCCAAAAGTCGACTTAAAACAAGGTTTTATAAAGTTAACTTAAGCAGTTTGCTTAAGTCGACTTAAGGAAAGTGTAATATAGATGCAGAATAAATTAAGTCGACTTAAGCAAGCTTAAGTCGACTTAATTTACAAGTATAGACACACCCAAAGAGCCCTGAGAAACCACCAGAACTATTATCTTATGAAGTGGGATTATATCCACAAAATCTTATGTGTTAAAAAAATGTGTTAGTCTTTCCATAAGACTCCTTTTCTCTGGCTATATTTCCTTGGAAACAAGTTTGGCCCACATGGTACTTCTAGTGTTCCCTCTCCATAAACACATAGTCTTCTACAAGTGGGAAAAAAAAAGATTCCATGTCTATGCACTGAAACAGACTCTCCCACAATCTTTATAGACTGGATACCCCAGAGTAGATGTTGTCCAGTCCGAGTCTCAAATCACAGAAGAGTTGGAGAGAACGCAGCTTGATGACTCCAAAATATTAACACTTTACATAGCATCTTCCATGCTGGACCTGGGCTTTTAAATAACAAATAGATCCTAATAGCTATTTTTTCAAAATTGCCTAAGTGACTTAGGAACACAAGTCCAATTGAATTGGGCTCCTAAGTCAGTTGGGTTCTTTGTAAATCTCTCCCCAAATTTCCTCTCATATCCATGAGGATACTTCAGGAATAATTTAATAGAAGTTAATGAAGTTAAATGAATGTAGTCATGGTGTAAGGAGAGAAACATCCATTGTTTGAAAAAGCAGATAGAGCACATGACAGAAAGGTGTTTTAGTGGGAGTGTAAGAAGGGTATCTCGTTGCTTACAGATGTAATTGATACTTGTTGTAAATACACGCACTTACTCATCCTCCCATCTCCAGGGATATGTCTACACTTGCATCTTAAGTCGACTTAACAATGCTTAAGTCAACCTACAGAACTCTGTGTCCACACTGGGCACTTCCTGAAGTCGACTTAAGCACTTCCTTAAGTCAATTTAATAACTCCACCTCTGAAGGTCGACTTAATGCCTAGAGTGACCTTATTAAGTCGACTTAAGCCAATGTAGATGGGGAGTGCCCTTAACTCGACCTAATTGGCCTCCAGGCCCCGATGCAATGTGGGACAGCTACCCACAATGCACCACTCCTCGGTCAACCTAGCAACTGCCAGTGTGGACATAGGCAGTCGACTTAAGTTTTTAGTGTGGACGCTCTAGGTCGACTTAATAAAATCAACTTTAAGTCGACTTAAAGTCGACCTTGTTAAGTTGACTTAACAAAGCCTTTAGTGTAGACATAGCCCAGGAAACTTCTTCCTGATTTAGGAAATGGACATACATTTGGGAGAAAAAACACCACCAGAAGAGCTACAAAAAGATATTGAATGTCTGGTAAAACTTTCCATGTCAGCTGTTGCAAATGAAAGAAAAGGCTGACATTCTGTTACAGATAAATGATGTTGTACAATTTGCTGTAAGGTTGCAATGAATCAAATTGAGAAGGGCCTGCATTATTCTTATTGTATGTCTGGGATTACAGTTGATGGGATCCTTTCCATTGTTTTCAGCGATGGTGTATCAGTCCCAAACTTTGTGGTGTTGAGGGTTAAGGAATTACAGGTGCTATATCACATAGAAAATGGAATTTAATATTTGGAAGTATTGTTGTGCATTGACAATTGATTTTGGAGTATAGACTTCTGTGTAAATAATAGCACCCACTTTATGCAGAAGGATAATTTTATCGACTTCCTGAGAATACTTTTATTCTAAAAGACACATTTTTCCAGTCAGATCACTACTGCCAACTTCGCTAATCTTATACTGACCCCCCATTTATATCAGTAATTTATAAGGCAATAATGCTACCTTTGAGCTTCTGACAAGACGCTTGCTTTCTGATGCAAGTTTGGGGACACGGTGGAGAGGGACACAGGGATTGGAAAGTGACACTTGGCCAATATGTTTGCCCCTTCTGCTTAAATTAGGTAAAAATAATTAATTGTAAATATAGTTTAACAGATGAGTCTTTCCTTACATCATAATTACTCACAGATTAAGGTACTTGAGTTTCTAATATTAGTAGACTAGCATATGCTATAGATATGGGTGGGAATTAAGAGTTCTTGCTGAAAATAAGGTATAGTGTACATTATATAACTAACTAGCTGTGTTAGCTCTGAAGTGAGAGCAGTGTTTACTCTTTTTTTTCTTTTCTCAGCGCCCTACAGTCTCAAGTTCTCTACTGCTGAGGCTTCCTATTAAGCTAAATTGCTATTTTCTAACTTGCCTCCAAACTCTTAATTATGTCTACCCAAAACATGATGTTATAAACATTTTTTAGCTTATTTATTTAAAGCTGTGTATGTGTTGGATGTAGAAGTGTTGCAGAGTGGTCATGTTTGTGATCAGAGTGGAGCTAATATGCATTACCAACTGGTAGAATGACTGGAGGAGGCAAAGAAAGATTGCTAAATTCAAATTAAAACTGACATTCACACATCCTCTTTTGATCCTAAAAACTAATACACTGGGACAGGAGTATAGGAAAACACCATTTTGAAAGTGCTTGGGTATTTGCAGACAGGAGGTGTAAATCCTGGCAGGTTTTTTTCTACCTTTGTTGGATGATATCGTCTTGAATTCTATCCCTGTCCGAAAGAATAATGTTTGTCATTAAAAAAAAAATCATTTATCAATAGTTAACTCACTATGCTCTTTAAGGGTGCATCTACACTGGCAACATAGGTTGACTTAAGAACGCTTAAGTCTCCCTACACAATGCTGCGTCCACTCTGGGCTTTTATTAAGTCGACTTAAGTGCTTTCTTAAGTTGACTTAATAATGCCACCTCTGAAGGTTGACTTAAGCCTTAAGTCGACTTTTTAAGTCAACTTAAAACCAGTGTGGATGGCTATGTCTCTCTTAAGTCAACTTAACAAGGTCGACTTAAGTTGACTTAAAGTGCAGCCACTTACAGTCGACCTTGTTAAGATGACTTAAAAGAGTCGACTTAAATTTACAAGTGTAGACATAGCCTAAGATACCACAGTTATTTCCTATGCTAATTATAGAGGTCAACAGTGGTATGATACCATGGTGAAAAACTTGGCAAATATTAACTTTTAAATGGCAGCTACTGTCCAATCCTGCTCTGATCGTTATACTACCAGCACACTACGGCATTGGCTTTATTGGCTGTTCCTATGACATCATGATATTTTTAAAAAGGGACTCACATTTTAACCACATCTCTTTTCCTTTGGCTATATCAAAATTTGATGGACATGTTTTCCACAGCCACCAATAGTTTTGCCTGTTTTTATCTCCTAGATCATTTCTTGTGAGTAAGTAGATATTGAAGAAAGAGGTTTTGTGATAGTTAGTGCCTGGGGGTTTCCTTGAAAAGGGATGTCTTGGTCTCCTCCTGTACTATGCAGGCCCTGAAACATCACCCTAGGCAGCAATGCAACTCCGGGAATCTGACAGAGCATATGCTCAATGTATCCCACAATGAATTCCTACAGCCTCTCTGGGTGCAGCTGGACACTCCATAGGCCATCATGTCGGGCCTAGAAGCAGTTCCATGGCCTCCCTGGGTGTAGGCAGGCTCTCCCAAGAAACAATGCTGATCTCCCATGCAGTTTGGAAGCTCCCTGGGTGGGGTGGAGCTCCTCATACAGCAAGGTTGGGCTGCAGCACAGTCCTGTAGCCTCTCTGGATATGGCAGGGTCCCTACCAGCAATGATGAGCTGCAGTATAGTCCTGAAGTCCTTCTGGGCAATGTAATGGTCCCCAAGCAGTGATGTTGAGCTGCAGTACCATCTTGAAGCCCTTCTGGGTCTGGCTGGGTCCAATAGGGCTCACTGCAGAGTCCTGTGGTCCCGACCACCCACCTGGGCTTGTTATTTCCCACTAAACAGCCATACTTTCTGGTACTGCAATCCTCCTGGTGGGATCTAGGAGTGAACCTCTCTCCTCTGTTGTCCCATCCCTTGCTGAGGTCTTTGTTGGGCTTTTTATTCCCACTTCCTGCCAGTAAGTATGATGGGGTGGGCCATATGGGAAGCGTTGAGGCTCCCCGTCTGGTGGCAGGAGTTAATACATCCCATCACAGGTGTACAGACAGGATAGTTGAAAAATTCATCCCTGGCTCATCTCTGGCTATGCACTGAACTTGTTTGCCTTTCCTCATCATTGTGCCATGTAGCACAATTACAATCCTGTGAAAACTAATTTAACCAAAAGGCAGCAGCCCACATTTAAAAGGTACAGTATACTAGCACCACGCTATCAGTTTCTGGTACTATTAATGAGTTGAAACTTGCAACGAGTTAACCTGCCTATTGGTTGTGGACATATAGGGTGCGTCTACACTTGTAAATTAAGTTGACTTAATTGCTTAAGTCGACTTAATTTCCTCTGCGTCTACACTACACTTTCCTTAAGTCGACTTAAGCAGCTGCTTAAGTCGACTTAACGAAAAAGTTGTCGACTTTAAAAAACCTAGTTTTAAGTCGACTTTTGGCTTAAGTCGACTTAAGCCCATGTAGATGTGGAGTAGCCCTAAGTCGACTCTAAGTCGATTTAGGGCTCTCCAGGACTTTCCCACTGCCCTCCCTGCCAGGGTGGCTGGCACAGGGAGAGCTTGGCATGCCCCCCCCACAGGGCAGGGCAGAGCCCTGCCCACCCTGCCCCTTTGCCCTGCCAGGGTCCCTGTCCCCCTTTGCCCCATTGTACCCAGGTACAATGGGGCAAAGGCTGAGCCCCCTGGCACTTGGCAAGGGGTGCCCCCCCTGCCACCGTGGACCAGTCTCAGGTCCACCTAGCCCCTAGAAGTCCACCTAGGCATCCAGTGTGGATACTCTAGGTCGACTTTGGAGGGTCCCCCCAAAGTCGACTTAAAATTTAAGAGTAGACATGCTAAGTCAACTTAACAAGGTTGACTTAAAGTCGACTTTGTTAAGTCGTCTTAGCTAAGTTGACTTAAATTAATAAGTGTAGACATAGCCATAGTGTCCTACTGTGAAAAACAACTGTTCAAAGTTAGCTCTTTACAAGTATCAATGAATGTTTTAGGAACTCCTTTTCTGACATAGTGTAATTAGAAAGATTTGACTTAGACCACACTACAAAAAGGATGTGGACAGATTAGAAAGAGTCCAGCGGAGAGCAACAAAAATTATTAGGAAGCGGGGGGCACATGATTTGTGAGGATAGAGTGAAGGAACTAGGCTTATTTAGTCTGCAGAAGAGAAGACTGAGGGGGGGATATGATAGCAACCTTCAACTACTTGAACGGGTGCTCCAAAGAGGAAGGAGCTAGGCTATTCTCAGTGGTGGGACAGAGGACAGAACAAGGAGCAATGGTTTCAAGTTGCAGCTGAGGAGGTTTAGGTTGGATATTAGGAAAAACTTTCTCACGAGGAGGGTGGTGAAGCATTGTAATGGGTTACCTAGGGAGATGGTGGAATCTCCATCTTTGGGAACTTCTAAGGCCCTGTTAGACAAAACCCTGGCCTGGATGATTTAATGGGAGTAGGCCTGCTTTTAGCAGGGGATTGGACTAGAAGACCTCATGAGGTCCCTTCCAGCCCTGATATTCTAGTCAATATCAGATATACTCACAGGCACAAACACTGGTTCATTATTTTCTGTGCCCAACCTAACACTAAACTAGTTGTCTGGATCCTTAATGTTACCATTTCTGATGGAAATAGTACTGTGTATAGGCACAGTAGAATTACTCATTAGTTCAAGGAATCATACAAAGAGGGTAGTCCTCCATCACTGCTGCTTTAGTGCCTTTATAAAAGTATATTTTGTAATAGCCTTACCATACTGTTTTGGATCATTAATGTAGCATATTGTAATCCTTTTTTAAAATAAGGGTCTATAGCTGAGCAAATAGTTCACAATTAATAACTTCTCTGTTGAATTTAGACTCTTTCTGATCATGGAATATCCATGAGCAGGTTAAGATTTCTTTTAATCTATTCATTATTCAAACAACCAAGGAGTCCTGTGGCACTTTTAAAGACTAACACATGTATTTATTGCATCAGCTTTTGTGGGAGAAAATCTCACTTCGTCAGATGCTTTGAAGATCTTCTCCCATGAAAGCTCATGTGATAAATAAATGCGTTAGTCTTTAAAAGTGCCACAGGACTCCTTGTTTGTTTGGCTGATCTAGACTAACACAGCTCCCCCTTTGGAACTTGTCATTATTTAAAGTTATTCATGAAAAAATGCAATTTTTTAACTCTATGGATTGATCACAAAGTGAGTATTTAATATTTGATATTCCTGTTCTGTTGGTTAGATGTTCGGATAATCACATAGGGCTAGAATCTGTCACCCTTATATAGTATTTTACTCTTTGAGAGTCCCACTGACATCAATTGAGGCGACGCGACCCATCTAAATAAAGTACCAATCAATGTGAATAAGGAGCTAGAATATGGCCAAGGATTAGTGCACAAGCTATTCTGGCACAAATACTCACATATGCAAATTCAGGGTTTATTTTCCATCAGTATTTCTAATCTTGAATGACACTGACCTTCCACAAATGTTGGTGCCTGTAAAACTATCGCACGTATGTTCCTGGGAAACCAAAAAGGCTATGGCCAATGCATATTCATTCAAAAATTCAAGCAAATGTTCCTGGAACACTTTTTGCAGGATTTCCCCATTTTTGTAAGAATTTATTTGATGAATCTGTAATTATTATTAATAATACTTGTCTTGTGGTAGTGTCCATTGAGAGAGACCATAGAACCATTTTGCTAGGTGGAAAAAAAGATATAGTCCCTGCTCTAAAGCACTCACAATTTAATTAATTATAAATACCAAATCTATTACAGGTGTGTTTAGGGCACCAGTCACCATATTATGTAAGTGACAGGAGCTTGTGCTGGAAGGCATGGATACTCATGACAAATATTTGTGTTGTTAACTCAGGAATTTTTATATATACCCATCTTAATTATAAATATGGTTGAAACCTAAACAATTCAATACAAACAAATGAGAATTTTTTCTCATCTTGCTACTATAAAAAACAAAAACAAAAAACCTTCACTGATATGGAAGCTACAGTTTCATTGGAATAGAGTGTAACAGCATGGGCCAGCTACCCTAAATACAAATCCACGTACTCAGGACAGCTAACACGTTTCACTGATGTTCATGCTACCAGAGCCATGCTTTTATTTTTAGAGCTAATTCAATGAGAGCTAGCAGGAGAATGTCTATGGAAGTCGGGAATAATAATCCCCTTAGCTCCAGGTAAAGGAAAGCCTTAGAGAAGCTGTAATGATGACATGTGACAGAAAGCAAAGGAATGAAAGTAGGATTTATGATTTTCTATTTATGTGGTTTAAAATATGCCATATTTTAAAAGAAATCAGAAGTAAAAACCAATGGATTTACTGTTTATTTCAGGGGAGAAAATCCCACTTCATCGGACACTTGATGATGGAGAATTTACAGAATTTAACAGCTCCCACTCTGTAAATTGCACATCTTCAAACGTCTGATGAAGTGGGATTTTCTCCCACAACAGCTCATGCGATAAATAAATTCATTACTCTTTAAAAGTACCACAGGACTCCTTGTTTGTTTTGCTGAACTAGACTAACATGGCTACCCCTTTGGAACTTGTATATTTCAGGTCTTATAACTGGAGGTGCTGACTGCTAGCTCTTGATGGTTCTTTAACTCTCCACAGGATACATTGTTTTAATCATGGAGCTAAGCAACTCTCTTCAGACTATAGGTGTACCTTTTAAAAAAGCATTGTAAGCATTTCCCAACAGCCATAAGTCAATGCCATGGTGGGGTGTTGCCTGAGATGACCCAACCTCAGGGGCTCTGAATTCTGGTAATTCTTGGTGTGGTAGAAGAACTGAAGGGAACCTGCTGCGTTTTAAAATGCAGTTTCAGTAGAAAAAGAGCTGGGACTGATTTTCTGCTATAGAACCTATAATGATAAGTCATCTTTTTATTGAGATCCTGAAGGTATAAATTTCACGGGATAAATTCAGTCTGCCTGCTAAAACATGGGACATGGGTTTATGTACGTAAAAAACTGTTTGCTGCACTTAACTCCTCTAGGTACAGAAAAATCAACAAATCCTCAAATTCTAATAGAACATCCATTGCAGTGATTCTCAAGCTTTTCCTGTTGGTGACATCTTTCACAAAGTAAGGCCCTGAGTGGGACCCTCTCACTTTTACTGGTGCCTGTTCCTGGCAATCCATGGGTTCCCTACTCCCTCTTCACCCCAAGCCCCTGCACAGTGCGCTTTTCATCCCTAACTCCTGAACCCCCCTCCTGTGCCCACCTGATGAAACAGATTTGCATGCACAGAGTAAACCAGACCTGCATGCATAGAATGGATGGTATTGCTGCTTGTTCCCTCCTTGAAAGTTTCTCCTTCATGTTCCCCTAGGGAGCTGTGAGTGGGGAGCCAGGAGAAAATCAGGGCTCCGTCCATCCAAGTCACTTTCCCCACTTGAGCTGTCTAAGGGGAGGGCAGAGAACAGCAGCTCCTGATGCCAGTCTCACCGCATTGTCTGAGTGGGGATAGTGAAATGGACACAGGGAGCCCTGCTGTTGCATCTTGCTCCCCTCCTCCCAACCAGTTCCCTAGGACATGGAGGAATGCTGGGGGTTGACCCTTGCCTCCATGTTTCAAGCAGGGTGGGTCACAGCCCTGTGCCTGTCCAGGGTTGGGGCTCAGAGCTCATGACTGCCATATAACCATATCATGACCCCCTGAGGGGCCACAACCCTTAGTCAGAGAACCAATGATCTAATGTTAATGAGATTACTGGCACCATTTCAGAAGTCACTGCGAATACACGTGGGGGAGAGGAACTGAGAGCACAGTGTGTAATTTAATTTGCATCAATAGTTTAAATAAATCTTTATAGAAACCGTTCACTTTTAGTGGCAGAATGTTGGCATAGCTAGGAAAACTTATGGGAATAGAATGGGACTTGGTCTGGACTTGTGGAAAAGTGGTATCTGTTCCCGGAACTGATTTCTCAACATTATTTGCATAATCCCACAAGATAAATCTGTGGTGGTAGCAGCAAAATTAGATAAGTCTTGGCTCTGAATAAGAAACTAGTAAATGGCTTATCTTCTTCCATAGGTTTAACTGAATTCTTATTTCTTGAACACTAAAGGATTCAGGTTACATGCTTTGCAGTGCATTTGAGGCATAAACATGTCCCCAGCATGACATTCACCATACTGAGTCTTCTTGCCTAATTAGAATGTTAAAGGAGGAGTCTCTGGCGATTTGTGATGTTTCATGGATTCATGATCATTTTTGAATACTTGCTAATACTTGCTTCTTATTTGAAATGTGGAATGCTAATCACTGTTGATGGGACTGAGATTTGGGGATGGGGTCTACTCCTATTTCAGTTAATAGAAAGACTCTGAATTTAGTGGATACAGGATGGGGCTCCAGGCCCTTCGGAAGTATTAAGTAGAAACCAACAACTGTGACCAAAACTAACCCCCAGAGATATAGTATTTGCTTATCTTATAGGATTTATAAACTGCTAACTTAAGTGAGGTATCTGTCGGCTTGAAGTAACATTATTAAAGCTAAATCTTTTAAAATACTAAATGTATGCGTCCTTCCAGGCGCGTTAGACCAAACAAAATCTCCTGTATCAGCAAAATGTTGCATAATGTACATTCTTGAAAAACTAAACTGAATGTATGCTTCTCAGTAAAGCATGTTAGAACAAAATAAATCTTTCTCTGTCATCAAAATTCAGCTTAACAAATAGGTATGTAATGGGTCTGAAAGGACTGAAAAAGATATTTAAATAGATATAGGTGTTCACTCTGAGCCTGGGCACATTTAAAAGCTACAGCATAACAATGCTGCTCAGGAAAAATGGATGAATTGCTTTCAGCATGAGATTGTCAAAGAACAAGATGTAGCAGCAGGATTTCTCAAATATCTGTAAAGTATAATAACTTGTAAAAAGGAACCAAAATGGGCATGATGGGGATAACTGTGTAAAATACATAAGATTTAAAACTGGACTAAAGAGCTCTCAAAAGTAATGAGTTAACAAGTAGGATGCAATAATTCTGGGGTATGGTAATGGGGTGCAGACCCTTTGAACTGAGTGTCTGAGTAAAGGTCAGTAGTGATCAAAAACTTATTTTCATCACACAAAAGTTCAATACATTAAATGAAATGAGTTATAGGCCAACCCCACACCATTCCTAGTGACAAGGTCAGATCCTTAGCTGGTAGAAACTGACATAATTCCACTGACTGTGTCAACTTGCACCAATTGAAGTTTTGGCCCCTAGTGTCCCTATCACAAAATCTCTTTTCATAAGATTGGATTATACCTTGTCACTGAACCACTGTGCAAGAGATGGGCACAAGACTTCCCCCAACCCTACAAGTGTATCCTGTGTACAGGAACCAGGCACTTTTGCAGTCTCCTCCTCAACATTGTGTGGGATGCTAATATATGAAGAATGTGCGGTTGATCTGCAATGTCGTTGTTATGTGTATCTCAGTTTAGCTTCTTGACAGTATTCTGACTATGTGGAATTGAATCAAAAGAAACTGTTAGGAAGAACAAGCAGGAAATGATACAGTGGCAATAGATAAGATACCCGGAGTTCTGGTCCATGAGTAGGTCTCTCCACTGCCATAATAAAAATAAAGAATAATAAATAATAACCTGGAAAATAACTTTAAGGGAGTTAAGAGAATAAAAGCCGGACCATTAATTGGGAAAATGCTATTTCTAGGTGCCAAGTAGAGTTTCACAGCTGACTTACCAAAACTGAGGGCTTAAGATCAAAAGGATTCTGAACAGTCTCTAGAGGTAGAAGGGGGGTGGGGTTCAGTTGTCTTGGGACTGTTCATGGAGACCAGACAGATAGATACACAGACCCAGCAGAATGAGTCTGGAGCAGCTACGTTTGTCCATGTTTTGAAGGAAATTACAAGCTTTAGGTATGAAGTTCCAGAGGGGTAACTGTGTTAGTCTATTTCAGCAAAACTAACAAGGAGTCCTGTGGAACTTTTAAAGATTAACACATTTATTTATAGCATAAGCTTGTCATGTAGTCCTTTTGTTATTTTAATGATTTTCTTTAATTGCTATTTATCTTTAGATGAATAAGCAATACCTTAGGTTTGAAGAAGCTATTTTGGGTCACTTTAATTGACTGCTACTCACAGGCCTCTGGAGGGATGTTTCTTGCAGGTAACAAATACCATTGGGTTTTCTATGGGAAACGGGGGCTGAAATATAGAGCTCCAGTCTCAGAGTGGTTGAACTGATGGGTTCAACCTTTGAGAGGCATAAAGGCTATGTCTACACTGGGGAATTTAGGTCGACTTAAATAAGTCGACTTTAATAAGTCAACTTTAAGTCAACCTTATTAAGTTGACTTAGGGTGGGTCTACACTTGTAAATTAAGTCGACTTAAGCTTGCTTAAGTCGACTTAATTTACTCTGCGTCTACACTACATTTTGCTTAAGTCGACTTAAGGAAAATTAAGTCGACTTAATAAAACCTCATTTTAAGTCAACTTTTGGCTTAAATTGACTTTCTAAAGTCGACTTAAGCCAGTGTGGACGCAAAGTAGCCCTAAATCGACTCTAAGTCAATTTAGAGCTCTCCAGGACTCCCCCACTGCCCTCCCTGCCAGTGAAAGTAGCACAGGGGGAGCCTGGCTCTGCCCTGCCCACCCTGCCCCTATGCCCTGCCCACTCTGCCCCTATGCCCTGCAAGGGTCCCTGTCCCTCTTTGCCCCATTGTACCCAAGTACAATGGGGCAAAGGCTGAGCCCCCTGACACTTGGGGTGCCCCTCCCCACCCCCGTGGACCTCTCCCAGGTCCACCTAGCCCCTAGAAGTCGACCTAGGCATCCAGTGTGGATGCTCTAAGTCGACTTTGTAAGGTCCCCCCTAAGTTGACTTAAAATTTACGTGTAGACATGCTAAGTCGACTTAACAAAGTCAACTTAAAGTCAACTTTGTTAAGTCAACTTAACTAAGTTGACCAAAATTAACAAATGTAGACATAGCCTTAGGGAGAGTAGTTATCAACTGTTCACAGCCATGCTGGAAGGGCATAACGAGTGGGGTACCACAGGGACCTGTTCTGTCAATATTTTTATCAATAATTTAGATGATGGCATAGACAGCACACTTATAAAATTTGCCAATGATACCAAACTGGAAGGGGTTGCAAGTGCTTTGGAGGATAGGATCACAACTCAGAGTGATTTGGACAAACTGGTGAAATGGTTTGAAGTTAATAGGTTGTAATTCAACAAAGACAAATGCAAAATACTCCACTTAGAAAAGAACAATCTATTGCACACATACAAAATGGGCAATGACTGCATAGGAAGGAGTACTGCGGAAAGGGATATGTGTGTCAAAGTGGACCACAAGCTAAATATGAGTCAACAGTATAACGTTGTAAAAAAAGGAAACCTCATTTTGGGATGTATTAACAGGAGTATTGTAAGTAAGACATGAGAAGTAATTAGTCCACTCTACTCTGCCCTGATTAGGCTACAACTGGAGTATTGTGTCCAGTTCTGGCTGCCTTATTTCAGGAAAGATGTGGACAAATTGGAGAAAGTCCAAAGAAGAGCAACATGAATGATTAAAGGTCTGGAACACTTGACTTATGAGGGAAGATTGAAAGAGCAGGGTTTGTTAACTCTGGAAAAGAGGGGACTGAGCGGGGACATGGTAACAGTTTTCAAGTACTTAAAAATTTGTCACAAGGAGGAGGGAGAAAAATTGTTTTCCTTAACTGCTGTTTATAGGACAAGAAACAATGGGCTTAAATTACGGAAGGGAGGTTTAGGTTAAACATTAGGAAAAAATTCCTAACTGTCAGGATGGTTAACCACTGGAATAAGTTGCCTAGTGAGGTTGTGGAATCTCCAACATTGGAAGATTTTAAGAGCAGTTTAGACAAGCACCTCTCAGGGATGGTTTAAAAGGGTACTTGGTCCTGCCAGAGTGCAGGGGACTGGACTAGGGCTGAAAATTTGGCTTGAAACTCTTTGCACAAACTGGTAGTCAAATCATTTATTATGCTGAAACTCAGTGAAGCTGACGTGCCAACCAATATTCAAGTTCTCATTGGATTCTAATGAACCTTATCTGTCTAATTTTGCACCAGAGTGTCTAGGATTGGGCAGTTTATTTTTGGACCTACACGTTTTTGTCAACAAAAGCTGTATTTTGCTTCCAGACTCTTTTATGAGATAATCCTATGCAGAGTATAGAGATGTGTAATGAACACATTTTGTTTTCTAAGAGTGTGTTTGATCTCAAGGATAAAATACACCAAAATTCTCACTGGTTGTTTTACATTATAAATTGATTGATTTTGTTCTGTCACATTTCATTTTAAGGTATATGGCACATTATATTACCTATGCCTTTTTAGAAGGTAGAAGGTAGGAATTTAGAAATTGCCAGACTGGATTAGATCCGTGATCTCTCTATAATCCATCATAATCCTGTAATACATCTCTGACTGACCAGTATGAGACTGTAGACACAGTATCTATAAACAGTTAGTTAATAGACTGAGCGTCAATAAATGGCACTCAAGAATTTGTAGCATGATTCTTGTGTTTTGTAGTGGTAGGGTACAAATACGTAATGTAAGTTCATATAAGTATTTAGGTCTGTGCATTTGCCTGATATGAGATTCCGGGCCTTTGGGGCTCCCTGAAAATTAAAGTCTCTGAGTTACACATGTTAGCAAAGAACAAAGACATAATGTGTTCGTCTTGCCTGTCTGCAGTTAGGTGGGTTTTTTTATTATTGTGAAAAAATAAGGAATGCAGTTAAAATGTTTCAAGGCACAGTGAAGGTGTGATAGATGAGTGCACCAGTGAGAGAAAGCTCTGACTTCTCTTCAAGACAGATTGCAGAGCAAGGTCAAGTGAGGGAGGTGTTAAAAAGAATCAAACATAGGGCCATAAAGTGACCATGGCCAAGATATGACACTGCTCCCTTCCCCTCCCATGTGGTGTAAAAGGGGTTGTACCAAAGATCCCAAACCCAGACCCTCCAAAATAGAATGTGTCCATGTATTGAAAGGAGTGGTAGAGGGGGCGAGGCCTACAGGTATAAATAAGGCTATCATAAAGAAAAAAGGCAGGAGAGAGGGGATTTCATTGGCTTACAGCATAATTAGGGAAAAGAGAGAGTTCTACAGGCTATAGGACTAGGACTGGGGAGGAGGGGAAATCTATCAGCATATAGAGAAATTAGTCCGACTAGTGTGAAGGGCTTGGATATGGTTCTGGTTTTAAGCTTGTCAGTGTAACTCCCAATAAATCCTTTGCTTAGTGCCTGCAGATTGGACTCAGGACTGTTGCTTTCTGGAGAGCTGTGTCTGGGAACTGAGACAGGGCAGGGGAGCCCTAGCAGGTAGAACCAACGGAACTTCTTGTTTTGCACTGAAAATGGTTTCCTCTAGCTGTTTTTTTATCAGATCTTACAGCTGCAATAAATACAGAAGTAAGCGGATGTGGAATGATCTGCCCCCATTTAGAGATTGCTGTGAATCCTGAAACATGAGGTTTTGATAGTCCTTTTACATTTTTTAAGCACTGGATCTTATAGAAATAAAATAAACATAAATTAACCCAGGGAGAAAATTTTGAGTGCATTTCTCTGTAAATTGTCATTGCAGGGTAATGGGAAATGGGGTATTTTCTTTCATTCCAATCATAGTAGATTGTTTTATTGAAATATTGTATAGTTTTCCCTTACCAGGAGATGGGGCAGATAGCATTATTATGAATGCTCTTAAAACATGCATTCAATCATTCAAGATTTGAAATGTTTGTTTTTAACTGAACATGAATAACTGCTAGCATCTGTCCCTACAATCCAATATCGTATAACTGAACAGGTACAGGGGCTTTTTTTATTTCCTTCGAAGTGTCCCATTCACAATTGCTAGATGCAGAATATGTGTCTGCTTCATGAACCAGTGAATCATTGACATCAGTCAAAATAGCAGAGAAAGCCCATGCATTTCTTGCTTTCAAGAATTTAACAGACTTGGGTAAAAAAGACCGTGTCCTACTCACCACTCTTTACTTGCATGGAAACCAGTTAAGTGGTTGTATTAGTGAATTACGGCAAAAGATCTGGGGCCAGATTTTTAAGGTATTGAAATGCCTAATTACCTGCACTAAGAGAGGGACTTTAAAAATATATTTCATAACTCAAAATAAATAAAATGAACAATAAAAATATGAACAATCAATAGCATTAGCCAAGCTAGAACTAATACAGAGAAAAAGCCTATCTGGTGGGGGAAGCAAGAGTCACAAACTGCAGTGGGTAGTGGGAAGACCGGAGATGAGGGAAGGTTGTGGGACTGAATCTTTTCTATCCTTTCCAAGGGCAGTTCAGACAGAATGCAGAACCAGTGGCCACAGCTGAATCTGGGTTAGGTGCGGGTTTTAACAGAGAGATAGAGTTTAGTGAATGCTTGTGTAACTCACAGGCCTAATAGAGAGCTATCTCTTTAAATGATCAAGAGAGGGATGGTGAGAAAGAATGAGTTGTGATTGGGTCATTGGGTAATTGGTGCACAATTAGCATTCCATGACCAAAAGTTTCTGGAATTGGGATGGGGGAAGTAGTTTTGGGCCTGTTCAACAGACTCCCTTTAGCTGGACTCAGATTGCATTGAGGGCAAATAGACTGGACAGTTCCTTTTCAGAAACACATGTGACCTACATTGAGTTAGGAGAAATTGAGTCCCAAGAGCAACAGGGTGGTGATATGGGTAGCTTTCCAACACAGGAAGTTCTGGCAGAGTTAGTTAAAGAATGAGGAAATTGTGAAGGAAAACT
Organism: Pelusios castaneus; assembly: GCA_007922175.1. Classification (NCBI taxonomy): domain Eukaryota; kingdom Metazoa; phylum Chordata; order Testudines; family Pelomedusidae; genus Pelusios; species Pelusios castaneus. The sequence goes on along the minus strand of ML685849.1, from coordinate 6,388,567 downwards.
AATTTCTTTTATTTTAATTGCATACCATGAATGTTGTTTAATTTTAGCCAAGCCATTTTAGTCAAATTACCTTAGTCTGGTTCACCAGCTCTTCTTTTATTTAAATGCGACAATGGGGAAAGAATCATCTATATTTTGCTATTCTCAGTTTTGTATATTTCTTATAATGGGGCTTTTCATCTGCATAATAAAGACTGATTGGTTGGTTAGATACTGAATGATCCTGAAGTCCAGCAGACAAGAAGAGTCTGTGTGGGTATCAACTGGACATTTCTGCAAGTAAAAGGAGGGAAAATATTGTTACAGTACTTTTGATTGAGCGGACTATATAGAGTTGATGAACAACTTCCTAGGTCCCAGTTTTTTTACCGCCTGCTCCTAAATAATGGCTTCTTCTGATCCCTGCCATTTCTTCTGGTCCCCTCTAGCTACTTGAAGCAACTTCTGCACGGCTTCCCTCCCCTTCTGACCATAGCTGCTGGCTCCACAGGGAAACTGCCTTTGGATATGTCTACACTAGAAAAAGTTAGGTCAACTTTGTTAAGTTGACTTAATAAGGTCGACTTTAAGTCGACTTAAAGCCAATCTTATTAAGTTGACTTAACAAAGTGGACTTTAATAAGGTCAACTTTAAGTTGACTTAGTCCGCTTTGTTAGGTCGACCTAACCACCCTTAAGTCAACTGAATAAAGTTGACTTAAGGATTACGCCACGTCCACACCGTCCTTAAGTCGACTTAAGGAGTCGACTTAAGGCTTAAGTTGACCTAATGGGTGATTCTTATTAAGTCGACTTAAGCTTTCATTAAGTCAACTTAAGGAATTTCTTAAGTTGACTTAATGAAAGTCTGGTGTAGACAGGGAGTAATTTAGGTCAACTTAAGGCTCCTTAAGTCAACCTAAATTGCTAGTGTAGACTTACCCTTTGGCTCTTGGCCTCTCAGCTGCTTCATGCTGCTCTTCCTTAGAGACTCAGGGTTCCTCTTCTATTGCTCTTTCGTGTTCCTTTTTCCTAGCCCACATACCAATTCATCTTTAGCCAGCTTGTTCCCCACAACCAAGCTGTCCTGTATGCTGTCCTTCCTTCCCCACTACCAAGTCAACCTCTATTAACTTACAGAAAGTCCTTTCTATAAAATAAAATGGACAAAACATATAACTCTACCTATAAGGAGTGGTAGGAGAATAACGATTGATTACAAAAACTGTGCCTCAAATGTTACTGCACCAGCCTTGCTTGGTTCTGAAATGTTTGGGAATGTAGAAAATGCATGTGGTCCATAATAGCTTTATAGACACATTCAATCCATCTGAAATAAGCAGAAGCTTTGGATTACTGACAAGTAACATGTGTTGAGGGACCATTCTAGCAACTATCTCACTAATAAAAATATGAAAGATGGTGGTTTTATTAAATGAATGAGCTGAACACTATCTTACTGATTTCTCAAGTGGAAGTTTAGGTGAGAGATGCATCACTTTTTACCAAGATAAAACCTTCTGATGGTGGAATTGAATCATAAGGAAGTTATTACCTCAGTTCACTTAGATGAGTGTAATTACATACTTTTCTGGTTTGTCTGCTGGCATCATGTATGTAATTCAGTTAACTAATCTGGTAGAAAGTGACTCCAGTATTAGTGAGAAGTGGGTGTGGTTTTGTTCCTGGACTACTGGATTAATATAATAAATGGTACACTTGATTAAACGGAATTTCAGAATATCTGTAAGACTCATTGGCTATGTCTACACTAGGAAAAGTTAGGTCGACTTTGTTAAGTCGACTTAGTAAGGTCGACTTTAAGTCGACTTAAAGTCAACCTTATTAAATCGACTTAACAAAGTGGCAACACTTTAAATTGACTTATTCCACTTTGTTAAGTCGACCTAACTGCCCTTAGGTAGACTTAACAAAGTGGAGTTATGCATCCACATTGGGCTTAGGTCAACCTAAGGAAGGGTTAGGTCGACCTAAGGAGACTTAAGTCGACCTAATGAGTGATAGTTATTAAGTCGACTTAAGCTTTCATTAAGTTGACTTAAGGATTTTCTTAAATCGACTTACTGAAAGCCTAGTGTGGATGCTTAAGGACTCCTTAAGTCGACTTAAATTGCCAGTGTAGGCATAGCCATTGGTTCTCTCATATTTGTTGTAAAAATAAAGCGTTGTATTTCACCTTGATAACTCAAGAATAAATCTAAAATGTGCTTATTTGTTGGACTCGGATTTGTTTTTACTTTGGAATAATCTACCTTACAGAATCATCAGGTAATGTTCAAGATAACTGCCTATAATTTATAATCTTTAGTGAGGACAATCAAATGAGTGAAGGATCAAAGAAACCATATTACCTTTGCCCCTGACAGACATTAGTGCTTTACCATCACAGTTCATTTTTCTGGAAGGGGAATAATGGTGCATAATGCTGTCTGTTCGATGCATCAAGGTCTTGAGTTTACTGCTTTTTCCCTTTCTCACAACATATTCACCTTAGTGTAAAACAGTAGCTGACTCATGACCTCAGTCGTAGCAGAGAGCAGGTCAAATAGAAGGGAGTTCTGAGATACGTCAATCTGCCTGCTTCAGCATGACTACTCTTACTGGCTATGTCTACACGTGTAAAGTTAAGTCAACTCTGTTAAGTCGACTTAACAGAGTGGCTACACTTTAATAGTAAACATAGCCGTCCACACTGGCTTTAGGTCGACTTAATAAGGTCAACTCAGCACTATTCCCTGTGCACACTGGCTTTAGGTCGACTTAAGAAGTTGACTTAAGGCTTAAGTTGACCTTCAGAGGTGGTGTTATTAAGTCAACTTAGGCTGTTATTAAGTTGACTTAAGGAAGCACTTAAGTCGACTTAATAAAAACCTAGTGTGGATGCGGCTTTGTGTAGGTCGACTTAAACATCCTTAAGTCTACCTAAGTTGCCAGTGTAGATGCACCCACTGATTCCAAATAATGCCATAACTACCAGTATTGTTCATGCTCAGTGTTGAGTATAAAATCCTGACCATGGATCTTGGTTTCAAAAAGAATTCTTTTTGCCAATTGGACTAATTTTTTTGAAAGACATGGGTTATTCGTATGGCCAAACCATCTCACTGCAGCCAAACATTGCTTTAATCAGAGATAAATGAAGTCTTAAGCACAGGGCACTGTGATTGGGAGAAAACAAATAAGCAGCCATTCAACACGGAGGTCTAGGGTAGAGTGGAGAAAGTGACTTAATTTGCATAAATGCTCATAAGATCTGAATTCATCTCTGGATATGGAGAAAAGCAGTTAAAGTAGCATAAAAACTGATAATTTTGTCTTAAAAATTATATTTATCTAAAGAGATAAAATTTCACATAACTAGATATTATTATGCATATTTTCTAAGAGAGTAGCCTCTTTTTACTTAACTGAATGGGATATAACTATGACAGGGAAATGCAAATGCTTTATGCTTTAGTAATTAGACCATTCCATATATTTCACAATTCCAGATGTTATCTTCACTCATTTTATTTTTCTTTTGTCCCGTTGGTGCGAATAAGAGAAATAAAGATGACTCAGTTATAAGAATAAACAGGAAACTAAGAGTACAGCAGCCCTGAAGAAATAAACAAATACAAGAATATGACCATACATATAAAGAGAGAGAGAGCAAGATGTTTGAGAGAGATAATGAAGCATCAGCACATAAAGTAGGTCCATTTCAGATGGTAGGGGAAATTGTGAACAAAGGTTTATAATATTTTATATTACCTAGTCAGGTTTCCATCCTCTAAAGTGTAGAGCACCATGCTTAACCCAACAAAGCACGAAGGATAAACTTTTCATAAGTGCCAAAGTCATGTAGGTATCCATGTTCCATTGAAAGCCGGTGACTTTTTATTAAGCATGTACTTACTTTTAAGTAAGGAAGTAGTTCCATTTAGAACTCATTTAGACTATTCAGTTGCGTAAACTTAATCATGTGCTTAAGAGCATTGCCAAATCAGGACCAAGGTGCCGAGCACCTTGCACAATGAAACCCCAAATGAGCATCTTTTGCTAAACAAACAAGGAATCCTGTGATACTTTTAAAGACTAACAAATGTATTTATCGCATGAGCTATTTTGGGAGAAAATCCCACTTCATCAGATGCTTTGAAGGTGGGGAATTTACAGAATGGGAGGAAATTAAATGCAGGGAAGTATATGACATAGGATCAGGACAGGCTGTAACAGCAAATCAAAGTAGATGTTGAGATTAAAACACTGGGGAATAGCATATAGAGGAAGGTGAGGTCAAATCACCTGTTGTAATGAGAAAAAAAAACAACCCATAGCTCTGTTTAATCCTGAGGCATCAGAGTTGAATTTATATATAAATTCCAGTTCTGCAGTTTCTCTTTGAAGATGTGATTTGTTATTCATTTGTTTGAGCACCGCTATTAACAAGTCATCAATGGAGTGAGCCAGGAGATTGAAGTGTTCCCCTATTGTTTTTTTCAATATTGTGATTTCTGATGTCAGACTTGTGTCCATTTATTCTTTTGTGTAGAATTCTTTATTCTTTATTCTTTTATCCTGTTTGTCCAATATATAAGGCAGGGAGCGCATTTCTGGTAGATGATGGCATAAATCACATTGGTGGACGAGCCTGTGAATGACTGAATAGCTGTCTTGATTAACTCCTGTGATGGTATCTTTTGTGTAGCTATGTGGGCAAAGTTGTCAACGTGGTTTGTTGCAGGGATATGTGCTTGCTTTAATATTTCTGTTGTTTGGTCTATAGTTGCTGGTGAGTATCTGTTTAAGGTTGGTGGGTTGTCTGTAAGTGAGGAGAGGTCTGTCTCCCAAGGCTTGAGAGAATGTGTAGAATAGTCTGTAGATGCTTGATGATGTGATGTAGAGGTCTGACTTGGGGTTGTAGGTGATGACCAATGGCATTCTGTTGTTTTCTTTCTTTCTTGGGCTTCTCCTGTAGTAGTTGACTTCTGGGCACCCGTCTGGCTCTGTCAATCTGTTTCTCAAGGTTAAACAGGGACTATGGATTTTTTTCTCATTACAACAGGTGATTTCCTTCCTCTATATGCTGTTCCCTAGTGTTTTAATCTCAACATCTACTTTGATTTGCTGTTACAGCCTGACCTGATCCTATGTCATACACTTCCCTGCATTTAATTTCCTCCCATTCTGTAAGTTCCCCATCTTCAAAGCGTCTGACAAAGTGGGATTTTCTCCCATAAAAGCTCATGTGATAAATAAATTTGTTAGTCTTTGTTTTGCTGAACTAGACTAACACGGCTACCCCTTTGGAACTCATCTTGGCTAAGCACTCACCAGAAACAGTAAAAGAAATATAACAAACCATAGAGTTTCCCAGGAAAGAAATGAGGTTTGAAATTGAAGGTTACAGTTAAAATTGAAGATAAAGCAAGTGAAAACAGAAAAAGATCAAGGTGTATTGAGCTAGATGAGTTTTGTCACTTTCTTCAGTCCTATGAAACTTAACTTTGTCAACTTTATTCAGCATTTCAAATTGTGATTGTCACACTTATCCCACAGGAATGTCTCCTAAAAATTCATCCTCAGTTCTATTTTGTTTTGTACCTTGCTACATACTTGAATCTGTTTACCAGATTGACATCTTTACAGATTGGAATTGCTTTGCAAATGGTTTGTAAGTACTGGAGCTGCAAATAGCTATCCTCCATACTGTATTACTGATTCCATTGAAATTCACCTTCTTTTCCTCAGCTGACTAAGGGAGTGCTTTCAATAGTCTGTTTATTTCCCCTCTATATCAGTATTACTTTATGAAGAAGCAAAAGCCAAGACCAGAGAAAAATGAACAACAAATTAAATTACAGTGATATTGATATCAGCTCTAGTTCTGTGATAGGACACAATGGGGAATAGAACACTGTTTCAGTACATAAAAGGCCCCAGAGAATAAGAAGTACATAATAAATATCTTTATTATATGATATTTTAACGTGTCCATAGGGACAATATAAGCCTGGGCCCCATGTATGTGTTTAAACAGCATAATGGCAGAAGAAAGTGACTGTAACATACCATGTGTTAGTAATTCATAAAAATTAATGATCAGAGAAGAATGAGTAGCTATAAATCAAGAACTGCATTATTAAAATGAGAGAAATCCATTTCCTGCATATGCCAAATATGACAAAATAACGAGACAAGAGTCATTACCCCATTTAAGCCAGTTATACTTTTATTATTTCACCATAGCTACCCCGGGTCAGTGGAGGATACTAATGTTGTTCCCAGAGGCCTGGGTTAATTATTGTTTTGTTAGCATCCTTTACAGTCTATTTAGCTGTTATGAGATAGAGATCTGAAAATGTAATAATAAATTAATAATTAATAACAACTCATAAAATCTTGTCCATTGACAGATGCAAGCTGTATCATGTAATCTAAGATTGGACATGGAAAGACAAACCGTACTGATGGTTTTTTTTTTTTTTACATTCTTTTCATTACTTTTAATCTATAGTATGATACAGGAAATAAAAGCAAAAGGACAATAAAATTTCACAAAGAAAAAATATAAAATCCTTTCTTCTTTCATTTCCATTTCTTAGCATTCAGTCGAATGCAAAAATAATCTGATTACATGGGATTGCATCACAGTTTGGCTGTGTAGGTATGACAAAAAGAAAACATTCAAAATAAGGTGGTAGAGCACTATGTACAGAAAGGACAGGATTTAGAGAAGCATACTGCTGTGAAAAACCTTCAGAGGAATGGCATGATTGATTACACCCTGTCATATACTGCTTTTCACACTGGTTACTCACCATATATTATGTTACTACAGCACTTTAGGAAAAAGAAAACTGACATTGGATATATTCAAAAGTATTAAGGTTCATGTGTTGTTAGCATTTCTTAAGGAGAGATTCTGTGGCAGTAAGGCCATGTGGTGATTACCATAGTGACTACACATTTATTTATTCATTAAATACTGGAGAGTATTATGAAGTGAACCCCTGTGTAAACCAGGATATTTTCTTGCTGTAGCCATCTTTCTCACATGTAAGCATCGCACAGCAATTGCAAACATAACTGTTTCTTTAAAAGAATGAGTACTAGGAATTACAAAAATGTATACTTTGTAGGTCAGGCCCAGTTATGTGACAGAAGCCCTGGACTGAATATTAGAACCTTGATGGATTAATCTGTAGAATTTTCAGACAGTAGATAGATTAGCTCTGATCTCTGTTTTTATTATATGCACAAAAACTCTGATTCTCAACTAGCCAATCAGATGCCTTAATTAATCATACACACAGAAAAAGAGAAGAGAATCATTTCCTAATTTCTTGGTTTTTCTTGACTAGAGGCCAGAAGACACAAAAGACTCAACATTACTCAAACCCACACTGTGCAAGAGTATTATCTCATTTTCTATGGGTTTATTTTAGGAATTTTTAAAGTGCCTTAGGTTACTTTTTATTTTGGACTCACATCAGTTCACCTGATAATGCAAATTAGCCCTTTATATGTATTATAGATTTAAAGTAGTGGTCTGAATGAGCTTTTTCCTGCCATCTAGTGATGAACTGGGCTCTGGGGGAAGTTTCAGGAGTAGGATTTACATAGATATACCTGCTTTGCCAAAGTGATCAATTTTGGCTGTTTTGGGATAAAATTCACTGCAGTCTTGGATGCAGGAGGAATGAACTCCTGTATCCTCTCTGTGGCTATGTCTACACTTGCACTTTTAAGTCGACTTTAATTAAGTCGACTTAGTGTGTCTACACTTAAAATTAAAGTCGACTTAAAGGGCAACTTACAAAGTCGACCTAGAGTGTCCACACTGGATGCTCTAGGTCGACTTTGTGGGGCTAGGGGGACCTTGGGCAGGTCCACGGTGGCGGTCCTGTGTAGAATGGGGCAAAGGTGGACAGGGACCCTGGCAGGGCAGAGCCCTGTGTGTGACGCTGTCTGGATTTAGGGAAGCATTTATGATATTATTTTCTATGGATATCTCATAAATGCTATAATCCATAGGAACTATGTCATGTTTGGTATCAATAGAAAGGTAGTAATTTGCTGGGAATGATTATATAGTTTATGTCTAGGAATTCTATTTTGATTAGAAGTTAAGAATTTGATGTTATATCCATTCTTTAACTTGTGTCATTCTGGACAAATGTCTTAGACGGGAGGGTGTGAACAACCATTGTTTCCTTAATGTTTAGGAATTTTCCAGGTAGAAAGGTCCCAGGGAGTATCCTGATGAGCCATTGAGGACATAAAGAATACAACCATTGTCTCCTTAATGGCTCATCAGTTTACTCCCTGGGACCAGATCACCTGGCAAATTTCTAAACATTAAGGAGACAATGGTTGTTCACACCCTCCCGTCTAAGACATTTGTCCAGAATGACACAAGTTAAAGTATGGATATAACATCAAATTCTTAACTTCTAATCAAAATAGAATTCCTAGACATAAACTATATAATCATTCCCAGCAAATTACTACCTTTCTAATGATACCAAACATGACATAGTTCCTATGGATTATAGCATTTATGAGATATCCATAGAAAATAATATCATAAATGCTTCCCTAAATCCAGACAGCGTCACACTGTGCCCACATGCCCTGCCCTTTGGGGGTCATGCCAGGCTCGCCTTGTGCCCCTCCCCTGGCAGGGAGGGCATTGGTGTAGTCCTGGGGTAGCCCTAAGTCGACTTAGGGCTACCCCAGGGCTACACTGGCTTAATTCGACTTTAGAAAGTCGAATTAAGCCTTAGGTCGAGTAGAAAGGTGGTTTAATAAAGTCGACTTAATTTTAATTAAGTCGACTTTATTATCCTTAAATTGACTTAGGCAAGCTGCTTAAGTCGACTTAAGCAAAGTGTAGTGTAGACGCAGGGCACATTAAGTCGACTTAAGCCAAGCTTAAGTCGACTTAATTTACCAGTGTAGACGCAGCCTGTATGAGTAAAGACAACAGAGCTGTATTTACTATGCCTTAATTGAGGAGGTCACCCTAACTTGACATCACTTGCTAAGCATAGTGATGCCAAATGCAAGTCAAAGACAGAGAAGGTGGGACAGGTGTTTCTATATGGTGCCAGGATTGTTGTTTAAAGGGTACTAGCTGCTATTTGATTATCTCTCTGCAATATTTAAAAACAGAATTGATGAGACTCAGTTGAAAGTCCCTGTTTCTTCTTTGGGATCACTAGAGAATAAATAACTGAGAAGATAGTAGGGGACTAGTGTGGGATGATGTTCTGGTGAGAATGCAAAGGAGGCAGCATCAGTGAGATTCCTCACTACTCCTTGAAATTCTTAAAAGCTGCCATCATTAAGGACAGGGCTAACTGGGGGATCCTCAGAACATGCAGCTAAAGGGAATGGCAGGCTGTAACAGAGGTGATGCTAACACCGACCCCAGACTTCTGGGGCAGAAGGTGAACCCACCTGATCCAACTCCTGGACTTTGGGACTTTGCTGATCTTGTTTCATCAATGGTGAGTGGGGTGCAATGTAATGAGTAGGGAAGTGGCATGTTAAAGGGACATTCGTCCTTCAGACTTCCACATCATATGCTAGGAGACTGACGCAAAGGATTACTCCCCAAGATAATCTGCAAAGGGTGTTTTCTTAGGCCATGTACACACGATCACTTTATCGCGGGTTAATGGTCGTTACTGTGCGATAACAACAACAGCGTACACACGTGCAACAGAAAAACCACCTCGACGAGGGTGGTAGCAGTTAATGTGGAACAGCTGTTCTGCATTTCAACTCGTGTGTATGCTTACCGCGCAATGATTGGCCTCCGGAAGTATCCCAGCATTCCAAAGTCGTCCTCTCTGGTCTTCTCCCCACCCACTCTCCGTGGCCATGACAAAACAGTCCCTGTGTTGCGTTACAAGGAGCGACGTGTGTACGCGCTCTCCCGCAATAAAGGTCACATGATTTTTAAAGCGCGATTGCCTTGTTGCACTGTAATCTTGTCGTGTGTACATAGCCTTAGTGTTTGGGTACTTTTGAAGCATGTTGTAGTGTTTTCCCAAATGTATACTGTGTCCCCTCTCCTCTTAATAAAAGCTTTTTTTTTATTATATGCAGACTCAGTGCTTGCAAGTTGGAAAATGTTGCCTTTTAGACACATCCAATAAGGCAAATGTGTTCCTGCAAGAACATAACATCAGTTGTGGCAGCTTTCTTTATGTCTAACAGTGTCTCTAATAACTGATTATAGTAAACTAATTAAGACAAGGATAGTAACATAAGGGGCAAAATATTACGGTCAGTATTATGCAGGACACTTTTGTAGGGCCAAACATGATTGAAATCCTTTTTTGTGTTCTGCATCTTGAAGAGGAGAGAATTTCCCTTGTAGGCAGTAGAGGCCACAGGGCTGTCCCTAGGGGGTGGGGGTCCCAAGGCCAATCGGCCTGTGGGAGCCCCTTCCCCCCGCACAGGCCAGAATGGCGGTGGGGTGGCCGCAAGCCCTCGGTGCTGGAGGGGACCCTGCTTAATGCTGAAGGTGGGCGGGAGGAGGGGGGGAACTGGGACCTCCCTGTGCTGCCCTTCCACAGCATTCCATTCCCACCCAGCCCCCAGCTGACGGTCCGTCCTGGGGACGGGGTGGGCCAGTGTGTGGCCAAGGCTCTGCAGCATCTGGGCGTGGGCTGCCCTACCACCTGGGACAGATGATTGGCTGGCCGGAGGCAGGGTGGGGTGGGCACAGAACACTGTAGAGGAGCAGTGCAGGGAGGGCACCCTCTGGCCCATGGCCCCCCCAGTGGTGAACGGGCAGCGGGGGGGACACTGAACTGCAGGGCCCAGGGTAGTGGACCCACTCGTCCACACTCATGGACAGCCTTGAGAGGCTGTTATTGAGGAGAAACCACAGTTTGCTACTGAAGAGAAACACACGTTGTCCTTTTCCATTGACACCCAACATTCTCATTTTGTTATTTCCTTCATATAAAATATAGGTCTTTTACACTGAATGTATATGATGTATAGAAAAACACAGTGAATTGAATTTTCCTTTCCCACTTATTTAACAGATTTTTCCTTCTGGTTCTGGAAGTTCTTGCAATCAGCCAGAACTCAACTCACAACCAAATCTTGCCTCTTCCACTCTGACTTTCATGAACAGCAAATGAGCCATTCATTTGCATTGCATGAGCAAAGACAAGCAAATGACCTTCAGAAATACCATGCCCAAGCCATGCTTCACATTTTTCTCAAAATGGAGTTTTCAGACAAGCCAATCTAATCCTGTAATCAGTCAGAGAAATCAATCTAGGCTCTTGCCTATCACCAGAGAAAAACAGAACCAGTCTAATAAACTTCATGAAAAATATTTACTCAACATTTGGAAACAAATCAAAACGCAGTGCTTCCTCCACATTTAAAAATATATTGACCTACTAAACCCCATATACTGTAGATCTCCAAGTAATTTTTTTCATTATTCAAAGGAAGGCTGCATTTTTTTCATGTTGTCTCTCTTCTTTGAACAGACAACAAAGAGAAAGAGGTTGTCATAGCGCTTTCTTATATTCACAGGCCAAGAATCAAGTTGGAATGATTTCAGTCAACTATGGCATGCTCTGTCTCGCTGTCTCTCTCTCTCTCTCTCAGTTTCTAACTCTTGCATTTTTATTGTGAGTCTTATGGCATTTAATGTTTTTCTTAAAGCCCTGGTGCCTGGAGTCATGTAGATACATCAGAATCTTATTACTAATCATGATTATTATGAGACTGCGTAAGAACTAACCAAGAATGGGGCCCCATTGTGGTAAGTATTGTGCAGACACAGTGTAGCAGACAGCCCTGCCCTGAAAAGCTTATAGTCTAAATAAATCATACAGATATGGGGGGGGGGGGGGAGAGTAGAACACACAAGGCAGCAAACATCATGTCAGTTCCACATTTTGGAGGAGGATGGGAAAGGGGGTTAACTAAGAAGTGATGAGCTAAACGAAAAGGAGAATGATGGGAGAGGGACAGGTGTGACATTCTCCTTGCAACGTGGACTGCTGTATAGCCATGTAAACCCATTCCCTCACGCTTGAGGCCAGTCTTGCACTTTGCCCCACCAGTATGAACCTCCCACTCTTGGGTCAGCCCTCGCACAGCCTCCTGCAATCAAGTGGTCCCTGGCTTAGTGAATGAATGTTTCTGGACAGCCATTTATGGGATTAAGCAATATGATGACCCAGCAAACACCCCCAGTATCAGGTGCAACCCTACGAACTGCCGTTTTACAGAGTCCAGTGCTGTCCACTACACTCTGCAAGCTCATATATCCATCAGTTTTATCAAAGAAATTTATATGCACCAGCTCTGTCTCTCTAAATAAAGTCTCTACACACACCCAAACTACATGCACTGCTTTAGATAGAGCAAATAAATAAGTTTAAGTATAGACAGATTTTAAGTGATTATAAGTCAGAGGAATATAAATCAGATTTGATCAAATGTAAATAAAAGGTGAATCACATTCTAACTAAACACTTCAGTAATTCAGATAATGCTCACCACATACTGGCTGACTTCTCCTCAGCCAGGCCCTCCCCTTGTCTTAAAAGTGCTAGATGTTGTTTTGTAGATTTATTGCAAGAAAAAGCTCGAGACACCAAACTGTCACCTCCTTTAACATGTTTCTCTTTTACCCCCTGGGATCAGATGACTGGCAATGCCCGGCATGATTTCCTCTACTTGAGTCAAATGTGCATCACCTTATCAGATGTGTAGGCCATTTCATTGTTCCTGAAAGAGGTGGGTTGTTTTATAAGTGCCTTAGTGAGGCATGATCTACCTTCACTGCCTTTAGTGTTTACCTGGATCTGCCTCAAGCAACGTGAGACACATATTTGGGAATATTACATAGCAGAGCTTCATAAGCATACATATGACATTGCAAGACACATATTACCATAACCATACAGTTCACTATTTCATGAGCATTCAAGAAACACCTTATATGACATACTTTACCTTAATCCACACACAATCACACTGTAAGGGTGTGCATTATGTCATAACAAGGCACGGGAGGGAGAAGGTAAAATGGGCAGATACTAAGATGATGGGACAGGGATACAAAGGGAGAGGGATGGAGCAATTTGAACTGAAATTTTTGCATGCCAGTTGTCTGACTCAGGCTGAAGGGTTTTTTTGTTTTGTTTTGTTTTTTAAAGTCAAACAAAACAGTTCAATTGTGTCTGAGAACATGGCTAAGAAAAATATATTTTGTCCATGTTAAAAAATTCTGGCAACCTTTTCTTTGAATCTCCCATGCACTGGAATAGGGACTTGACATGTGGCCTTTGTGTCCATGACATGCTTTTTTACCTCTCCATATGGAAGATGCCAGTCAGAAAATAAAAATCCATTTTCTTTCTCTCTGACTTGTGTTCCACTTCCATATCCCATCAGGAGAAGACTGTGGTGTTAGTCGAGGTGACCCCTCTTCCCAAACACATATGATACAGTTCTCTTGTCCTTTCATTTCCTAATGAGGATAAGAGAATTTCATTACTTCAAACTTTAACTGCATTTAAACCAAAATACTACAAACTGTCCTATACTTGCAATGCAAATGATCATTCTGTTTTTTCTTCTTATTCACCAATACATGGCAGAAGACAGCTCCTTCCCTTATGGAATCTCTGTCCATTTGGAGTCTGTGAACAGCTATGAGCCACTCTTTTACCTAAACAAACAAGGAGTCCTGTGGCACTTTAAAAGACTAACTCATTTATTTATCGCATGAGCTTTCATGGGAGAAAATCCCACTTCGTCAGACATTTGAAGATGTAGGCAAGCATCTGATGAAGTGGGATTTTCTCCCACGAAAGCTCATGCGATAAATACATGTGTTAGTCTTTGAAAGTGCCACAGGACTCCTTGTTTGTTTTGTTGAACTAGACTAACATGGCTACCCCTTTGGAACTGTTTTGCCTGTTCACCACCAGGTTTCAAAAACGAGCACCTGATTTTCTATGGCTTAAGGGCACAGGCCTACACTCAGACTCTAGTGATGAATACCGCAGAAAAGCCCATGAAGAAACTAATAACTCTGTCTTCCAAAGAGGGTTTGACTAGTGTGCAGTAAATGAGGCACAGGGCCACACACTGACCAATAACGAGAAAACAAAATATTAAATAGCTGCTCATTAAGCAGCTGTGCACTGAAGAAGATAGGGGTCTGTGACGGGGCGTATCAGCACCGCACTAGCAAGGCGAGGGTTAAAGAAACCTTCCAGGCTGAAGAGGCCCCGCCCCATTGCATCTGCTGGGCATGCTCAAGATATAAAAGCCAGCCACCCAGCTCAGTCGGGGTGGGCGGCTGACCTGAGAAGAAGCATATCACTGGTGCTTTTCAGGCTGGCACTTACCCACCCAGCAAGGCCCTGACTGTTAGTCCTTACTATCCCTGAACAGGGGAGCTGCTACAAGGACTCTGACCAGTAGGCCTTACTACCCCTGAGCAGGGAGAATCCTACGAGGACTCTGACCAATAGGCCATACCACCCCTGAGCCGGGGAACTGTCACAAGGACTCTGGCCAGTGGGCTCTACTACCCCTGAATAGGGGAACTCCCACGAGGACTCGGGCCACTAGGCTGTAATACCCCTAAGCAGGGGAACTACAACAAAGACTCCGGTGACTAGGCCTTACTGCCCTGGGAGTAAAGGGGGTGTTGCACCACAGGCTTCAACCCCTAGGGTACACTCCTGGCATGGAGGGGGTGAGTCCCTTCGCCTATACCTCCATCACCCAGAGAAGATATAACTGCAGGAACTCACTTACAAGGCTGAACATGTGGGCCACTCTCTGTTGCAGGCGCACAGCCGAGCCACCGCCTGGTGCACGAGAACAGCCCATGACAGGGTCCAATAGAAAAAATAGTAGGTGATAATGTAATTAAAGACTATATCATAATACACACTAGGGGGCTGTATTAAAGTTGTGCAGGGAAATTGAATTCTGCCATTTCCTAATTTTTGATTGCTTGACACTATAACCTTAATAATGTTCTTTTAATATAGTTTTCTGTGTAATTATGTGTGTATTTAATATTCTATTATTTAATATGGAGCTGTTTTTCATAGCAAACTTTTAACAAGTAGAAAGAAATGAAATATACATGTGTCAGATTCTGATCTCTCTTATACCACTGTAACTTTGCATTAATGCCACTCAAATTATTGCAGGTTGAACAGGTATAAGTGAGGTCAGATTTTTGGTCCACATTAAATATTTAATATATATATATATTAATTCCTACCAGGGTAAGGAAAAAAGCAGATAATGGAAGAAACCCTTGGCTCTTGATTGACACTTAAATTGCAGATTTGTTCCATGTAATTTTAAGTGGACTGATAAAGAGAGTTCCTCCATTCTTACACATTTTTTTTTGCAGAACCTACAAACCATGCTTATTTTAGAGTCTGATACAAAAATTGGGCAATGTTATTTTTGAGCTGCATATGAAACCTGCAGTTTCTCAAAAAAGTAATTTAAAAGTATGAAATATTACAATGAGTTGGCTGAATCAACTTATTTTTCTGAAAGAAGGATTCTGGTTTCCTACTGTTGGTAGCAGTAGGAAATTTAATAATCTGTCAGCTATTCAGATGGGCATAAATATATTAAATATAAATGTAGATATAAATATGCAGTATGTTCATAAAATTTAATGCAAATATCTTTTGTCCCACAAAAGCCTTGTATTGATCTCAACATGATCCTGAGTCAAGTAACACAGGAGAGAATTACAACCAGTTAGTCCCATTATGTTTTAGTGTTATCCTATTCCTCATCTTCCTTCTCATATATAAACTTCATGTTTTATTTATCTCAGCTATTGCCCTTTGTTTTGTTAATGCATCTTGATTTTCCTGCAGATTATGACAATAAATAAAAGCACACTCATGACAAAAGACAGTCCATTTGCTAATAGCCATGATATCTATGAGATTTTCCAATAAACCATACATATGCTATAAAGTTAGCGGGGGTAAAAAGGGAAACCTTCGCTTATGCTCCCTACAATCTCTCATACTGTATTTGGACCAAGCACAGTAATAAGGCTCCCTCAGGAATTCTGATTACCAGGATTCAAGCTTGCCTCTCATCTGGCCATTTAAAGTCATCTCTGCCTGCAGACAGAGTGCCTTGAGCTGGTTTCTTTTTTATCACCTCTTAGAAGTCAAGCAGAGTTAGGTGCCGTCAGTGATTGACAGGAAAGCTTCAAGCAAAACTGTTCTCCCGCAACTGAGATTCAATAACTTCTCCCCCCAGCAAGGTACTAAGAGTGCTGGCTTTGAACTGATATGTTAAACTGATGTCCTGCTTACTTATGGTAGAGACCCAACAGCTTGTTTTGTTAGATTAAGGGCAGATACCACTCTGTCTTGACTAACTTCAAATATGAGTAATTACTCATTTCCTATGTAGAGTCCTCCTGTACTTCAGTATGTCTATAAATTGTTAAGCAGGTGTTGTGTGGATTGGCATTCACTCAGAGGCAGCGATATTTGTGTACTGAGTGATACAGTTCACCCTATATAAATGTTCCTCTCTGGCTCAGTGGGCTGAAGTCCTCCTGGGTTGAAGTTCTGCTTGACATACTCTACCTCCCTCATCAGGGGAAGGGCAAGAGAATCCAGGTGTGATGTGAACTAAAGCCTAGAAGAGGTATTCCTGTAATCCTGCCTTGAACCCCTTATATGTCTATCATGAGAGAGGGCCAACAGAGTCTTGTGGCACTTTTAAAGACTAACAGATTTATTAATCGCATGAGCTTTCGTGGGAGAAAATCCCACTTCGTCAGACGCTTTGAAGATAGGAAAGTTACAGAGTGGGAGGAACTTAAATGCAGGGGAGTGTATGACATAGCATCAGGTCAGGCTGTAACAGCAAATCAAAATAGGTGTTAGGATTCAAAACACTGGGGAACAGCACATAGAGGAGGGGGAGGTCAATTCACTTGATGTAATGCGAGAAAAATCCATAGTCCCTGTTTAACCCCAAGACACAAGACTCTGTTGTCTTTCTACAATAGACTAACACGGCTACCCCTTTGGAATGAGAGAGGGCGTGGGTGTATGTTGCCCCTCCTCTTTAAGTTGATCAAGTTAAATCCTTAAATGTCTGTCTTTCATTTCCCTTTGTGTCCTGGTTAAACAATGGGGAGGATGGAACAGTATAGCCCCAATCAGAGGTTAAAGTAAGGGGGAATGCACCGGAACACAGTTCCGGGGCCCACAAATTTGAGGAGCCAAAGTTCTGGGGCCCCTAAAACTAGAAAAATCCAGCAGAACGCATGTTCTGCCCTGCCCTGGCTGCTGGCAGGTCCTATGCCCCTCCATTGTTAATCACAATACTTATTGTGTTATGCAGTGTTTGTTAGTTTGTGACAATAATTGCTATAGACATAAACACCATATAAAATTATAAATATTTTTATGGAGCGATAACTGATGCATGTAGTACTGAGAAGTGGTTGCAAATGCCTACCTGGGCTGGGGCCCACACATGCATGATGGGGGCCCAGACAATACGGGAAGGGGGCCCGGAGATTAGGAGGGTTCCGGGGCCTGTAAAATTATACTTTAACCACTAGCCCCAATTAAGTAAATTGTTAGGCAAATGAGTAAGTGTTTTCCTTCGTAAATATCAAAGATTGTTTCAGCCTGCCCCAGGACTGTTTCCTTAAAAAAAAAAAAAAAAAAAGCAGCTGAGAAATACTAATATGTACATTACATTTTTCTGTTTCTCTGTCAGTGATGTATTAAATCTTCATCATTGCTTTATGCTTAAAGCTCCAGTTCTTTAGCATTGGAATTAGCAGCATTTTATCAGCTGGCAGAATCCAGGATATATAATTTTCAACTTTACAGAGGGGACATCAGGTAATTTTTCCTGGTACAGTTGCAATTTGAATGTGCCAAGTACACTAATGACGTGTGGTAGAGTGCATCTGGTTGTGGATTTTCTAACCAAACAGTTGTCCCTGGAGAACAATGATTCATCAAAACCAAAACATATTGGTTTGGGATACCAGGGCTTCCAGGTACCATACTGCAGAACCTAGATCTTGGAAGACCTTGCTCTACAGGTCAGCTGTGGTCCTGAAGGCTTCTAGATTCTGTATTCCCCATCAGTCCACTAGCAGGAATGGGGAGCTGAGAGCCTAAATGCTCTAGGAGCTGTGATTAGACAGGAAATGTTGAAGCCTGGGCTCCTGAACCCAACCAGTTTCATTTCAAAAATTTGAATTTTTTTATTTTCCATTTAGTGGGAAATCATTTAAAAATCTGCATTTCATTCTAAAATGGAATTAATTTTTTTCTGAATTTCCCAAGGAACCAAAATTCCAGCTTTTGACCAGCTCCAAGCCTGGAAAAGCCAAAATAAAACCAAGACTATTTTTTTTTTAAACTATCCAGGTGCAATGTTATTATCTCATCTGGCATGTCTTAAGGTAACGATCTGTTTTGTTCTGTTCTACTAAATACTGTACAATTATATGATCACTAGGAATAATATCTATCACTCCATGACAGTTTTATAGAAATCTGAAAATTTGTTATTATTTTTCAAAAGGCTTAAGAAACAGCGGCTATTATTTTAATCACAAAATAATAGATCATGCAAGTTTTAAATACAGTTTTCAAATAGCTTCTTCCTGCCCCAGTCATTTGTATTAATAAGAACACAATGGTATGAATAGTCTGTAATATATATATAAAAAAACAGAAAAGAAACAACTCAAATTACTCCTTTAAAAACATAAAGATAACTAATGAGAGTTATTGCTGCTTAATGTAATTTATTACCGTTAAAAACTGTAATGAATAAAGCCTAGGCAGTAATAGCCAGTAATATTCTGATCGTCTAAGTGTAAAGGTCAAAAGTGTGATAAACCGTTTAGATCAGATCCCATTTTAAGTAAAAAAAAAACATTAGCAGTTGTTCTAATGTGGATCTTGGTAAATGTGTGGTAAAGTGCACTTAGAATAGGGACAATTTATGTTTTCAGATTTATAATGACAGTATAATAATGCAAAAAGGAGAGCAAAAAGGACGGCACTGATCACATTTCAGATTAAATGGAGATTATTCAAATGAAGAGGGAAATAAGGAGCCTTGCATTTGATTGCTCATGTCTGATTAATTCAATTACATTCTGATGTTGCAAATTGGATGCTTACACAATATGATTTTTGCAGAACAGTGATACGTGGCTTTGCTCTTGCGTCAGCTAGTTCTTCTAGCCCTTTTTAAAATAATGCCTATCATTATGATGCACAAATATGACTCCCCTTTTCCCTGGCCTATTTCCTTGAAACCAGAGATTAAAGTATGCATCATCTCTGTGCAAACAGGATACAAATGGCCAGTATTCAGTCATTCCTAAATTGTATTTAATTGCTTGCTCATGGCTAATGGCTTTTAAGTAAAAGCAGCACATAGTATTTGTGGTGTTGTCTTCCATTTTATTGGCATCAACATTATGGTTTCATGTACGTGCTCAGATTTAAACTTTCTTCCTATATCCTGTATAAAGAAGGCAAAAGTGAAATGATTTATAGTGCATAATCTAGCAAAGAAGAATCAGGAATAGCAAGGAATAGCTTTAATAGATTAAAGAGATGGAAAGCCCATTCTATTGGCTCTTTTTTAACATCTCAGCAGAAGGCTTTTCTTCAGACTGACAGTGGTCTAATGGGTTAATATTTGATTGTGTTCTGAGCTACCAGGACATATTCACTTGATGTAACAATAACATGAAAAATATATTGGTTTAGCTTACTGACGATGGCTAGGTGGGAATTTTGCTGAAGCCTCCTTCAGTTCACTTTATTCAGCGAGGAAGAATTCAATCATCACTGAATAAACTCACTGAAAAATCAAACCATCAAGTAAAAACAGAGCTTTTTTTGTTTGGCTATTTTTGCTGACTTGTATTTTTGGTTTCCTTTTATAGCTCAAAGCAGAGTTATATAGGTCTTGCAGAAGGTTAAAAGAATGTTGTTCTTGATGGAATGAATCTGTTCTTCTTTTCCGTAACGGTCCTTAACTCTTTGGCCTTTTAAATGATTTTCAGAACACAGTCCATTTATAAATTGCTTTTTAGAACTCTGCCGCTTTCTGAAAATTGCTAAACAGGCGGGGTTAGTACAATAGGTTCCAATCATTTGGAAATCAGAAGATTATTGTGCATAAAATGGTGCTAAAAACAATTTAAAGATTATATATATATATATATATATATATATATATATATAACATCTACCACAGTAATTCTTGCAAAAAATTTCAGCGTTTTGGTTACTAGAAAGGAATGATCAATGCTATGGCAACTATCTTCATGGTCAGAAAGGAGTCATGTTTCCTGGCTGCCACAGACTTCTTCTGCATCAACCTGGGAGAGCCATTAACCTCCTTGTGCCTGTGCAATGGAGTCAGCAATGCTATTTCCTCCCCCCGCCTCCCCCGGCCATCTTTTCCCTGTTGTGTTAATTTAGGCCCTAATCTTGCAGTGAGAACTTGATGGGCAGATCTTCACTGAGGTCTCAGACTGTCAGCACCTCAGAGTTGGGAGGTGCATGGCACTGTGGGACTGCTCTCTTGGCTTGCACCTCAAAGTACTACTGTAAATGAGATAATTATTAATAATATATTTGTTACATGGAACGTTATGTCAGAGCAGGCTAAGTGAACTAGATAGATACTGATAAATTACTGAAATAATGGTGGGGAATTATTTTTATTTTCATTCTTATATCAGGTAGATGGAGAACTGGAGAAACAGATCCAGCCTACTTACATAACTGAAGGACTATGTTAAGATCATGCTTGGTAAAGAAGTGTAGAACCAGAAATCAGTGAACCAAAACTGGTGTGTTGGTCTAATTGGGAGGACAGAGCAATGAAGGGATGGATATTCCATTCACCATTCCCTTTGTGAGTCCTTAAAGAAAAGAGAAAGACTTTGGGAAGAAAAATTGGCTATGGAAACAAACTTGATAGCCAATCCTTCTGTCTCCTGAGACCCTATGCTTTTGTCACTCTGATCCTGAGAGATATATTGTCCAGACCAGGCCCGAGAGAGGGACTCAGATGACATCGCCACCTCTACTGGCTCCAGCTGAATCCCAAAAACCACCTAGGATGAAATGGGATTTGATTTGAACAACAGCAATAACTAGAGCTCCATCCTTTGTCAACTGATTTCGTCTCTTTTCCTCAAAAGGGGTATTTATTACCATCTTTGTTACTATTTAAAAGACTGTCAAAAAAAGAGTTGGGGATTCCTCTAAAATCTCTGTCCAGTTAAAGGGAAAGGGAACACAGGATGTTGTTAAAATTAAACCTTTATTTAATACCGTATTTCAAATGCATTACCTGTTTTTCCTTCTTTTTTCTGTCTTTACAAAAAGGTTAAAAAGCTACATAATGGTATATTTGCCATGGTACAAAGCAGGCTGAGGTCAATATATACCAAACCTCAAACCTCATTTAACTTCATTTAATGTTGGATAGTGACTGGGTTACGGTAGCATATTTGGCCCCTTTATTTCATCTAATTTAATACAACTACCCTGGAAGTGGTGGACTGAAATTAACATGATTCTTGTCAGTTGTATTGCTGCTTACCATTGAATAGCAGTTGTGAAACTGGCCAGACTTTTTCTGGCCACAACTTTGCCTGGTATCCATCAGAAGTTTTTCGGAATGAAAGCATTCCTGAAAAACATTTAAATTCCAGCAAATCAGCAAATTGATGAAAATATTTTGAAGGAATTTTTCAGTTCAACTTTAGTCAATACAAGAAGACACTTTCATGATGTAGTCAAGTTCCAAAGGGGTAGCTGTGTTAGTCTAGTGCAGAAAAACAACAGAGTCCTGTGGAACTTTTAAAGACTAACAGATTTATTTATCGCATGAGTTTTCATGGGAGAAATCATTTTCTCCCACAAAAGTTCATGCAATACATAAATCTGTTAGTCTTTAAAAGTGCCACGGGACTCTGTTGTTCTCATGATGTAGTAATGCTGGCCTCTGCTTTTATTGATAGGACATAGGAAAAGGACAGAAAGAAGCTGAAGGATGTTTGTATTTTAATATGTAAGCCATTATTACATATTTTTGACAAATAAGGTGCGCACACACGCACGCGCACACACACACACACAGAGCCCTTGGGCTAGATTTTGCATCTACTACCTCTCACAACCCAGCTGAATTTCCCAAATCCCTTACTTCTCAAAAATATATCACTAGTATCCATATTAAATCAAAAGGATATGTTAATCTTTTTTTTCCTTTTCTTTCTCATGCTTTGAGGGGCATATTATAATATCAAGTTATTGTCTTTCCATATTAGAGGACTGACTCTTTGATCTCTGGAGCTCCAAGTTCAAGTCACATATGGGAGTTCAAATTCTGAGAAATCTTATGACATTTTCTATATTATTCAAAACAAAGGAAATATCCAATCTGTGATGCATGAAACAATTGTCTTTAGGCAGTGAGAGAGCAATATCATGCTTGTCTGTGCAGATATTGCCAGTCACTTGCTAATGGAAACATTGTTATTTCTCTCTCCCAGCAGTTTTATCTTCAGTAGAAGATAAAGACTTGAGACATAAAGGAAAAATTATGACAGATGATGCAACCACATTCAGAAAAGCAAAAATTAACTTGATTTCTGTCTGTAAATTCTATTCATATTTTCAGTTAATAGAAGCAAAAGGAAATTAATGGGGTTTTAATTTTTAAAGAGATGACATGAAGCAGATTTAAGAATGATAAAAGGGATTTAAGTTCACCCATCACATCTTAGATAATCAAAGTTGGAAAAGAGAAAAAAGTAATTAGATATTACAGGTTAAAAATTAACATGGTAAATAAGTTTAGTAAAATATATTAAAAAAAAAATGAAGTCTCCAAAAGGGAGACAGCAAGGATTATCATTTGGTTGCTTGTTTCCATCACTCTGAGGAAAATTTCAAATCTATTTAACTTTACTGGTTAGAATTTCTAGTTGTAACCTACTACATTGGTTTGGATTCCGTCTGTTTGATAAAAAATGCCATGCCAAGAATTTTAGGGTATGTCTACAATGGAGGCTCTCTTAAGTCGACTTAACTAGGTCGACTTTAAGTTGACTTAGTCGACTTTGTTAAGTTGACTTCAGCTGCATCTACACTTGTAAATTAAGTCGACTTAAGCTTGCTTAAGTCAACCTAATTTACCCTGCATCTACACTACAGTTTTCTTAAGTCGACTTAAGCAGCTTGCTTAAGTCAACTTAAGGAAAATAAAGTCGACTTAATTAAATTTAAGTTGACTTTTTTAAACCTCCTTTCCACTAGACCTAAGGCTTAAGTCGACTCCCTAGAGTCGACTTAAGCCAGTGTAGCCATGGGGTACCCCTAAGTCGACTTTATTAATTAAAATTAAGTCGACTTTATTAAACCTAGAATTACTTCGACTTAAGGCTTAATTCGAGTTTTTAAAGTCGAATTAAGCCAGTGTAGACGTGGGGTAGCCCTAAGTCGACTTAGAGCTACCCCAGGACTACACCAATGCCCTCCCTGCCCTCGGGGGGGGTGGGCACAGGGGGAGCCTGGCATGCCCCCCCCAAAGGGCAGGGCAGAGCCCTGTGTGACGCTGTCCGGATTTAGGGAACTATTTATGATATTATTTCTATTAATATCTGCAAGATGTCAAGTGTGTTTCTATATTAGCTCTGCATCCCACAACCTAACTGCCTTACTCACTTCATGATAGCTTCACTGGAGCCACTCTACCAGGCATTCATCTGGCTGCTGCCATACGAGGTTATTAGTGGGTGGGAGGAAATCATTCTAAACTATAATATCTTCTACCTGAGCTCTGCAGGGCCAGACAGAGATGATACATGATTTCCATAGCTCACCCTAATATCCATTCCAAGCCCGTTCCCTCTACATACACACAACATGCACTCCGGGCCCATGAAACAAATTCTGTATGCTTTCTGATAGGGGAGAACTGGTCTCATTGAAATATCTGCCAAATAGGGGATTTTCCTTGCAAGGATCTGAGAGAACTGATCTGGGACATTGAGTATCCCTGTCCCAGCTCTAATTAAGGTAAACACCATCTCTATTTTAGTTTGAAAATAAAACCAGAAAAAATAGTCCCAAGAACATATAACAGATTGTTTTCCTCATCATAGTAAAAAACCCACTCAAATGCCATGCAACACAATCAGTGGGGTTGAGAAATAAATTGCTAATGGAAGTGTGTACTGCAGAGTCATCAATTTCCTTCCTCATTCTTTAAAATCTCAAATCTGGATACAGCCTTACATAGTCCTACTCTATCACATGCATTTCTGAACACCACAGTTGTTAAATTTTTTAGTTTGATTGCCCAGGGTCATAAACCCTTGAACAAATCAATGCAAATAAACTTCTGTTTCCAGAAAATGATGCCTTGCAAACATCACTAGTGGAGCATCATCGTATTTTCCACATTGCTTCAGCTGTTGAGTCTTACCCAGATTATTCAAATACACTTTACTATAAACACAAAAAATGTCTCAATCACATAAGGAACTGGTATTCTGGTCTTCTCAAACCCCAGTGAGTGTGTCCATATAAAGGCCATTGGTTCAGGCTTTGCCTTAAGAAAAGAATTAGAAATAAACCAAGGCTATTATTTAAAAACATCACACTGCCATTTTTTCTATCACATGCATAATTTAGTATTTGTATATCATTTGGTTTCCAGTGAGACACAAAGGGTATGTCAGCAATGCAATTAAAAATCCACAGCTGACCCATGCCACCTGTCTTGGGCTCAGGCGAAGGGATTCTTAAATTGCCATGCAGATGTTCGGGCTCAAGCTGGAGCCTGAGTTCTGGGCCTCTGTCAGATCTTGGGCTGTACCCCGAGCCTAGACTCCAACACCGCACTTAAACAGCCCCTTAGTCAGAGCTCTGCAAACCCGAGTCAGCTGGCATGGGCCAGAAGGGTGTCTAATTGCAGTTCAGACCTAACCTTAGTGAAATATTCTTGGAGAGACTTTAGGGCTATGTCTACACTTGCTAAAATTAGTTCGAATTAGCTTAATTCAAACTAGGAAAACTTAGTTCTAATTAGCGATCCCCATTCATTTCAATGGCCGGTTAGTTCGAACTAAGAAAGTAGTTTGAATTAAGATGGCCACATTGGTTAATTCGAACTAGTTAGTTGAATTAACCCTTTAGTTCGAATACCCTATTTGAACTTATTAGTTCGAATTAAGGAAGCCCTTAATTCGAACTAACTAAAGCCTAGTGTAGCCATGGCTTTAGTTAGTTCAAATTAAGCCTCCTTAACTCGAACTAACTTGCCAGTGTAGACATAGCCTAGAAGTCTACCTGTTCCCATGCTGAGAAATTAAACGCCACATACAAATTTATACAAATTCTACAGAAATGTTCCAGTCTGACATTTTTCAGTATTGGATATGGCCAAATTGGCGAGAGCCCAGGGAAGCACAATGAAAATGGTTAGGGTGCTGGAGCACATCAACTTATGAGGAGAGGCTGAGGGATCTTGTTTAGTCTGCAGAAGAGAAGACTGAGGGGGGTTTTAACTACCTGAAAGGTGTTTCTAAGGAGGATGGAGCTAGGCTGGTTTCAGTGGTGACAGAGGACAGAACGAGGAGCAATGGTCTGAAGTTGCAGTGGGAGAGATCTAGGTTGGATATTAGGAAAAATATTTTTACTAGTAGGGTGATGAAGCACTGGAATGGGATACCTAGGGACTTGGTGGAATCTCCATCCTTATAGGTTTGTAAAGAGTGGCTTGACGAAGCCCTGTCTGGGGTGATCTAGTTGGGGTTGGTCCAGCTTGGAGCAGGGGTTAGACTAGATGACCTCCAACCCTAATCTTCTATGATTCTTGTTTTATTTTCAGTTTTGTTCTAGGACGGATTCTGATTCTTACTCTCTGGGTTTCAGGTGCAATCAAGAAGCTGAGTTGGCTTCCTGTACATTACTCATACCTCGGTAGATTTAAATTCTTGAGTACTTAAACTATATGCAGGAACAAAAAGATAAAATGTAACTTGGTTGGTTGTTCAAGTTATACCTGTGATTTGGTCTTATTGCTGTACAACCAGATAGCTGCATCTATTTTTGAACAGTACAGAGAATTTTGGGGAGTATTTATTGTGGGGGGTGAGCATATAGAGTAAAATGCCATCCACATAACGCAAAACAAGGTTAGGGATCATTATTCCACATCCCAGATATTCCCTATAGAATGCAGCTGCCAGTAAAATCTATCAGGATTAATGCAAATAAAGTTGGAGATAGGATAGTGCATGTGACCAGGGTCTCCTGGGATAACCTCCTGAATATGCAAAAATCAGGGCACGCTGCAAAACTGAGAGCCAAACTCTCCCAAACACTGATGGGTGACACTTAAACCAGACTCCCAATCAGCCACACACCATGTTTCGGATTTCCCACACTGGTTATCAAGAAACATAACAAAACAGAAACAGTCCCCTTTATTGCACATCAGCTCCTCTGGCTCCCACCTAGCCGCATGGTCTCTTAAAGAAATAGGTTCTCCTGACCCCGAAGGGCCAGCTACATTACACAGAACAATATAGGCTTGGATCTTACCCAAAATACCACACTGATAGCCAATCCTTTAACAACTACAACTAAAGTTTTAATATAAAAGGAAAAGAAACAAAATATGAGAGCTGTTAAAGGGGCAAAGTGAATCACATACATACAAATGATTAAGAGTCCATATAAAGCAAGTTCTTGGAAGAAATTGGAGTTTGCAGGCTTATCCAGATCCTCTGATAGGCACCCAGCACTTGGGTGGGCCTCAGTCCTTTGGCCAGTCACAGTGGAATAAATCCAGAGATTGGTGTTGGTTGAGGTCTGAAGATAAAATGGAGTTGGAGCTGCTGCCTTTTAATCACCTCTGGCCTTCTCCATGCTGTGTGGAGTTATTACTAATCAAAATGAAGTTGAGCCACATGTTCACTCTGGGTGACTCACTGGACAGGTTTCTTCCCAGGCCCATCGTACCTGTGGTTCCCTTGATGGGCCATTAAGCAGACATGTGGTCTGGGGAGATTCCCAGAATCACAAAAGTTGACATACAGATATAACAAACATGTTCATAACACCTAATACAGATATGATACCTTCACATAAACAATATAATCATTCCTAGCACATTACAGTCTTTCTGTTGGTACCAAAGATGGCATAGCGCCTATGGATTATTGCAATTATGAAATATTAATATGAAAAAGTATTAGAAATGGTCCCCTAAATCCAGACAGTACCATGGTGCAGTGTGATGAACTATGCATACTCTAGTCACATAAACATTAGGAGAGTCCATAATATTTGTTTGATATCCTGGATTGCATTTTATCCTCAAAAAAGCATTTACCATGATTGCCTAGTACCACCCAGGAGGCACCGTCCGTCCCTTGATAATACCAAATTCAAATCTCCAATTCTCGTAGGAGTTGTATTTGCTAAGTTATTCCGTTTCCTACCAAGAATGGGTAATGAAATAGGTTCTCGGGGCGATAGTGGTGTTACAACGAATACTGATTAATGAGCAGCCTACTAAAAAACAGGCTCTTCTTAAGAAGCTGTCGAGCACTGAGGAATAGTATCAGAGCCCCCTTGCTGTGCCCTCCACACCTCATTGAGCCCAAATTGCTCAATTATTTCTTGCAGTTTTTCAGTGGCGTGGGAGGAGTTTTTCTGCTTAGCAGTAGATCTGTCAAGTTGTTTGTCTGTCAAACAACTAGACTCCCTCTCCCAGCCTGGAAAGTATTTTTCTCAGGTAGGGGTATAATGCCTTGAATACTTCTTCAAAGAAATAGTTTTCTTTTGCATTTGGATCATAGTTGTTGACAGTATATATTAGGGGGCTTATCAGCACCAAGTAATGACTGTGGCTATGGCTACACTTAGAAAGTTCAATTGACGTTATTAAGTCGATTTAGAGAGTCTACACTAGACTCTTAAATCGACTTGGGGGATTGGAGGGGTGCATTGTGGGAAGTGTGCCAGCATGGCAGCAGAGAAGATCTCCCATGTGTGACACCTGCCCGCTACTGGCAAGGATTCTTTGGCTGTGGAGCAGGCTTTGCTTTGAAGCAGATGACATCCTGCCCCCCACCTTGCTGCCCCAGCAAGCTGCCATGCTCACAACAGTACGCTCTGTGCCTGATTGCTTCTAGGCACGTGAGGCCATCAGCAACTGGTGGAAGCGGATTGTCCTCACCACCTGGGACGATGATCTGTGGCTGCAGAACTTTAGGATGAGCTAGCGGACCTTCCATGAACTGGTCTGTGAGCTCTCCCCAGTTCTGCAGCGCAGGGACACCCGACTACGACCCACCCTGCCCATGGACAAGAGAGTGGCCGTTGCCGTGTGGAAGCTGGCAACCCCAGATTCCAACCACTCCATGGCCCAGCAGTTCGGCAACGGGAAGGCCACCGTGGGGATCGCTCTCATGCAGGTGTGCAGGGCAATCATCTGGGTCCTACTAGCCTGCCTTCTCACCCCGAGCAACCTGCACAACGTCCTCGATGGTCTCACCAGACTCGGCTTCCCCAACTATGGGGGCATTGTGGACACCACCCACATACCCATCTGAACCCCGGAACACCGTGCCAGGGACTATGTCAACCACAAGGGGTACTACTCCGTGGTCCTGCAGGCCCCTATGGACCACCGAGGGATGTTCCAGAACATCTATGTGGGCTGGCCGGGGAAGGCTCACAACATACGCATACTATATAACTCTGCCCTGTGCAGGCGGGCACCTTCTTCCCGGACCACACCATCACCATGGCTATGACTACACTTGAAAAGTTAAGTCGACTTTATAAAGTCGACTTAATAAGGTCCAATTTAAGTTGACTTAAATTGGACCTTATTAAGTCGACTTACCAGAAGTGGACTTAACTTTTCAAGTGCAGATGTGGCCCCTTTTTCACCTTATTAAGTCAACTTAAAAAGCTCCACCTAGGCACTACTCCATGCCTCCACTGGCTTAAGTCGACTTAATAAAGTCGACTTAAGTGCTAGTTTGAATTAAAACAAGGTGTTATTAATTCAAACTAACTTTTCCTTAACGACTTAAGGAGCAGCTTAAGTCGAATTGAGGAAAGCCTAGTGTAGATGCGGAGTAAATTATGTTGACTTAAGCCTCCTTAAGTTGACTTAATTTGTAAGTATAGATGCACCCCATCGGGGAACGTGCAGGTGCCTGTCCTGATCCTTGGGAATGCCGCTTACCCCTTGCTTATGAAGCCAAACACGGGCCCCATGGATGCCAACAGGGACCTCTTCAATCAGAGGCTCAATCGGTGCTGCAGCATCATTGAGTGTGCCTTCGACTGTCTGAAGAGTCGCTGGAGGACCCTCCTGACCAGCCTGCAGCTTGGCGAGCACAACCTCCCGGAGGTTGTCAGCACGTGCTGTCACGACCGAGCTGCTGGGGAAAAGGATCCCCCATGTCTGGGAGGCTGAGTGACTCGCTGCGCAATATGAACAGCCTGATGACACCCTGCCCCAGACGCAGCGGGCCCAGTGGCAAGCACAGTTCATCTGAGACATGCTGAGGGTTACTTTGTCAGCACTGAGGAATGGGCCTGCTACCAGGCCCCGTCACCTCCACCACCCGCCCATGCCTGCCCCCCAACCCCCACGCACCCATCTCCCCACTGTCCCCAAACCGGTAAAAAGTATGACAGAACATATAATGGTGTACAGGGTTTTTATTCAGAGGTGGGGACCTGGGGGTTGGGGGCTGTGGAGGATAGGGGGCTTGGGGGGGGCATCAGGAGAGTCTGGGAGAAAGAGGGGGTTTGGGGGGAGTGAAGAGGGTCAGGGAGAGAGAGGGGGTTTGGGGTGAGTGAAGAGGGTTGGGTTGAGTGGCCGGTGCTAGCAGCCTCCGGAAGGCAGGTCCCAGGCCTGCAGATGTCTGCCCCGTGTCCATGCTGGCAAAGGGGGGGCTGCATCTAGGGCACAGAGCAGGGCCCTGAGGGAGCAGGCACTCCTCCGGGCACTCCAGGGACTGGGTCTTCTGCTCGATGAGGTCGAGCATTCTCTTGAGCAGCCTGTGATCGATCCTCTGCAGCCCCTGTTCAACCCTCCGGTGGGCATCGTCCCACTCTTCATGTGCCGTCAGGCATGCCTCAGGCCGCTCAGCAATGAGGATCAGCTCCTCGAACTGCTCATCCCTGGAGCGCTGTGCCCTCCTCCTCCTGGTCCGTGATTGGTGCCCCGGGAGTGCCCGCAGGACAAGGGTGCATGGTCTGCTGGGGAGAAGCAGGGAACGGAGTTCGTCCTATTAGCTGGTGCGGTGTGCAGCCTGACAGCAGCTGCTGTCCTGTGACCATCCCCTGCTTCCCAATCCCTGTCCTTTGAGATAGGGACCCCTTGGTACACGCCGGCGTGCTGTGCAGCCCAGGTTGGGTGCAGTGCCCAGTGTGGTGACCTGCAGGCAGCCCTGCCTCGGGGGTCTCTCCTGAAGCTACGTGCCACCAATGTTGGGCGCATGCTGTCTGGCCTTGGTGCTCCCGCCTATGGTCCTCCCACCCCAATTCCAGACATGCCGCTGCACCGCTCACCTCAAGGTCATCCCCCCCACCACACAGCCCCTCTGCCTCTGTGGGAGCACCTCCCCAGCTGCCCTGATCCTGCCTGTCCCTGGGCCATGTCCCCCTGCAGTCCCTGTCCCACAGGCATGCCCAGGGAGGGAGGGAGCACTCACCAGCAGGTGTCCGCGGCACTGTCCCCTTGCCTGCGTCATCTTCGGCAGGGGGAACCTGCTCCTCTCCCTCCTCCTGTGAGGCTGGGTCTGCCGTCAGTTCAGGGCTCAGCTCTGGGCTGGCAGGAGGCTCTAGGGCTGGCGAGGTGCCCTCCTGCTCCTGCTGGGTGTTGGCCTCCCCCTACTCCAGCACCACAGTCTCGTCCACCGAGCCCTCCTCTTGGTTGTCGTCGAGGGAGGGGAACTCAGCAGAGTCGATCATGTGGGCTGGCAGGCTGCCACTCTCCTGCCCCAGAAAGGCATCCAGCTGCTCATAATACCGGCAGCTGGTGGGGGGGGCTCCCCCTGTCCAGAGCGTTGCCTCCCGGGTCTTGTGGTATGCCTACCGCAGGTCCTTGATTTTCACCCAGACCTGCTGGGTATCCTGGGTGTGGCCATTGGCATCCAGGGCCTGGGAGATGGAGGCATTCACCTTCTGGTTGCCCCGCAAGTGAGAGGTGACTGCCTCATCCCCCATTATGGCCGGCAGGTCCAGGATTTCCTGGTGGATCCAGGATGGGGCCCACATGCGGCACTGGCTCTGCTCTGCCCTGCTCCCAAGCAGCCAGCTCTGGGGAGGAGGGTGGCCAGTGGTTGCCCAGGGCAGCCTCTTCCTGTGCCAGGACCTCTGGGAGGGAAGTCAGGGAGAGAGGTCTGGAGGGCACTTAGGTCGACTTAGGGCTACTCCCCATCTACACTGGCTAAGTCGACTTAATAAGGTTGACTTAACGCTTAAGTCAGCCTAAAAAGGAGTCGATTTAATGAAAGCCCAATGTGGATAGGGAGTAAGTTAGGTCGACTTAAGCCTTTTTAGGTCGACCTAACTTGTAAGTGTAGATGCACCCTGTGTGTATGTGTCAGAGATTACCTTCTAAATTTGAAATATTGCAGGTAAACCCCCATCACTACAACCCAATGCATAGATCAGAGAGGAAGTCTTGTAATAGAATAAAATGCACTTTGCTTCTTTTTAAATATGAGCCCAATGCCTGGATCTGGCAGAGCCCACTTGCTGCAGGACACAAATGGAGGCAAGCGTTGCCTCTGTGTCACATTGCCTCTCCCACAGTCCCAGTAGGCTGCTGCAGAGCTAGGTCAGTCTTAAAATATATTACAGCAACCACAAGCCTGATCTAATCCATACCATCCTGCAAGAGCTCCCAAAGGCAATGCCGGCCAGGATGTAACACACTCTGACCAGGCCCCTATACTAGTGAGGCTTGGCATGGAGCTATCTATAGCCAAGAATTCTCCCAGACCAAATAAATCCATTTAGGGCAGCTCTATGGTTCCTTTTTACTGCTGGAATAACACAAATGAGCTATAGCCTGGGCTAGAAACAGACCCAAGATTTATGGGCCTTCCCCATAATGTTTATAGTCTGTGTATTCCAGGTCAGAGATCTGCAGTGCTCATCCCTGGCACTAATTCAGTTTCCCACAGTCATCACTCAGTGTAAGTTTGTTGACTATTTTGTGCCACGTTACAAAAAATGACTCACTCCCCACACTTATTTCAGATGATGGTGGACATGTAGAAAAGATGTAACATTGAACTGCTTCAGTTTGCCCTGTAATGCTGAGCTGTGCTTTCCCCATCTCCCCCACTCACCATTGCAGGGCCATGTAAGGGACGGACAGAACTCCTGTCCAGGGCCTCAGAGGAGTGCTGGGGCTGCCCAGTCCCAACGTTCCCAGATGTGCACGGACAACACACAGGTGCAGGGATTAGGCTCAGCTATAGTTCTACCCTAACGCTCCTCAGTGGCTGGCAGAGTGTTCTTAGTGTGGGAAGAGATCGGGGGTGAGAAAGCAGTACTCTTCCACAGGGTGACTTTATAAGAAAATATGCTTTCTCTGTCCTGGGGAATTCAGGGAGCCTTTCAGTGTTCCTCTTTGATCACTGCAACGCCCCAATGCCCTTTACTTGGGCTTTTTTTAATACATGCTGCAAAGCAGCCCCTAGAAGACAGGAAAAAATAGTATTTTCTTTCCTGTTCAATTTTCTTTGCTTTTTTGCAAGTTACTCTTTTTGTATATTGTGATGGATCTGCTAACCAGGGGAGTGTAACTCCTATCGGACCCAACCTCATTCCACTTCCCTTTTCTCCTGGCCAGCTAAGAGGAAGGGTCCTGAACTAGGAAGTGGCTGGACTCTACTGGCACACAGTAGCTGCATGGGTGAACGAGAAGCTGGATGTGGGGAGGGAACCCCTTGAATTGGACACAGAGCCATGTGTGCCGTGTGCTGGACATTAGAGCAAAGGTCTGCGTGGGGCTAATGCGGGTACAGCAGAGGTTAGGCAGGAACCACTGCAGAGGAGCCCCAATGAGAGACACTCACTGAGCCTGACCTGGAAACCTGCATGCTCCTATGTGCTTGAATAGACTAGAGACTGGACTGGAGAAGGCAGTCCAGGCACTGCCCTGGAGAGCGTGATAGAGGGTTCTACATTACACTACCGTGGGGGAACCAAACATCAACCGCTGTTTCTCATTTGAACTGCAATTGTTTAAATGTCTCTACTTAGGATATTTGGAATTGTTCCCTTTCCTGACAGCTGTAGTAAAATACCCTTTTACTTAGCCACGTGTCTGAGTGCTTATTGGGCCCCACCAGGGCTAACACCTACAGCGCTTGTATCCCGGTTACAGCACATCTGGCATGCTGTTGCTCCCTGGGGCTTTGGTGCACTTCAGCTGTGAGCAGCCCCAGGAATTACAGTATTTCTGAATGTGTATCACAGCACAGTCAGTGACACCTGCATAGGTGCCTCCTGCAGTGCTTTTACTTCACATGCTCCGTGGGCATTGCCCTTTATTATGGTATGGCTACAGATGGCAATTCTGGGCCAGAAAGCAAAATTGCTTTTGGTCTTCAGGCATCTGTCTCAAACAGGCTAGGTTACTTGTTAGTACTGAAAACAAACAAAGAAAAAAAGAAGTTAAACCTGAAGCATATAAAATTAATTCCTAAGGCATTAGTAAATAATTACTTTGGGTGCTAATTGTTAATATAAATAATAACAAGGCTCTTGATAGTATGAATAATACATGGTAATAAGAGTAGCTGTTAAGGAAGATATGTAGGATTACAGCATTCAATGGATTTTGCCATTATTTGAATTTTTGTTGCCTTCAGCATTTTGTCTCTCAGCATTACTGGCCTAATCCTGCTCCTGTGAAGTCTGTGGAATTTGGCCATAGACTTTGATAGACGTGTTGTTGAGCCCTATATCTTATCTGTGACGAGATCAATTTTTTTCTTGTAGTTATATGCTTGCAATTCCATTGACATGGGTATAATGGACAGTAGAATTTAGCCACAATTCTGTAACCTTTCACTTTGATCCAAAAATCTTCTCTTCAAAGACTGGGGAAGGGTATGGGAGCGAGAGAAGGGGGGAGACGGAATTAACCTGTGTAGACTACACTAGTATAAATACTCATTACATCTTTTGACGTGAATATTTACATCCAGCTTCACCTCAGTCCCCAGAAAAATTAAGGAGCAGGTCCTCAAGAAATCCATTTTGAAGCACTTGGAGGCGAGACAGCTGATCAGGACAAGTCAGCATGCTTTCACCAAGGGCAAGTCATGCCTGACCAACCTGATTGCCTTCTATGAGGAGATGACTGGCTCTTTGGATGTGCAGAAAATGTTGGACATTATATATCTTGACTTGAGCAAAGTTTTTGATACAGTCTTCCACAATATTCTTGCCAGATAGTTAAAGTAGTATGGGTCGGATGAATGGACTATAAGATGGAGAGAAAGTTGGCTAGATCTTCATCTTCAACAAATAGTGATCACAGCTCAATATCTATTTGGCAGCCACCATTAAGCAGCAGTTCTGCAGAAAAGAACCTGGGGGCTGGAGCATGTGACTTATGAGGAGAGGCTGAGGGAATGAGGGGAGATTTGATTGAAAGGGCGTTCCAAAGAGAATGGAGGTAGGCTGTTTTCTGGAGGTGCCAGATGACAGAACAAGGAACCATGGTATCAAATTGCAGTAGAGAAGGTCTAGTTTGGATATTAGGAAAAACTTTTTCACTAGGAGGGTGGTGACATACTGCATCAGGTTACTGAGGGAGGAGGTGAAATCTCCATCCTTAGAGGTTTTTAAGGCCTGGCTTGATAAAGACCTGGCTGAGATGATTCAGTTGGCATTGGTCCTGCTTTGAGCAGGGAGTTGGACTAGATGACCTCTGAGGTCATTTTCAACTCTAATCTTCTATGATTCTATGAGTCTAGGAAGTGCAGTAATGCTCTGAAGGTATTGCATACCTCTGAAGGTATTGCATACATAAACTATGTAATGTGTTGGGTTTTTTTGTTTTTGTTTTCATTTTCCAGTCATAGATATTGAGGACCTTCCAGAATGCATGAAAAGGTTTGAATGTGTGATGATCTCCTTCATAGAATTCTGAGGTTGCAGTTGAACTATGCACTGTACTAGAAATGGAATGCAGCCTTCATAAACACTCAGAATAAATTACTGATAACAGTGTGTTCCTGCATCTTTTACTTGAAAGAAAGAAAGAAAGAAAGAAAGAAAGAAAGAAAGAAAGAAAGAAAGAAGTGAGGCTTAGGGAAAGAGAGCTAACATGAAAGAGGCTACCTGGAGCCTGGTTGGTGCTTGGGCTGCCCAGAGTGGGGCTCTGATGGGAAAGGAGTGGAAGGGGCATAGCTTCAGGAAGAAGCAGCAGGGCCAGGAGCTAGCCTCCTTGAACAGGCAGTTCACCAGCTGCCTGGATTTATTTTTGCGGGGTCTCCCTAGCCTGAGGCTCTGGGCTGCAGTCCCTAAAGCCCCTACATTAATCCAGCCCTGGTCTGTAATGCTCATAATTTGTCAGCTCCTTTTCCAGAGGTGAGAATTCAAAAGAGGAAACAGTATCAGTAACTAGTACAATCTAAGTTTAATCATTACTTCTCTTCTTGCAGTACATGCTTTTGCTCAAATTCTAAGACTGTTGTGTCCAAAAAGGCCAGAAACTGCAACTGGTCTTAAGTACTAATTTATAGTGGCTCTGTAAAAAAATAGGCAGAAGCATACATATGGAGCCAGTGATTTCTCTTGGAAAATGGAAGGGCCCTGGAACATATGAAAAACATAAGACTCACTATATTGGGTCACACCAGTGGTCCATCTAGTCCAATATCCTACCATCTAACAGTGACCAATGCCAGATACTCCAGAGGAATGAACAGAGCAGTGCCATTTTCAAGTGATTCATCCCTTCTTGCCATATTCCAGCAGCTGGCTGTCAGAGGTTTAGAAACACCCAGAGCATGGGCTTGCTTCCCTGACCCTCTTGGCTAATAATCATTGATGGACCTAACCTCTTTTGCATGAGACTGAGCATGCAGTAAAATGATTCTTAATCTAAACCCCCTAAAAATGATGTTCAATCAGGGTATAAAAAAGATAAAAGATGGCAAAAAGTGTAAAGTTTAGAAGATCATACCTCAGGCAGTAATAATTGTGCAGCCATGTGAATATTGTTAATGTAACCTTTTCTCTAAAAATTGTACTGTGGTCACAGACTGTGATTATGCTATATTAAATCTAACCTTAGATCCATGACTCGATGTTAGAGAATAATATCAGTCGTGTTTTCATTCCTCAGAGTGATAACCTGGCAGAGAAAATAATCATCTTTTGAAAGACAAATTTTCATTAGCATCCCCTCACTCCCACATTAGTCATTTATCTCATCTATAGATTAATTTGTTAAACCTGGAACACTTTGTGAGTGAAAATGTTTGCTCTTAGTTAGCACTGTGGAAATTAAAGAAAGAAAAAAAAAACCCTGCCTTGATTTAGTGGGTCAGGTCAGGGACTAAATAGTCCCTGTGGATGCAGAAACCCCAGGCACGCAGGTCTGTTGCTAGGGAACCATATTGATCCTTTCCAGTTTCTTCACAGACACCCTCCTCTGTGTCTCTGTGATTGAACAGCATCACTTACAGCTGTCGGTGTAGTTAGAAGCTTTGTCTTTGCTTTAATATTTATGAAGTAATCGTTTTAACCATTGAAGTCTTAAATGTCTAATGCTGTTTTCTTTTTCTTCAGCAGTTGTCTACCTTTGGGAATATCTCGATCACCCTGCTATGTTCAGTCACTTTTTATGAGAGTTAGATAGGCTAATTTCCTAGGCTAAATGCAACAGTGGAAGACTTAACAAAACCAAACCAAAGAAAAAAGGTATACAAATTTTATTTTGCTTTAATTTTCAGACAATGCTCTCTTTAATTCATGATAAATAATCCAAAATGTATAGGTCTAGGCTGAAAGGTAGATCGGGATATTTGACACTTTATTATTAAAATTATATTATTATAAAATGTTAGAGAGTATCCTCTGCTCACTTTTAGACTGTAAGCTCTTGAACTGGGACTGTCTTAAATATGTGTTTGTATTGTAAAATGGGGTCCCAGTTTTGACTGAGGCTTTTGGATAGTGCCACAACATAAATAAAAAGGGAGCTGATTAGAAAAGCCTGTCACCTACATTATTTGACAGGAATTCAAGGGCTGATGACTTCTCTGTTTTGTCATTTTTTTCCCTCTAAATTTTAAATGGATTCATTCCAAGTGGAAAAAAAAATCTATGCGATCAGGTTCTTTAGAATGCTCAGGGAAAGGCTAAATCTATACAAAATTCAAGGGTTTAATTACTTCTATTGAGCTGATAAAGAACCTGCTATAAATGTTCAGTGCTGGGGGAAAACATTTATTTGTAAGCCTTAGGAACTGAGGTAATCTCCTTAGTCACATAACAGATACGTATAGGCAGACAGTGCCACCTATTTCACAGTGGCATGTCAGTCTTTGATGTCCTTACTGTGATTGCCAACAATGCTGCCAATGATGATGGTATTTTTCATACTCAGGTCACCTGTTTGCTAGGCATATGTTCACATAAGCTACCACATGATGACAATCTTTGGTTACTACCAAGTATAGGTGTATTTATATGGGTTATTTATAGATCAAAGATTCTCAAGTCCTTAGCAAACTCATGTTGCATATATCACAGTTAAAGGAATTCCTCTGGGTGACATATAGTACAAAGAAACATAGAAGCAAACTTTAATGTTTTTTTTCCCTAATTTTTGAAAGAAAAGCTATTAAAGAGTCATTAGTTTTGGAGCAAATAGCTGCAACTCCCATCGGAGCCTCTTCATCCAAATTTAATTCATGATTATTCTATCCAACCTCATAACCAATCATCTTCTACTTGTTACCCAGGGTTCTTTCAACCCAAAGCTTTTGGTATCCTTACTTCGTGCAAGGTGGTTTCAGGAAATAAATCAATGGAACCACAACTGTCCAGCCAATAGATGGCTGCCATGAACAGTACAATTAAGACAGGAGAGAAGGAGTGCCTTTTGCTCAAACTTCATCTGGCTCTGCTCTTCCCCCACCCCATGAGCTCTCTGGTGGATGTGCTAGAATCTGTGAAAGGGAATATAATCTATGCATGCCCTCTGAGAGATATGTGTCAAGGATGCAAGACATTCATATTCTGCAGAAACACTTCTTGATGATTAGTACTCTGAGGAGACCTCTAGTCTAGCTTTTGAAAGAACCCAACCAGTTCTTTTGATATGCCATTGTCTACTATCAAGGACAAATAGGTGGGGAAAGGTTTGGACTCTTTGGGAATCTCTTCT
Source organism: Pelusios castaneus (assembly GCA_007922175.1). Lineage (NCBI taxonomy): Eukaryota > Metazoa > Chordata > Testudines > Pelomedusidae > Pelusios > Pelusios castaneus. Next base: position 6,350,029 of record ML685849.1, on the reverse strand, counting down.
TGGACACAGCTTGGGGTCCCCACTTGCAGCTAAAGGACTGGACAATTGGAAGGCTGCTGTTGTACCACTCGAAAGCCACCCTCCTCCAAAATTGAGTAATTATTGAGAGTTAGTGATGTTTTACTAACTCATTGCAGATGTATGAAAATGCGTAAGACTAAGTAAAGTATAAGCTTTAAGTGAGAGCACTCCTGTGTTGTGCTGTTCATGCCAGCTATCTATCAATTCGATGGATATGTTTCCATTTATTTATTTCCTGATACCACCTCACACAAACTAAGATTATCAAGAGCTTTGGCTTGAAACAACCCTGAGTAACAGAATCGGATGCCCAGTGAGGAGGGTGGAGAAGAAGGAGATGCATAGTACAAACAATTTGCAACTAGAGATAAAAACTGCTGGGCAAGGTTGCTCCCTACAAGTGCCTGTGTTGCCATTCATGCAGTAATTTGCAGACAAATTCTGTTACTGGGATTTAAAATTCAGGCTGAATGCCTGTTTGAGTGAGAAACTGTGTCCAAAGGAACAGTAACATCTGGAAAGGGAGAACAGTGGAAAATGATGCTGGGAAACAGCTTGACTGATTTTGTACCTTGCTACTGATACCTTGCAACTTCTGAGAAATGTAAAGTAGCAAAGGCTATTGCTGCGTTAAGGCTCTGTCACTGGGAAAAGGTGCCACAGACATATAACACCCTGGGAATGGGTGTTAACCCAGAGCCCAAGGTGAGTTCCTTAGTTCTTGAGTATCCAAAACAGAGGGTAGAAAGGTGAGTGCCCTAATTTGTTGATTGAGAATGTAGGCAAGCTAACATCATTTGGACCAAACTGACAGAGCCTATCAGTAAATAATAGCAGAATACCTGTTGGCTTCTGTCAAAAAGGGTTGCCATCGACTTGGAAGAATGACTACCCTGACACAGTAGGAAAAAAAAGGAATGAGGAAAAGGAACCAGCAGGAGTGGGGTTTGGTTGAGGAGCTCACCGTTCCACCCAGGATAAAGAACAGTTCTGTGAGGGAAACAGAAACAAGTCCAAACAAGCAAACTGCAGACAACAGATGAGATGGAAGAAACATACTGGGAGCCCAGAGGAAGGAGTAAGCATAGACACCAGGGGTATGTCTACACTTGCACCTTATGTCGACTTAACAACACTTAAGTCAACCTACAGAACACTGTGTCCACACTGGGCGCTTCCTTAAGTCGACTTAATAACTCCACCTCAGAAGGTTGACAATCATAGAATCATAGAATAATAGGGTTCGACGGGACCTCACGAGGTCATCTAGTCCAACCCCCTGCTAAAAAGCAGGACCACTCACCCTAAATCACCCCAGCTAGGGTTTTGTCTAACCGAGCCTTAAAAATCTCCAAAGATGGAGATTCTACCACCTCCCTAGATAGCCCATTCCAATGCTTCACCACCCTCCTAGTGAGAAAGTTTTTCCTAATATCCAACCTTGACCTCCCCAGCTGTAATTTGAAACCATTGCTCCTTGTTCTGTCCTCTGTTACCCTCGAGAACAGCCTAGTTCCCTCCTCTTTGGAGCAACCCTTCAAGTAGTTGAAGGTTGCTATCAAATCTCCCCTCAGTCTTCTCTTCTGTAGACTAAATAAGCCTAGTTCCTTCAGTCTCTCCTCATAAGTCATGTGCCCCAGACCGCTAATCATTTTTGTTGCCCTCCGCTGTCCTCCTCTTTCTAATTTCTCCACATCCTTTCTGTAGTAGGGAGCCCAAAACTGGACACAGTATTCCAGATGCGGCCTGACCAGTGTCGAATAGAGGGGAATTATCACATCCCTCGATCTGCTGGCAATCTACTCCTACTGATGTAGCCTAATATGCCATTGGCCTTTTTGGCAACAAGAGCACACTGTTGGCTCATATTCATCTTCCCGTCCACCATAACCCCCAGGTCCTTTTCTACAGCGCTGCTACTTAGCCGATCGGTCCCCAGCCAGTAGCAGTGCATGGGATTTTTCCGTCCTAAGTGCAGGACTTTGCACTTGTCTTTGTTGAACCTCATGAGGTTTCTTTCGGCCCAGTGTTCCAATTTGTCCAAGTCTCCCTGGATCCTGTCCCTGCCCTCCAGAGTATCTACCATTCCCCCCAACTTGGTGTCATCCGCAAACTTACTAAGCACGCAGTCTATTCCATCATCAAGATCATTAATGAAGATGTTGAATAGAACCGGCCCCAGGACCGACCCCTGGGGCACTCCACTTGTTACCGGTTGCCAACCAGACATCGAGCCATTGATTCCTACCCGCTGAGCCCGTTGATCTAACCAGTTTTCGATCCACCTTACAGTCCACTCGTCCAACCCATACTTCCTTAACTTGCCGATGAGAATGCTGTGGGAAACCGTATCAAAAGCCTTGCTAAAGTCAAGGTATACCACGTCAACGGCTCTTCCCACATCCACAAATCCAGTCATCTCATCATAGAAGGAAATCAGGTTGGTCAGGCACGATTTGCCCTTGTTGAATCCATGTTGACTGTTCCTGATCACTCTATTTTCCTCCAAGTGTTTCAGGATGGCTTCCTTGAGGACCTGCTCCATGATTTTCCCAGGGATTGAGGTGAGGCTGACCAGTCTGTAGTTCCCCGGGTCCTCCTTTTTTCCTTTCTTAAAGATAGGTACTATATTTGCCTTTTTCCAATCCTCCGGGACCACCCCTGTTCGCCACGAGTTCTCAAAGATAATGGCCAGCGGCTCTGCAATCACTTCCCCCAACTCCCTCAGCACCCTCGGATGTAGTTCATCCGGCCCCATGGACTTGTGCACATCCAATTTCATTAAGTGTTCCCTAACCTGATTTTCCATCACCGAGGGCCACTCTTCTCTCCATTCCACGTTACCCCGTGTAGTAGCCTGGGAGCTGGCCCTCCCTGTGAAGACTGAAGTAAAAAAAGCATTGAGTACTTCAGCCTTTTCCGCATCATCCTCCACGAGGATGCCTGCCTCATTCAGTAAGGGACCTACACCACCTCTGATCCTTTTCTTGTTGCTGATATACTTATAGAACCCCTTTCTGTTATCCTTCACATCTCTTGCTAGCTGCAACTCCAATTGTCCTTTGGCCTTTCTGATTTTATCCCTGCAGTCCCGAGCAATATCTTTATATGCCTCCCTTGTCAACTGTCCAAGCTTCCACTTCTTGTAAGCTTCCCTTTTATGTTTCAGCTCCCCATAGAGTTCCCTGCTAAGCCACGCTGGTCGCCGTCCACATTTGCTGTTCTTTCTGCACATTGGAATGTTATCTTCCTGTGCCTTTAACAGGGTTTCTTTAAAATACAGCCAGCTGTCCTGGACACCTTTCCCCTTCAGATCAGCCTCCAATGGGACCCTGCCCATCAGCTCCCTAAGGGAGCCAAAATCTGCTTTTCTGAAGTCCAGGGTGTGTGTTCTGCTTCTTTCCTTCCTTCCATTGATCAGGATCCTGAACTCTACCATCTCATGGTCGCTGCTGCCCAGGTTGTCATTTACTTCTACTTCCCCGATCAATTCTTCTCTGTTTGTGAGCAATAGGTCTAGAGGTGCAAGGCCCCCAGTTGGTTCCTCCAGCATTTGTACTAGGAAGTTGTCCTCAATATTCTCCAAAATCTTCCTGGATTGCCTGTGCACTGCTGTATTATCTTCCCAGCAGACATCAGGATAATTGAAGTCCCCCATAAGAACCAGGGCCTGCGACGATCTGGAAACATCTGTTAGTTGTCCATAGAACGCCTCATCCACCTCCTCTTTCTGGTCTGGCGGTCTGTAGCAGACACCCACCACAACATCCCCCTTGTTGCATTCTCCCCTAAACTTAACCCACAGACTTTCAACCATCTTGTTTCCACTTTCATAGTGGAGCTCCAAGCAGTCATACAGCTCTTTTACATATAGCGCTACTCCTCCCCCCCTTCTTCCCTGCCTGTCCTTCCTGAACAATTTATATCCATCCATGGCACAATTTATATCCATCCATGGCAGTGCTCCAGTCATGCAAGTTATCCCACCACGTTTCTGTTATTCCAATTATATCATAGTTCCTAGTCTGTGCCAGTACTACCAATTCTTCCTGCTTGTTTCCCAGGCTCCTCACATTTTTGTACAGGCACCTAAGATACCGGGCCCATTGCCCTACTTCGCCCTGTCGAGTCTCCCTCCTGTCGCATCTTCCTCCTTGCAATTTCTCCAGGTGTCCTCCTTCCCCACTTGCCTGAGGTATTATGACTTCATCAGGAAATAAAAAACAATTATTTGATCCCCCCCCCAGTTCCAACTACCCTCTCTTTTATTCCTGCTGTTACAGCCTCAGCACCCCCCAAGTTCCATCCCTTCCCCCAGGTTTCCTTCATTTTCACTTGCCTGTGGGCCTTGGTCACCTTCCCCCTTTGAACCTAGTTTAAAGCTCTCCTCACCAGGTTAGCTAGTCTGCTTCCAAATACGCTCTTCCCCTTCTTGGATAGGTGGAGTCCATCTCTGCCTAGCAGTCCTTCTTCCTGAAACAGCACCCCATGGTCGAGGAAGCCAAAGCCCTCCCAGTAACACCATCTCCGCAGCCAGGCATTCACCTCCAGGATGCATCTGTCTCTGCTCGGGCCCCTACCCTTGACCGGAAGGATCGAGGAGAACACCTTATTAAGTCGACTTAAAGTGGGTGTGGATGCCCTACATCGACCTAATTGGCCTCCACGCAGGGGGATGGGCTGGGGAGAAGGGAGAGCCGCAGCTGGGAGATCGGGTGGGGAGAAGGGAGACCTGTGGCTGAGGAATTAGGCAGGCTGTCCCTTCTCCCCTGCCCGATCCCCCAGCTGCGGCTCTCCCTTCTCTCCTGCCCGATCCCCCAGCCATGGCTCTCCCTTCTCCTCTGCCCGATCCCCCAGCCGTGGCTCTCCCTTTTCCCCTGCCTGATCCCCCAGCTGCTGATCCCTCCGTCGACCTAGCACCTGCCACAGGCAGTCAACTTAAGTTTCCAGTGTGGCCGCTCTAAGTTGGCTTAACAAGGTTGACTTAAAATTGACCTTGTTAAGTCAACTTAACAGAGTCGACTTACCTTAACCAGTGTAGACATAGCCCAGGATTTCAAATCTCTGGGACAATACTTGGAATGATGATATTTCAGTTAATGAAATCAAATATCATTTGAGTGGTAAGTAATTTAAGGAAAGAGAGTAAGAAGTTAACACTATAAAGGTTGGTGCAACAAAGATTATGTTTTACGTTTTGTGGTGTTTGTCTTGTTGTTAACATCATGAACTCTGTCAAAAAATTCTGCATTAGGTAGAAAAGAATCAATGAGCACTGTACCTACTTATAGAAACATCCTGTATTGGGGAGAAAAGAGGAGAAATAAAGGGCAATTTGGTTCAATGGTTTTGGGAGGAGAAGGTGTCCTGGGAATTGATGTCTTGAGAAAATTAAGAGTGCTGATTGATTTTGCTAACAGGTTCCTATGGGAGATGCCTCCTGACACATCCTGGGAGCTTGTGGAAACTTTAACAAGCTATTGAATAGCAGCCCTTAGGGCATCTGAAGAACTGGAATGGCCTACTTGGACTACAGAAGTCCTAACAATTGCAAAAAGATACCAGAAGGTGTGGGGGAAAAAAATTAAAATAGAATGTGGTAAAATTGATGCAGAAAACCTAGTTGTAGGCCTCCACCCCACACCTCAGAAGAAGTATCAATATCCAAAGGAGGCAAAGACTATTCTCAAGGAAACAATTCATGGGACTTTTCCCCAAGGAGGATTGTGGTGGGTGATCCCACTGATGAGCCAATTCTGTTGAAGTATCAGGAAATGATGGTCTCTACTGTAGGAGGGCCCCAGTGCTTTTTAGTTTTGAATTTGGCCAATGCTTTCTCTGCTATCCCTTTACATCAGGACAGTTATTACATATTTGATTTTAACTTTCAAGGGAAGCAGTTGTGTTTTGCCAGGGTTGTTATGGGCTGGAACAATGCCCCTGTTTTCTTCTATGCCCATGTAGTCAAGATTTGGGATACCTGCAAGATACAGTGTGATTTCTTATGTGAAAGACACCCTCGTTTTCACTCAGATGTGGAAAGAGAATCTGAAGGTATTAGGCACAGAGTTACAAAAGGATTCAAGAAACTGGATTTAAGGTGAGCCCAAAGAAAGCCCAATTGCGCTCCCAGCAAGTAAATTATTTTGGAATGATTTTGGGAGACAAGGGGTGTTCCCCTAACCAACAGAGAGTGAAGCTGAGAGTTCAAAGAGGAATTTTCAGAGCAGGTAGCCCCACTGAATGAATTGTTGGAGGAGGGAACAGAGTGAAACAGAGTTTCTGCTGAATTTGGCAATTACGAAAGGGCAGGGGGGTGAAAGCTCTACTGAGTCAGAGACCTGGATCAGGGTTCTGCCCTGTCGTTTATGCCTCCAAAACTTTAAGTGAAAGAGAGCAGGGATTTACTCCCTGAGAACAGGCTTTGACACTAACTTGGGTTATGCAGTATAGGAATATCTGGTGGGATTGACCCTTGTGTTATTGAAAACTGCCCACTCTCCAATAAAACATGTACTCATTGACAAAATCAACAGCAGTTGTGTGCTGGGACTGAGATGGTTGCTCCAGGCACAGTTAAAAGTTCATGATACTCCCCCAGAAAAAAGAGGAGGGGGAAGGACTCAGGCCAGGATGGGTCGGAGTAAAAGTTAATTAATGAATTTAAGTGTTTTAGTAATAACTCCTGCAATATAGGGAGGAGGAAAATTTGTTCTGCTTTGTGGTTTAGATTATTAACCACATGAATGCTGCAAGATCTTGAAGAGAATGCACTCCTGTGTGGTGTTGTTGCTGGCATTTGCTTGACAGATCTGTTTCTTTGTTGATGGAAATCAGGAATCCGTTGCATCTGCAGTATGGGAAGACTACTCATGAATGATAGTAAAATGTAAAATAAACAATACTATTGATATCACTACAGATCCCAAAATCCCAGGAGCACAAATAACTCTTCTAGGCCCCTTTAATAGTTATGACCACACTTAGGTAAAATTAAGAGGCTTGGATTTGGACAAAGTAAAAATTAACATGAGAATGAGCGAGAACCAACAATGTATCATGGTTTAACAAATGTTCTATGCTATCAACAATTGAATGTCTACCACTTTGATGGCAACCACACCAGCCTCATGTGTACACGGGGGTATAATGGGAAAGTGAATTTGTTAGTGGGGAGTATTAAAAGCTACCCAAGTGGGTACAGTTATTGAAGGGTGGAAATTGACAGGCTGTTATTTGATTGTAGTGAGTCTAAACATATTTGTGGACTGACATCACTAAGCAGACAGTGCTGGGGGGGAAAGCAAGTTCATTTTAGGAGGAAACAATTCCTTTCTCACCAATCACTGGACAAGAAAGTCTGGGGTAGGTGACAGGGTGACAACAAGAGATGAATGGGAAGTCCCTTTGCCCTGCATTTTGGAAGTTTGCAAGTTCTACATTTTGGAAATTATAATAGGGATAAAGACTGTTTGAATAGTAATGTGGATAAAATGGTGCCTTGGTAAAATAGTTATTAACATGCAGCTCAATATAATGAAAAAACAGATCCCTCAGGAACTCCTAAAGTATAGAAGTGTAAATTTTAAAACTCCTGTAACCAATTTAATCAGGGCATATGTGATTCAAATCTACATAAAGAAGCAACTGGTAATTAACCTTTATAGAACTGTGGCAGCATGTGACCCGTCAGATGGGTGCTTCCTGGTGTTGGTACAGGAAATTACTCAAGTGGTACCCTGTCTGATGGTTTCTGCTCAATCTCTTTCATGACAATTGCAGAACCTCAGATGTCCAGTTGGGTCCCTTCAGTTCCCCCTTTCTCCCTCCTTCCAGGGTATAGTCCAGTCCTGGCCAGCCCACTTGTTTCAGTGGCTGACACTGTCCCTTCACCAATCACTTGCAGCATCACTACCCACTGGTAGCCTAGGAAAGGTGGGTGGGGCCCGAGGCCTCCCATATCCCTGGGTCCAAGCCTAGGGACCTTACATGCTCCATTGAGCACCACCTCAACCCCCTTTACTCCTGTTTGGCCTGTGCCTCAGCAGATCCCCTGGGCCAGATCCATACTTCCCCAGGTTCCTGCAGCTTCTGTAGCAAGGCTGGGGCCCCATTGAACCTTGGCTGTGCCCCTGGGAGCTGTCCATGGTCCCATCTCTCACAGCCCCGCTGTCAGCACAGCCTTCCTCTTCATAAGTCTGGGGCAAACTGCCCAGAGCAGGAGCTGCAGCCCTGGCTTTATGTTGGCTCCTGGGTCCTAATTGGCCCTGTAGCCCTCTGCTCTCATTGGCCATTCCCTTCTCTGGGACTTTTAACCCCTTCAACTCCACAGCAGAGAAACCAGCCTGCTACAACCTCCCTTTTCCCCCCTCCCCCAAAAACACCAACCAATTTTGGCTGCTGTTTGTAAGAAGTATAACAATATTACACTATCAGTAGTGGTCCCTGCTCCTTTTACCGGCCCATCAAAATTTTTCTGTACATACTCACTTTAGCTATTAATGTTATCATGTAGAAACACTGATTTAGTACAATGTTTTTTCATATATTTGAAAGAGTACTTGATTTTTTCCTTTCTTCTTTATAAATAGTAATGTTATCATAGTATTTTCTGAAACACTATGTAATGCTCTTACAGAAACTATTCTAATTAAATTGCTGCTAGCACTCAGACTTACATTCTCTCTATGGTACAATGTTGATGTGTTAATTGCATGATACCTCAGGTGATTTAATCTATTGAAAATGAATTATAACCATCAGCCATGATTAAAAAGTAGCCAGATGTATTAACAACATCACATTCTCTTTTGAAGTTAACATTCCTAAAATACTATGTGTACATATACTTCACCGCAACAACTATTTGTTATCCATTTCTCCTTGCTGGATGTGGGGCAATACTTTCTCCTGAGTCATCACTCATGTAATATTTAAGAAATACAACTTTAATTTCATATATAATGACATGGGCCATGACCTAAAGGCCACTGAAGCCAATAAAAGTCCTGCCATTGGGTTCAATGGGTTTTGGATCAGGCCATCAATGTTTATACTAGATCATGTAACATATTTAGAGATATTAAAGATTTTATTTTTCTCCAGAAGCTGGTACAAGCCACAATGGACATGTCCATGCAGTTTAGTGAGTTAGACAATATTAATCTTAGGTATTTTTGTTAAATTTAAGACTAAAGATCAAATAAAGTATAGATATGGCCCTAAATGGGTCAATCTGGGTATCCTGAATGTGGAATAGAAAGATGCACCACGCAATCTGTATCACATTTCAAAACTAAAGATTTGTAGAATAATTTCTGTTTCCAGATTACAGACACCATGGTAAGTAGGAGGTAGGTAATTGGAGGGCAAAACACAAGGTATTTTAAGTACTTTGCATATCTCCTTTCGATTGCCACCAAAATTGCACCATGGTGTAGACCACAGCTCAGTGAATTACAGTTATTTCATAGTGGTTAGTAACAGCAAGGGAACCCATGACCTATGATAGGTCACTAAGGCTATGTCTACACTTGGAAATTTAAGTTGACTTTATCTAAGTTGACTTAACTAAGTTGACTTAGTTAAGTCAACTTAGTGAGTCTACACTTAAATTTTAAGTCGACTTTGCGGGGAACTTACAAAGTCAACCTAGAGTGTCCACACTGGATGCCTAGCTTGACTTCTGGGGGCTAGGGGGACCTAGAGTAGGTCCTTGGGGGGAGGGGGGCACCCCTTGCCCAGTGCCAGGGGGCTTAACCTTTGCCCCATTGTGCATAGGTACAACGGGGCAAAGGGGGACAGGGGCCCTGGCAGGGCATAGGGGCAGGGCTCTGCCCTGCCCTTTGAAGGGCATGCTAGGCTGCCCTTGTGCCTCCCCCCCCCCCGGCAGGGAGGGCATTGGTGCAGTCCTGGGGTAGCCCTAAGTCAAGTTAGGGCTACCCCACGTCTACACTGGCTTTAGTCAACCTAAAACTAGGTTTAATAAAGTTGACTTAATTTTCATTAAGTCGACTTAAACAACTTGCTTAAGTCGACTTAAGGAAACTGTAATGTAGACGCAGGGTAAATTAAGTCGACTTAAGCAAGCTTAAGTCGACTTAATTTACAAGTTTAGATGCAGGCTAAAATAGCTTACAGGAACAATATAAGTCTTACTCAGTGAATCAAGGAGATCAATCTGATGGCTGCCGTCAGGGAAGACAAGCCCTTAGTAATGGAGTGCTACTGTACTGACTGGAGCCTCTGATTCATACTGATGGAAAGGCATTAACTTAGCTCTACTGCCTTGGAAGAAGTTGATATCTATCTGCTTCAGTAGATGGATTCTCTTCTAGATCAAAGCAATTAGTTTAGCAATTCTCCACATTTCTATGCACCACACTGTTCATATTCTAAGAAACACTGTTTCACTGGGGTTGTTATTGTCATATGTACTCCACAATGATGAGACTCGATTAACAACATTTAGCTTTTGAGCCCTCTCAGAATGAGTCTGTAAAGCTATCCGACTGCTTATCAAGTATGGTGTGCTAGATGGCGTACAGCTGTTTGAAAATGTATTTTAATAAGACTGAGACCATTTCATCTGGTTCACAGGATATGGCTGACATATTAACTTGTAGTCATTACATTTGACAATATGTAGACATCACCTGACCCCTGTGGTTTTAGAAGTCTCCATTTATTTCTTGTCCATGAATTGAGCTGTGTTCAGTTAGTGTGTCTGGCTTGCTTTTCATGATAATAGTTAAGTTCTTCCATCTGCATGTAGAATGAGCTGCCAGAGGCATTAATATCTCATGCCTTTGGTATCGCTTGGCTGGATTACTGTAATGGTCTGTTCTTTCCATTCAAAATATTGTACAGTTCCTCACACAGATGGCAAATGCATGAGTTTGAACTTGCACTAAAATCAGAAGTTAGCATTACTCCCATTTTACTTCCTTACAGAGACCATTCCTTTTGAATTTTCTCAATTTAAAAGAGTGATAGTGTCATGAAAACAATTGTACATTCATAATTTGTCCACCCTGATGGTGCTCCAGATTTTTCATTAGTTCTTCTGAGCTGCTCACAAGCTAAGTGTCCTCTATTCCCAATGCTTCTCAGAGGGAGATTTAATATTTGACTGAAATGAGAATAGTGGTTAAATTATTGTGTCATTCCTCCCGTGACTGCCTGAGTGCATTTGGTGACTTGATAAAACTGAAGTAATGGTGAAACAAGGGGCATAAGAATGTCATGAGTCTACATTCAACTCACCATTAAAGCTTTTGCAAACTCTTTAAGGTAACAGAGCCAACTGGGCAATAACTTGATCACCCCTGACAAATTGGAAGAGCTGCATAAAATTAAAGAAGGGCCAAACAAACAAAATTTAATTGACATGCAAAGACCAAAGGAATGTGAAAGAGGGTGTATGGGGAAACAATGTGATTTCAGAAATCTAACTAAATTTGCAGAGAGAATATTCATAGCAACATTAGGGGCTGCGGGGGGGAAGGTTAAGTTCAGACCTGGTGAAAGCAGGTGCAGCTTTAAGCATATGCTTAATTAGGGTGTTGAATCAGGCCTAGATTTCTACCAGGACTGAATCTGAACCAAAGTCTTTAGCCGTCAATATCATATGCCCATTTTGGTTACAGAGGTAGACTGGGGGAGAAGTCTAGCCATACGACAATACTGCCACTTTGGAAGATATCGTTCCCAAAGGGAGGGAGTAGACTTCGTTGACAAAACAATCCCACAGTTTATCACTTTTTAAATCATTCCAGATTTGCTAAAGAAGTGAATAAAATAAAATAAAAAGGTTGAAATTTTGAACGCCAAGAAACAAAAAATCAAATTGATCAAAAGGGTATGATTATGGATGAAAACAAAAATGTATAGTACATGGGTACTGAAAAAATTATTTAAATATACTGGCTTGAAAAACAGAAACTTTATATAAAAATGTTTCAATTAAGATTGATTCTATCTTTATGACTATGGTGCATACCCTGCTATAAAAAGATGAAAAAAGTTATAAATGGATAAAAAATTGTATATGACATTTCAGGGAAAAAATGTTTTGCTTTTTAAATCTGCGTAATAGTATGTGATCATGTTGTTAAAGACTGCATCTTAAGCTACACAGAGAAATAGGGCAGAGTTAAGGTGACATATGTAGAAGTCTCTGTAACATTTCCTGCCTTCAACATTTAGCTAACTGTGCAACATTCATATTCTCTGAATGTAATGTTTGTATTTCATTTGATATAATGTTGTAACAACAAACCTCAAAGTCATAGTCAATAGTCAGAACTGCTCCTACTGATAGATATACACTTATGTCATAGCCGAGGCTACATCTATAGAGGACTCATCATTAAGCCACTTAAAATACTGGTCAGAGTGAGTGGTGATGTACATAGATAGTAGTCATGGAAACTAGAGCACAATATTTTGTATCAAAACTAGATTGAAAATGGTCATTTCTATACTACTTTGAAATCTAATATGTCATACAGCCTAACTAATTATTTATCTGATGTTTATAAAAGCCTTTTCCATTTAAAATCCTGCGTAGATGCTATACTGTATTTCTTCTGATCACCAAAGGCAAGACACATTATAAAGGCACAGCTCATTTTCAAGGGTGTGTATCATACTACCTTCCAGCGCTCCCCAAAGCACACTCAACAAGCCCCAGGAACAGGAGCACCAAAAGTGCATCACAGAGAGAAGGCATGTCATATGGTACTGGCGTCTCCTCTTTGTTTTCATGTGCTTCTAGAGGGACCAAAGTATTGGGTTGGATGTCCACAGCAGCCAAGAACATGGCAACCAGACGTCCAATGAAAGTGTTCAGGAAGAAGGGAACCAGGTAGCTGAACAGCATGGATGAGAAAGATACTAAGGGTCAAATCCCATCTCCATTAAAGTCAAAGGGAGCTTTGTCTTTGACTTCAGTGCCAGAAGGATTTCATCTTAAGTGGCAGAGGAGCATATGTAGAGAGCAAAAAGGAAGGAGGGAAGGGGGGAAAGGAGACAGAAAGGAAGAGTAGCATGTAAAATAGGAGAATGGCAAAGAAAGTAACCAGCAGAGAACACACACAGGGAAACGGGGAGAAAGAGGAACAGAACATGCAGGATGAAAATTGAAGTGAAGAATAAATGGAGAATGTGGTATATTTTTTCCTCAAAGGACAAAACACTTCACAGTAAACAGAGAGACAGGGACAGAGAGCCTGAAGTGTAGCTTACACATGATTTATAGTTGTAGATTAAAATGAATAGAAATGCATAGTGATTAGTGAGCAAATCCTTCTCATTTTTACTCATGAAAATCATCCCACTGCACTTATGATTCACTTCTATATTAGCTTATAAAATGACAAAGCAGCCATGCAGACTGCAACACCTCTGGTCTGCTCAGGGTTTAATGGAGGAGATGAGTCTAATATTCTCCATCCTGCAGAAATCTCAGCACAAAAAACAACTATTCAGTGAGGTGGGGATAGCATGGATATTTAATCTGACATGAACAACACATGTGGAAAGGTTAATTCCTAACCTGTCAACACACAGTGCTGAGGATGTAGAGCTTTAAGGGGCAGATCAATTTTCATCTGAAGAAAAAGTCTAAAAATTGTGGATTATGGAAAAACTCCCAATCTCCCTTGATGCACAGATGTCCTTGCTCTTTGTTTAGTATACAACACCACAGCTTTCCATGAACAATACAGATGGGAGAGGTTCTTGGCTCATGCATAACTGAAGAGAGTTCAAAGTAAGAAAAATATACTTAATGCAACAGAAAAATGCTTTGAGCTAGCAATGTGAAAGCATCTGAATGTCACATGTAAGGGGGATAGAAAATTGTGCAATCTAAAGTGATTTCAGTAGATGCCTGGAAATGAAAACCAAAATAAGTCATTTAATAAGTGATACAAAAATTTCCTGGAGGACATTGCATCATGAAATGTCATAGTGCAGCTGATTAGACAAAATGCACTTGCAGTAAGGAAGAGTTACCATTGTTTTCTATAACACCAGCAGGATGGTAGTTAAAGTAAGATGACCTTTTCTTTTTTTCCTAAGCCTTCAATTTACTTACAATTTTGCCTAGAAATGGTTCTATAGATATGAGTTACCAACCCACATGACCCATACTCAGATCCCCCTAATAAATCCCTCTGCAATACACATTACATCTCTATCATAAACTTTTCAGTGAAGGATGCCTATACAAGAGTTAAGCCTGAGAGCATCCAAAGTCCCATAAATCTCTCATTACATTTTATAATAAACTCACAAATGCTGTATACCTCACAGTACTAGGTTATACAAAATACTTCTGCTATCAATCCCATACCAATAGTGGTCTGAGTTCCTCTGCTCGAAAGTTGAATTCTGAAATGGGCCATGCACAGAAGGTAGATACAAATGCTGCCTTCCTCCTGAAGGCACAAGACAGAACAAAATTCCCCTAAAGTCCCCTTAACATTAGAGGGGGACCCAAAACAAAAATCACAGAATCTAAAATATTTAGACTTTGGGAAACTCTGAATCTTTATCTAGTTCTAAATTCTGTGGCACAGCTCACATCTTTTTAATGTAATCTCCCAGTCAGGATTGCCAGTAGACAACAGAAGTTCTAACATGGGTTTGCTACAAATTTTTTCCAGATGCTATCAGCCAGCCTCTGACTGTTTATTGTATTTGTTTATCAATTCTCCCACTCCCGTATTCCAAGAGCATATAAAGTGCTGCAAAACCTATGTGGCAGTTTAAGAGTCTGCCTCTGAAACTGCATCAAAATTTGTGTAGAAATGAAACTGTTCCTTCTGTTTTTTTTTCCAGAAATTTTGGAGGATTTCCAAAAACAACCAACAGGGTCACAAAGTTCCAGAAACAAACCACAGAAGGCTTGACAACAAGATGCTGGATGTACTCCTTAATAAGAAACAAATTCAGGATTAAGAAAGAAAAATGGATGCTATTTTGAGATCTGAGCAGGCCTGCTGCAATTGCTGGGAAAAATTGCTGGAAAAAAGTGCTGGGAAAAACTGCCAGGTCTACACAGCCGGGAAAATTTGGTGGCAGTCCATCAGGAGTTAAACAAGCTATGCAGAGTAGCTTGCGTAACTCCTGTTGACTTCCTAACTCCTCTTTAACATTCTGTCTTCACTGCGTTGTGCCAACAAGAAATACATTCCCGTCAAATTCCAAAGGGGTAGCCGTGTTAGTCTATAGTAGAAAGACAACAGAGTCCTGTGGCACTTTTAAAGACTAACAGATTTATTTATCGCATGAGCTTTCGTGGGAGAAAATCCCACTTCGTCAGATGCTTTGAAGATGGGAAAGTTACAGAATGGGAAGAAATTAAATGCAGGGGAGTGTATGACATAGCATCAGCTCAGGCTGTAACAGCAATT
>ML685849.1:6274764-6334186 GCA_007922175.1 Pelusios castaneus | reverse complement strand
TAAATAAATCTGTTAGTCTTTAAAAGTGCCACAGGACTCTGTTGTCATTCCCGTCAACACTATCCTATGTCACTTGAGGGGGTGGTTTTATTAAGTGAATTTCCAGACTGCCTGAGCATGTCTGAAGTGACCAGTCGATCTGGAAAAGTCAATCTGACAGTGGTAACTTTGCCACCCTCAATATAGACACACCCTAAAGGAAGTGAAAGGCTAAACAATGTTCATTTTCCTCAGAGGGTTACTTACTATAGAATTACTATTCATATACTGCATATCATAAAAGAACAACTGGTTTCTCTTGTAATGTTTGGTATCAACCTAGAGAAAGTATCAATTGTTCAAAGCATGGAGAACACCAGTGATTTGGGCTGCTGGGATCAGATACACCTAACTGTGAATTCTGTGTAGCTTCCCTCTGCTTGCCCCATCATGACCTTTCATAGCTCCTTATACAAGGGTGGTGCAGGGACCTGTTCTGTGTTATGTTGAAAATATGCAAGATCCATCTGTATTCTCTCTATGCAGACACCATGCTAGATGTAGATGGTTCAGAGAGCCTTATCCTGGACCCCTGCTCCACAGGTGATGACCTGAGTGGAGAGACATCTTCAAGTTAGTCAGTTCAGTTATACTCCACCATTGGCAGCCTTTAAGAAGCAAATAAAAAGACTATGTGACAGATAAGACCAGGTATTTGGAAAGATAGAGTATTGGAAAAAAATAAAAAGAATTTCAGTAACTCTAGAAACATTGCTAACAGAGGGTAATGAAGCTTAAACCATGGAAGTACATTTGCATTTGATCTGTCAGTGTGCTGCATTGCATTCTACCAGAACTACTTGATTTCTCACTACCAATCCAGACAACCTGGTACCATTTCCTCGATCAGTTATTTAAGTAGCAAAAGCTGCCTTTTTTTTCTTTGCAGTTGTGTATTGTGGAGCATATCATGCTATTGATTTTTCAAGCAAATCTCCCTTATTGAAGTTGAGTGGGTAGGTTTGGGAATATCACCACTTTCACCTACCCCCAGAATCCAAAAAGAATGAAGCCCAAGAAACTCATCAGGGTAAATGGAAGGCCCTGGCGAGAAGGAAGCTGGAGCACGGGTCCTGGGGAGAAGGAAGCGCATGGCTTCCTTCTTGCCAGGACCACGGGGCTTCCTTCTTGCCGGGACCTGAGCGGTCCCGGCAAGAAGGAAGCCCCGGGGTCCCTTCTTGCCGGGATCTGAGTGGTCCCGGTGAGAATGAAGCTTGTTTCATTCTCGCCCTAAGTCGACTAAGCAGCAGCTTAAGTCGACTTAAGGAAGTGCCAGTGTGGACGCAGAGTAAATTAAGTCGACTTAAGCATGCACCCATAGACACTAAAGTCAGAAAGAACCAATACGATATTTTAGTCTCACCTCCTGCATAATGCAGGCCACAGAATTTCACCTACCTACTCCCATAATAGACCCTTAATCTAAAAGTGAGCTATTGAAATCCTCAGATAATGATATAAAGACTTGAATCCACCAGCAAGTGAGCTACCATGGAAGGCAAAAAACCTCCACAGCATTTGCCAATCCGCCCTGTATGAAAATTTCTTCTCAACTCCTGCTAGTGAAAATAAACAACAAGCATAAAAATATTGTAAAGTAATATTATTGTAAACCTGAAAAGAAACTTTGTATTTCAGATTTAAATAATAAAACATAGCTACACCATCCACTATTGAATTTACATCATTCCTCAAAAAGAAAAATTGAAGGACATTTAAAAATACAATTTAATTCAAATTCCAAACTATGGGTGGGCCTTTAACATCAGATGGTGGGGCAGAAGTGAGGTACAATTCACTTTTCTTTTTCTGAATTGGGTCTCAGTTTTCAGAAGTTTGAGAAACTCTGTCTTAAGATGATGGACAAAATGGCTTCATAAGGAAAAGAAGGCAAGTATCAGTGATCCCCAAAAGAAAAGCTTCCTTTAGGAATGTGAGTTATACTAATAAGGGAAAAAGTGAACTAGGCTTCCTTTATCTTATTTATCACACAACCAGGAGTAGCCAAATAGTGATGAAATAGGAAAACGCCTAACTCTGCCTCCTGGGACATGAGTCAGATGCCTGTGTGAGCCCCAATAATATTATAAGCATATAAAGCCAAAATGAAGAAGTCACCCTCATGTATCATAAACCCAGAGCAGATAACAAATCGGCTCTGACCTGAGCACTTAATGTCAAAAAGTGAGTTTTTCAAGCTAATGTAACTAAATAATGTAGCAGAAAGCCAATTATTTCATCAAATGCAGCTAACAAAAATATATATTTGTTCATTTGGTCAATATAAACAAATTAAGAAGGATTTTATCTTCTTCTGGCTCTTGCTGTGAAGCACTCTGCCTGATTGGTTTTATTTGTCCCATCTGATTTTTAGTCTTCCACAAGCTGCCCTTTATTGTTTATAATCAGCCATACAGATTCTCAGCTCTCCCATTATTTGGCCAGGATCCTTTTCACAGTGAGTTCTGTATTCTGTTCTCCATGATCTCAGCAAACATTACTGTCAAACACCCTATCAAAAAGCTCACCATAGGTGCCCTAAGTGAGATTTCATTTTTAATTAGCTGATAGCCATACAATTCCTTTTTCTTGCCGACCTCCATTTTTCTTTGAGTCTGGAGCACTCTAAATAATGTAAGTCAAGCTCACTCTGACTTTAATGGTAATATATTAGTTTATCTGCTCAAGATTTGAATGTCCATGAAGTATGCTCCATAAAAGGTTCTGAATATGGGCACTTCCTTCCACTGCCGGACCTTGATTTCCTCTGAGCCAAAAAAACACCCCCCCAAAAAACTATTATGTAAATTTGGGTGCAGTCTCTTGCCGGTCAACTTTGCATTAACAACTTCACTGTTTGTCTAAAACAATTGCTCCAATAATTTCTGTGCCCCTCATTCTGTTGGGATAAATGGAGTGCAACACTGTAGAATCTCTTGTACATACTTCCGTCTAATGTAACCCCTCTGTCAAATGCCAATGATAGAAACAATAGCCAGGTTCAATCTGTCTAGAGGTCTTTTTTCTAAAATAACTAAAACAATGGCTTAAGGCCCCACTGGAGCTGTACTCCTATTATTGACTGTAAAAAATTAAAATACAACTTCCCTAAACTTCTTTCTAAGTGATTCACCCATACTGGCAAGCACAGAAGTCCTTTGGAATATGGAACCACAAATACTTTATGGAGAAGGAAAAAAACAAACAAAAGAAACACGCTCACCATATTTGCATACAATAAAATGTGTAAAACCCAATCTGTAAATCAAGATTATGTCAGATCCAGAGGTCTAATGAATTAATTGTTAAATTCAAGAATTTAGTCACAACACAATCCTCACCCGCTTAAATCCCCACTCAGAGGTCCAATTAGACTTGAAGGTGGTCACAAGGTTGCTCTCCTCCATCTATCTACTCCAGCCAAGAGAAGTCTGCAAAACAGGTCCCATTCCAATATGCAATTATCCAGCCCAGTTCTATGACATCAGCTCTGCCCCCTGCTGGTCTAGCTGGTCCTGGATGTAAAACATGTTCTATGCCATCAATTTGGTCTCGCAATCAGGACAGCTCTGCACCTCCAATGCCGGCCTCACAAAAGAAAGTCAGCTCTGTGGTGACAGTGTTGGTCCAGCCCAGCCTGGTCCCAGGGAACAATTCCACACAGGATTTATAATCTCTGGGTAGGGAGCGCAGAGCAGGAAAAAACACTTACACCAAGTCCTTGCTCACTCAGATAGTGTTCCTGGAAGGTCGATGGGTCGGCATGGCTGCAGGGTGTGCTGGGGGGGGGGGGGGGGCCCGGCCCAGCGCAGGTTTGGCTGGGGGGGGGCCCAGGGGCGGGGCAGCTGCGAAGCACGTTGGGGGAGGAGGGCCATGGGCCGATGCGTCTGTAGGGGACCGGGGCAGGGGCTGTGGGCTGGCATAGCTGCTGTGGGAGCATGGGCTGCGCTGGTGCTCCTAGCTGGGGCCCACATGCGTGCCCACAAGCTGGCTATGTTCATGGGCATCCAGCCCCTTTTTCCCTTTCCTTTTTTAAAAACTTTTTCTTTTTTCAAATTTTTAAAAACATCATCATTTTGGCACGAGGACCACAAATATAATTTTTAGAACCCTGAAGGGCCACTAGTCTATTTAAATAAAATAAATTTAAATGTAATTAATTGATTTAATTAATTAATTATAATTAAAATGGGTTTGAATTTAATTAACTAAATTTTAATTATATAGAATGGTGGCCCTTCAAGGTTCTAAAAATTATATTTGTGGCCCTCAAGCCAAAAAGGTTGGGAATCACTGATCTAGATAGTTGCCTAGTTTTACATCGTGCTTCATTAAAAAGCACTAGAGAAGTCAATACAAACTAAAATTTCATACAGACAATGAATTTTTATACTGCTGTATATTGTATACACTGAAATTCAAGGACAATATTTATATTCCAATTGATTTAGTTTATAATTATATGGTAAAATGAGAAAGTAAGCAACTTTTTGGCAGTATTATGCTGTGACACTTTTGTGTTTTTCTGTCTGATTTTCTAAGCAAGTAGCTTTTAAGTGAGGTGAGACTTGGAGAAATGCAAGACAAATCAGGCTCCTGAAAGGGGTACAGTAGTTTGGACAGGTTAGGGACACTGGAATAAGTGAACAGAATCTCACAGGTAGTCGGTGTCAGGGCTAGTAAGTTAAATGGATCAGTGGCCAGAGATTGAATATATTGATGTTCATGGTAAGGCTGGGCTAATAAATGTTTGCTTGGCCTGTTGAGGTCTTTTAGCTATTTCACAAGTCTGATTTAATGATATGTTGAAAATACCTCTATACCACACTGTGCCATCATGAACCTCCACCTACCACACTTTTTCTTTGCATACATATATAGCAATGCATATAGGAAGCTGTTTAAATCACTATAATTATGGTTATTTCTACCTACTAAATGAGCTTTTTTTGTATAAATCTCTTCTTTTTAAATTATTCTGAGTCTCTCCCCTCCCCTCCAACCCCAGTTTTTGGCTATATTTGTTATTTTGGAAATAAATCTCTCCTACAAGTTCCTTATGAGCGCAGTATAATTTTGTGAATAATTGATATGCTCTATCCTTTTGAGAGAGCTGCATTTTTGTGGACAGTTTATTCAGGGTATTTTTTTTTCTGTTCCATACACCATATGGGTTACCAGATGTTTTATTGGGATGGTGATCATGCCTATGAAAACAAATTGCCTCCTGTCTGAACCTTTGGTAGGCTGGTTTAGATTTCATTTTGACCTTGGGATGAGAGTAGAAGAATCTATCCCACTACAGTATATCTCCATTTGTTTTTCAGTACCGTTAATATAATGAGCGATACAAGACTTGTGCTTCTTCACCCCCCTTCACATGTCAGGAGCAGTAATGTTTTAGAGCGTGCCATTGACAGATGCTGACACACACGTTCAAACTCTGTCTCTCTGGAAGGGGAAATTCATCACTGTTGCAACAGTTTGCTAAAGTGCCCAATTAGGTTCAGCTCATATTAATTAGAGCTCTAATGAAGTTTTCATCTCTGTAGTGAACAACTCTCATAAAACCTGCAAAGTTATAATCATTTGTCCAGCATATAGGCTCTTCACTGAAAACTTGACTGCAGCCTTAAGCTTGTACGAAACAGTCAGTGTGAAAATGGCCACTGGAACCATAACAACGTGCCAGTCAAAACAAGAGAATTGTGATAGGGTCTTTCTCAGTGAGGTGGTTTCTGGACTCTTTGTGATGAACCTAAGAGGGACTGATTGTACTGAAAACTGGAAAAAAGAAAAGAGGGAGGAGGAGTTCAGTATGGGATAGATGAACTTCAAGACCAAAACTCAAGCTTACTTTTTTTTATTTAGCAATTCTGAAATATTGGCTAATTGTTTTTTATTTTGATTTTCCAGAAGAAAACCATCCATCTGCTTAAAAATATATATAGACCATTTTCTAGTGTGCATACTCTTAAACTTTCTTTCTATGAGCTCTTTTGTCAGCAAAATAAATCATTTCAACATCCACACAAAATAATAATTGAATGGGTATGAACATAAATTAAGCTAATTTTTAGTACTAGAAGTAGACTGGAAGAATTTTTCACAGTATGTAGTCAATCACCATCTTTCTTCTAACTCAGAAACAAACCATAAATCAATACATAAATCTTCTCAATTTTCAATGTAAACAAAATGTTAAATACTTAAAGGCCTAATCCTGCAAGATCCTTCTCATATGACCAATCTTACCGATATCCATAGAAATATTGAGGTAAGGCTTACTCATATGAGCAACGATCTACAGGAGCAGGCTCTAAATTACAACAGATCGGGAACCGGATTTTCCATACCCAAGGAAGTTCCAACATTTTTTTTTCTGATCCAAATTTGAACTAATAATCAAAAATTTGAAAATTCCCACAAAACCAAAGTTCTGAAAAATTTCCAGTTAGAGGCCATTGAAATTTCTGTTTGACCTTTATTATATTAAAATATCAGATATACTGTACTATAGCCAATATTATATGGTATATAAATATAGTGAAATCAATATAATATAAAAATCGGAGCAAAACAAAATGATAAAGTCAAAGGAGAATGTTTTGACTTTTCCCCACTGAAAAGTTTGTCTAAACTGACATTTCCCTATGTAATATTTCAATGGAACTATTTTTGACAAGCTCTACTCTACATCAGTGTTGGTGGGGTTCTATTATCTTTATTTTCCATCCACTGATTCTCAATATTCTTTTGTTCCCCATGTATTTGATGGCTTTTAAATTTTCCCATAAATATGACTGACTTTTACAAATAATGCTAAAAAATGTACTCTAATACCATTTTGCCATCATTTCCACGTACATTTTATTACATCTGTGCAAAGCAGCAGAGCATTAATGCTGAATTATCATAAGGCAAAGAGGAAATGGTCTTGAAAATTTTGTCTTCTACTAAACACTCTTTATAATCTACGGTGGAAATAAAGAAAGTAGTAAGTGTTGTTTTCCTGTCTTCTTCCACTACCAAACTCCCCAAAACCTCTTTATCATGTGGACTTAGGAGGCTCAGAAAACTGTGCAGTGGAAAGAATTTATACAGAGACATACTGTAATTGACCAAAGCCACAAGATGTGAAATTATTGTAGGATCACCTGAGCATTAGGGGATCTTTATGTTTTGAGTTCCATCAATACTACTTCTTTGAATTTTCTTCTGATTGATCCAGTCTATTGAGAGAGCCCATTCAGAAGAATCACTTTCACTGCTATGCTGCCCTTTACAGCTGACAAAATCTCTTTAGAAGCTGCAATTCAGAAATGGTTTCCTAGCTCTGGAGGCATACATGGTCTTCTTTATTGACAGTTCTAATGCTATCAAGTGCTAAATAGTAAACAACTAAGGTAATGGAATCTTAAACTCTATTATTATCAGGGGTTGACATAATTTTTCAGTTCATGTTCGCAAATGAGTACCAGCAGAAATGCTTTGGTACTTAAGACTGGGCAGGGCAGGCAGTGGGACTCCAACTCCCTGGCAGCCCGCTCCCAGCACAGAGCTGGGTGGTGGGATTCCGACCCCCCCTGCAGCCCACTCCCGGCACGGAACTGGAGCCAGGCAGAGAGGCTTTTGACCCCTGCAGCCGGTCTGGTACAGAGCTGGGCGTCAGGGCTCCAACCCCCCATAGCCCATTCGTGGTGCAGAGCCAGAGCCAGGCGGGGAGGCTTTTGACCCCCATTGTCGGTCCTGTCATGGAGTTGGGTGGTCTGGAAGTAAGCTCCACAGCGGATCCCAGTGGGGAACCAGGCAGAGCAGGGGACTGCAGCCGCTGGTAACCCAGACCAGCTAGGAGCCTGAGGTTTACATAGCCTCCTACGTGCATGCAGGGTCGCAAGTATGCATAGGCATGTTTCTGGCCACTTTAAAATATGCATTTAAAATTCTGGCTGCGCATGTGTACTTGCATAACAGTTATGTTAATCCCTGATTATTATGTTCAGACATTAAGTGGCACTGTGTGTAAAATACCTTAGGCTATGTCTACACTTGAAAGTTAGGTCAACTTAAGGATGGTTAAGTCGATCTAACTTAGTCCCTGTCCACACTAGGCTTTCATTAAATCGACTTAAAGAGCTTCCTTAAGTCAACTTAATAAATACCACTGTTTACATCGATTTAACAGCTAAGTCGATTTGTGAAGTCAACCTAAACTCCAGTTCTCTAAGTCGACCTAGGGCTGGGGACAGGGGAGCCATGACTCCCTTCTTCCCGGGACTGCCGGCTCCCCAACAGAAGGGAGCTGTGCTCCCTTCTTGCCGGGAAGCCTCAGGGTCCCGACAAAAAGCAGCCATGGCTGCCCTCTCCCTGGGACCCAGGTCCCGGCCAGAAAGGAGCCTTCTCTCTTCTCCCCAGACTCGCACGGTTCCGGGCAAGAAGGGAGCTGCTGGTGCTCAGCTGACAGGGGATCCCCAGAGGTTCCTCTGTCAGCTGAGCACTGGCAGCTGTCTTCCCTAGTGCTTAGCTGACAGGGGAACCTCCGGGAATCCCCTGTCCACGGAGCACCGGCAGCTGTCTTCCCCAGTGCTCAGCGGACAGAGGAACCTATGGGGATCCCCTCTCCATGGAACACCAGCAGCTGTCTTCCCCGGTGCTCTGCTGACAGGGGAACCTCCAGGGATCCCCTGTCAGCTGAGCGCTGGCAGCTCCCTTCTTGCCCAGACTGCATGGGTCTGGGGAGAAGAGAGCGGGGCTCCCGGCAAGAAGGGAGCCTGTGCTTCCTTCTCCCCAGGACCTGCGAGGGGGTCCCAGGAAGAAGAGAGCCCCATTTCCAACCCGCAGCTTCCTTCTTCCAGGAAGCCATGGGTCCCAGTGAGAAAGGAGCCACGGGTCCCGGCAAGAAAGGACCCGCAGGTCCTTTCTGCTGGGGACTGCAGTTCCCTTCTCAGCAGGGAGCCGGGGCTCCCTGCTGAGTGGGGAGCCCCAGCTATATCCACACGTGAAAAGTTAGGTCTACTTGTTAGGTCGACTTAAGAGAGTCGACTTAACTTTTTAAGTATAGACATGACTTTAGAACCTTAGCTATATCTGCAGAGTATTAAAGACTATGTCTATACTACAAAGAGTTAGATCGACTTTGTTAAGTTGACCTAAAGTCAACCTTATTAGGTAGACTTAACAAAGTGCTTCCCCTGAATGGGGACTTAGTAAGTCGACCTAATAAAGTGGACTTAAACATCCACACTGTGCTTAGGTCAACCTAAGGAGTCGACCTAAGGGTTAGGTCAACATAACTGGCAGTTCTTATTAAGTCGGCCTAACCTTTCATTAAGTCAACCTAAGGAATTTCTTAAGTCAACTTAATGAAAGCCTGGTGTGGACAGGGACTAAGTAAGGTCGACTTAAGCCTCCTTAAGTTGACCTAACTTGCAAGTGTAGACATAGCCAAAGGATCTTATGATGAACACATCTGGTGTAAATAAGCAAGCTCCATAGCCAGTCCATATCTGGTATGGATGAATATACATGGTGCACAGAGTAAACTAAGCATGGAAACAGAAAGAAAATAGCAACGACTGCAGACAGAAGCAACAAAATTTTCAGAATCTCATGAACACGACAACTTCTATACTCCAGAGAACTTCAGCTTTGACAAACCTTCAGGAAGTATAGACTTGAAATGATATATTGCAAGATTTTGTATTGTTACCAAATTCCTCAAAGGAGCTGACAATATACAGATGTCTTCTTTAATTTATGCTATAGGGAAACAAGGAGAGCATATTTTAAATCCTTTGACTTTACTGATGCAGTCATAAAAGATACTATGAAAGGGTTCTGATTACGTTTCATCGATACTTTATACTGAAGAGAAATGTCTTTATGGAAAATCATATTTTCATCAGAGTATTCAAGAACCAAAGAAAAAGTTGAATGTTTTATAAGAACTCTGCATACATTGGCTGAAAACTGTGATTTGGTGGAATGTAAAACATGAAAATATTAGAGACAGGCTGGTTATTGGGTTGAAGAGGGATGTAACCCTACTCACATGCAGAAAGTAAAGCAATCAAAATTAGTCAAACAACAGAAGTAACTTAAAAAACCTGAAACTAGCACAGAAAATATAAACAGACACTTGCGTGTTAAAAGTCATTATCCTAAAATTCCTGTGGCAAGAAGAGAGTACTTTCAGGCTAAGACGGACAAATTCCATACTACGTGCAAAGGGTGTGGAAAAAGTCATAGCCCAAGAAATGATGCATGTCCAGCCAGCTCACATGATGTAATGAATGCATGAAATATGGACCTTTTATAGCTGTTTACTGCCGGAAAGAAATTTGACTCATATTACAAACAATCAAGAGCCATTTTTTCTGAGATCTATCATTCATGATGACATAGAGCCTGCCTGGAGTCTGAAAATGAATAATTATAGTAAGACTGTTGACTCTAAAATTGTCTCAGGAGCTAATGTCGTAGTCATCTCACAAGGAATTTACCCCTCTCAGAGCTGACGACATCTGACACAACTCTAACTAGCCCTGGATGTATTCTCAACTTCATTGGCCTTTTCATCACAGAAACAGCTTACAAAAACAAAAAGTATGAATTCAGCATATATGTGACCAAAGGACCACAGACTAATAGCCTTCCCAGCCTCAACATGGCAGCCATGATGTGCCTAATGAGAAAGGTGGAAGAACTTGATGGAATATTTGATGATACTGAACTTCTGAAAGTAGATCATGCACAAATCAACTTAAAAGACAATGCTGAACATACAGTGTACAAACTTTTCTACCAAACAGACTTTGGAAAACACTAACTTCCGAGGATATCATTGTCCGGTCACTGTAGATTACCTTTCCAGATGTAGTGAAACAATGTATTTGAAAGATATAACATGTGCAGTGTTATTGAGAAGCTGAAGTGCATTTTTGCTCATTTCAGAATTCTAGAACTAGTGACAGAAATTGGACAACAATTCACTGTAGCAGGGCCTAAGTTCTTCTGAATTAAATATGATTTTCATCATATTACTAGCAGCCCACTTTACCCTTAAACAAAGGAGCAGCTAAGAGAGCTGTACAAGCAGCCAAGAAAATCCTACAGCAAAAAGATCCATTCTTTGCTCTTCTGAGTTACAGATCAACGTCAGTAGCAGCTATTAGATACAGTGCAGCAGAACTCCTAGTAGGAAGAAAACTCAGATGTACTGTTCCAACTTTGGAAAAAAAAAAATCTACCTCCAAAGTGGCCAGACATGAAGGGTATGTCTACACTTGCAAGATAGATTGACTTAAGGATGCTTAAGTCGACCTAAAGAACACCGCATCCACACCAGGCTTTCATGAAGTCGACTTAAGGGTTTCCTTAAGTCGATTTAATAACTACCACTCTTTAGGTCGACTTAACAGCTAAGTTGATTTGTTAAGTCGACCTAAAACCGGTGTGGATGCCCTAGCTCAACTTAATTCCCTAAGTCGACCTAGGGCTGGGGACAAGGGAGCCATGGTTCATGGGGAGCCGGGGGGGTCCCTTCTCCCCAGGACCTGCAGCTTCCCAGAAGAAGGGAGCCGTGGCTCCCTTCTTCCCGGGACCCATGGCTTCCTGGCAGGGGACGCAGGCAGTCAATTTAAGTGTCTAATGTAGACACTCTAGGTCGACTTAACAAGGTCGACTTTAAGTTGACTTAAGTTGACCATGTTAAGCTGACTTAACAGAGTCGACTTAGTTTTTTAAGCGTAGACATACCCGAAGAGAGTAGCCAAATCAGAGAAAGAGGCTAAAAAAAAGTTTCTGAACACTTTTACCACAGATGTCACCCATTTAAAGAACTGCCAGGTCTATAACCTGGGACCATATACCTGTCATATTGGATGAAGAAAAAAAATGGACGGCTCCAGCTGTCATAAAGAATTCAGGGCCCAGACCATATGTGATCAAGACCAGTAGAGGAGAGTTCAGCAGAAACTGTCAACATCTATGGTTTGTTCCTCAGAAAGAACAATCAACTGAGCAAACTTTACAGATGGTGGATGACAAACAAAAAGAAGACTCAAAGATTGCAAACTGACCACAGCCAGTTGTTGCAACTAATGGAACAGCCACGTGGCCAAAATCCCATGCATTCAGGTGATGTAGTTAGAAAACCAGTAGGAGACATTTAGTAGACTGACATACTGAACTTCAAAGACAGTGAGATAGTATAAATAGCTAGTATAAAAACTGTAAATGGTAGGAATGTAGAAGAGTGGGTGGGTGGGATGGAAAGTTAAAATGTAGTATATGGTTCAGCCTTTAGGTGCCTCTGTTGCTAGTCCATATCTGGTACAGAGGAACATGGCTACTAAGAAATATAAGACACTTGCTATGAAAATGCAGACAATCCTAACATCAGATCTTTCCACCTGTTATTCCTAAACAATTCTTACACCAATATTTGGGGCCCTTCTGCAGGTGTGCAGTGCAGGGGAAGGAATAACATGCCTTTACTCCACATGGACTGCACACGTAGGGCAAGCCTGCAGTTACTAAACTCAGGGCAGTGTGTGGAATGCTTCCTAAGTATGTCCCATTAGGTGTTCTGTACCACAGGGTGAGACAGGGCAGAGAACAGATAAAGTCACAATACCCTCCCTGGCACCAGCTGCTGACTCCAGCCCTCAAAGAAGAAGTACAGCATTTTTGTGCTCTCTGAATGAAACAGAATATGCTCCCTCCAGATATGTGCAATCTCTCCCAACACAGGGCTGTGTCAAAATGGCATTATCTGGATCTCCCTCAGCAACTCCTCCCCCCAAATACATGTTGTTGCTTGAAATCAGCTATGAAATCTGCCAAACCACACCCTCATTTCTGATAATGTAGGTTTTTAATAGCCATGGGGGTCGGATGCTATTTTATCGGTGAACTTTGTACATGCTATTACAAATGCAGCGGTGGTCTGGCAATTACAAACCTACAAAGCACTCATGATCCAGGGAGAGCCAAGGAGAAGAATGGCCTGAATCAACTGTGGGTCTGGATTCAGAATAGAGATACTCCTCCCCTCCTCACGCCACCCTCCCCCCTTAATTAAAGCTGATTCTGTGCCAGTAAATCTTATTAATATAAATGCCCAGCATGCAGTTTTGATGGCTTTTTTTTTTTTGAGGAGAAATGAAGGTAAGTCAAATACTTCTAATTCTTTTTATTACTTCAGAAATATGTTTTAAGCACAGTAAGACTAATACCTGCAAAGTATATTTTCTTCAAAGTCACTAATAGACCTTAATGGCACAGAAAAAAATAGCATAATACACCACTATCAAAGCTAATCTACCATAAGGAGAATAGTAATCGCAAATGGCTTCTTCTATAGCAACAAATTGTAATTAATTACCTCATTTGTTGGAGCATTTGTAATATATATTTCATAGCACCACTGTGTGATATAACCTTCCAGCTAGCTTTCTGAAGAAATATGATCGAAGCATCACCTCAAGCTGGTATTATCAAATAACTCACCCTGCTGTGCAAAAAGCAAAACAAAACAAGAGTATAATGTTTCAGCTTCTAACGCCTCAGGAACCTTTGCTTCTTCTCAGCATTTCACCCCAACAGTCCCCAGCCCTTTGCCTTCATATCTGGCACAGGCAGCAGATCCTTTAAATAATCAACTTTCATTTACTAATGCTTTCCCTGGTAACAGCTTGATCATTACTGCTAACCCAAAGCAAATCATGCCCCATTACTATACATCAAACTCCAATCACAGAAGACTCTGCCATGTGTCTGGAGTGTGATTTATCCAATCCGTTATACTTGATGAGAGTGATGTTAAATAAAGACTGAATGGATAGTAATTGAACAGTTAGAAGCCCGTGGGCAGCTTTGCATTGTTCCATACCAATCCAATTAATGAGGTTATGTCACTGTTTATATCAGTGGAGCCTTTCATACTCCTTTTGAACAAATGGAAAGGTTACTTAATGTGGTTCTTTGAGATATTATACAGATGTGTATTCTAACTAGACATGTGCACACCCTCTGTGCTTAAACTGCTGACTTTTGCCTAGCAATATCCACAGAGCGGTGACACTCACTTCCCCTGTCAATGTGAGGTGGCTCCGCCCAGACCCTCCTCAGTTCCTTTACACTGAACATCCAGGGAAAGACTCCAATGCAGAGGGGACAGAGGCTGTGTCATGAAATACACATCTGCACCACATCTCAAGGAACCACATTTACAGTAAGTAATCGTTTCTATGTCTTTGAGTAGATGCAGACATGCATTCAAAATAGATGACTAGGAAACAGTACCCCCATCCGAAGGCAGGTGTTGGAGTTTACCTGAGTAAGGATTGCAGGACCATTCTTCAGACATTATCATCCACTCTGGAAGAAGCAGTGATCATGTAATAGTCCGTAAATGTATGTATGAACAACTATATGGACAACCGGTTACTGTCCACTATGCACATGTAATTGAGAAACGTTGCAGTATTGTCTTGTGCTCTTCTCAAGTGAGCCTGTACCTGCCGAGGAGGCTTAACTGACACAATCTCATTTGCAGACTTGATACAAGACATTACCTATTGAAAAGTGGTCTGCCCAGGGACTGCTTGTCCCTTCATGCGATCCACAAGTGATACGAACAGGTGAAGCAGAACACAAAACTGTTCAGTCCTGTTCAGATAAAAGGCTAGAGAGCCCCTAATATCTAGCATATCGAGACATTGCTTCTCCAGAGGCAAATACACTGACTGGTTCAAGTGAAACTGAGAGACCCCCATGTATACAAACTTTGGGTGCGTCTACACTTGTAAATTAAGTCGACTTAAGCTTGCTTAAGTCAACTTAATTTACTCTGCGTCTACACTACACTTTCCTTAAGTCGACTTAAGGAAAATTAAGTCGACTTTGTTAAACCTAGTTTAAAGTCGACTTTAGGCTTCAGTCGACTTTCTAAAGTCGACTTAAGCCAGTGTAGATGTGGAGTATCCCTAAGTTGACTCTAGGTTGACTTAGGGCTCTCCAGGACTCCCCCACTGCCCTCCCTGCCAGGGGGGTGGCACAGGGAGAGCCTGGCATGCCCCCCCACAGGGCAGGGCAGAGCCGTGCCCACCCTGTCCCTATGCCCTGCCAGAGTCCCAGGTACAATGGGGCAAAGGCTGAGTCCCCTGGCAGCTGGCAAGGGGTGCCCCCCGCCACTGTGGACCTATCCAAGGTCCCCCTAACCCCTACAAGTCAACCTAGGCATCCAGTGTGGATGCTCTAGGTCAACTTTTTAGGGCCCCCCCTAAGTCGACTTTAAATTTAGGTGTGGACATGCTAAATCAACTTAAAGTCAACTTAAAGTCGACTTTGTTAAGTCGACTTAGCTAAAGTCGACCTAAATTTACAAGTGTAGACATAGCCTTCGGGTGCAGCCAGAGCATTACCTTGTCCATGGAGAACTGCATGTAAGCCATGAGGGCTTGCAATTCACCCACCCTCCTAGCAGAGATAATGCCTATCATGAATGCAGTTTTCTGAGACAGGAGGGACTGTGGTCAGGAAGCATGGGGCTCAAATAGAGACCCCATTTGGGCTGCTGAAACTGTGTTTAGGTCCCACAAGGGGACCAGAGCTTGGACTGGAGGATGCAGGCAAAGAAGTCCTTTCAGAAATCTTGTCACCATGGACATTGGAAAAAAATGATTTCCTTTCAATAGGGGGATGAAACCCTGACATTGCTGCAAAGTGTGCAATGTAATGAACTGAATGCCAGACCCAATTTCTGAAGGCATGGCAGATATTCCAAAATGTCCTGGACGAAGTCCTCACTGGATGGGTTCTGCAGGCCAAAAACTGCACTGAAAACCTCTTCCACTTTACCAAGCAGTTGTCCTAGTGGAAAGTTTCCTGATATTAAGTCAGATCTGTGTACAGCTTCAAAACAACATTCTTTCTTGGCACACATTGAATGGGTACTCCCATCAGTGCAAGGACTCCAGAACTGGTGGAGGAAGGCTAACCATCCTGTCCAAAAAATGCAAGACAGGGTGATAAACCACCCTGAGCCATACTGAAAAGGTGAAGATGCAACTTGACAGATGAGACGACCTTGGTATAAGTGAACATGTGACCCAACAGGCTGGTGTCAATTTGGGTAAGAACCTCCTCTCTGAAACTAACCTTCAGCAACCAGTCATCAAGGGAGGGGAAGATGTGGATTCACTTCTGTCTAGCAAACCAGAGTGGGGGTGGTGCAGAAGGGAGGCCAAATGGGAGAACCATATATTGAAAGTGGTGTTCTATTATGAAGCAAAGAAATTTCCTTGGTAGAATGGCTACATGAAAATGGCCTCCTGAAGGTCCAGAGCAGCAAACCATTCATTCTGAGACAAAGCAAGGATAGCTGAGCGAGAGCAAGAGACCATGTAGATCTGCAAAGATCTGATTAATTTGCTGAGTCCACAGCCTTGTCCCATCCTTGCATTTCAATATAAGGAATCACCGGGAATAAAATCCATGATACTGTTGTTCTGACAAAACTTCCTCCACCGTGACCAACATAGCCAGACAGCTGCTGGTTTGAAGAACAGTGTCTTGTGAGACTCCCTGAAGAGGAACAAGGAGGTGGGTAGGAGAGGGGTATTGGGAGAAAAACATGGCATAGCCCAACCTGACAGTATTGAGGACCCAGCTGTAAGAAGTAATTGAGACTGGGGCATCATAAAAGCAGGTCAGCCTGTCATCAGAGGAATGGGGGAGACAATGAGGGTGGAAGAAAAACAACGGGAACAGTGCTTTGGATAAATGAGTCAAAATGGGCACTTAGGCTGCAAAAGAGGACAAACTGACTTGCTAGTCCCTGAGCTCATATGTTTCCTCTGGTGAGACCTACCTGAAGTAGTCTCATGGTCGTGGGGACTGCACACAAGGTTGCTGTGGCCTATATGTCTGTTATTGCTGTGCCTCTGCACACAGTAGACTCTCAAAGACCTTAACATAGACCCTGTATCCTTAAAGGAATTGCACAAAAACAAGGTTTAGCCATTGAAAGGCAGGTCCTCAATTTTTTGCTGGGCGTCCACCGTGATTCCTGAGTTTTGGAGCCAGAAAGTCTCCCTCATGGTAATCACCAAGGCCATTGCCCTGGCCAAGATGTCCACAATATCAAAGGTAGACTGCAGAGACTTCATTTGCAGAGATGTTAGCCTTGCAAAGTCTTGGACCGGCAAAGAAGATGGGACTGAAAGGCAAAGTAGGTCCACCACAGATTGGTATGCTGACATCAGGCTGGCATAGCTCCAGTTGGTACCTGTAATCGTGAGGTCGCCGATCCCGTGGGCTGGGCATGCAGGCAGCAGTCTCTAGCCCTGGGGAAGGGCGAGTCTCTATATAAATGCAGGCCCAGCCCTCAAGCAGGGCAGGGCAGGTAGCAGTCTCTAGCCCTGGGAAGGGTGAGTCTCTATATAAACACAGGCCCGGCTCTCAGGCAGGGCAGGTAGCGGTCTCAATGGTCAGGGTTGGATTATGGGGGACACAGAGTAAGGGAGAAGATCACCAACAAGCCTTCGTGACTATGGCAGGAGGGTTCACGTACCCCAGGTAGCAACAGGGTGCCTCCAGGTTAAGGAAGCAGGGCTCCGACCGAAACATGCTACCTTGGAGGTCAAACATTCCCAGGCCTGTTGAGGGCCACTGACCGAGGTTACACCACCCCTCCCTATTTCCCCTGGGGTACCTGCTTCCATGCTCCTACGGGACACCAGGATAGTTTGCCAACGGGAAGTTCCCAAAGCCATCAGCATCATCCGGAGGGGGTAGGGCTGGCAATAGTTCATACGGGTCCTCGATGGAGGGTAGCTCCTTTGGTAGCAGGATTTGGGTGGCAGCTCTGGTCCGCAAGGCTCCAGGGTCATGGGTTGTTCCTCTAGGTCCTCCACGGAGGGCAGCTCCTCCAAGTCACCGTGGTCGGGCAGTGCCTCCCATTGCCAGGGCTCCGGGTCAGGGTACTGCGTTTTGGGCTCCCCAGCGGAAGATTGCTCCCTTGGGTCCCACGGGCTCTTTGTCTCCTCTGGCTGGCCAGCCTCCGGCCACTCGGGGCAGTCCTCCGGACTCCAGGCTGTAGGGAGCTCCGGCCAGGCCCTTTGGTAAGGCGAGTTAGGCCCATGGCCTGGGGAACAGGCGGAGAGGCCCTTCCTCTCTGCCTGCTGGGCCCTGACTGAGGGAGAGGGCTTCCCTTTTATCCCCAGCCTCCTTGCTCCACCCCCCTGCTTCCTGTCAGGTGGGGGTGGAGCTTTTTGTCCCCTCCCCTTGCCAGGGATTGGACCGCCCTCTGTGTCTGTCTCGGAGGGCAGCCATTTTCCTTGCTCCTTACAGTACCAGATTCAATAGACACCCATAGGATTTCTGCTCCCCTGACCCTGTACTGAGAGAAGATCAAAGGTACCCATGCTACTTCATGAGCTGGAACTGATCCTGTGCTGCTCCATGTTCTTCTCGGCAGAAGAGTTACTCTGGGACCTGAAGCACTCGTGATTGGTCTTATGAGACCTCTTCTTTGGCACCGAGGTCATAGAAAAGTTCCTGTACTGCAACAAGAGGCAGCAGCTCTTTCTGAGCCCATAGGCAATCTGTGAACTGAGGAACACTTCAGCATCAGATCAGGCCACCTGAGCAGCTCAAGCAGATGCTGTTTGAGGCAAAGATCCCATGCCACCTGAGTCCTCATTTTGAATGACTTGTAGATAGAACAGTGTTCATTAAGGTGAGCCTTGCAAAGGCAGAGCAAGCACTGTATATGAGAGGTCCCTGTTGGGAATTGCCACTCCATAAGAAGGGTAATGCTTGAACCCCATTGAGGGCATCAACAGGGAACACTACTGCTAATACTATACTCTATAAACTTTTCTTTTAAGCTAACACTAACTGTTAAATCTATACAATAAATTAGGATACGAGGATGAATGCAAGAGTGTGAAGTAACAACTATATGGAGCTCTGATTCCATCCAATGGGCAGTGAGAAGGGACTGAGAAGGGTTGGGACAGACCCCCTTATATAGCCGAGGCTAAGGCTGTAGGTATGAGGCCTGAATACCACTGCTGTAGGGTACTGCTAGGCAAAAGTCTCCATCTTTGGTGCAAGGGGCACATACATTTGGAATGCATATCTTCATCTACTTGGAGAAGAACTGACAAATGTGATACACCTACAGCAAATGTCCTACTTCCTACCTCATTTTTTCATCAGTCTTTTTTTTTTCTTTCCTCTCCCTTGTATCTATATTGTGGTCTCTCTCACTCTGAAGCCAGGGTGAACCCAACCTGACTGTGCAAAAAACCCTCTTTTGGTGGCCCATTCATGAAAGTTAATGGAATCAATGAACTTCCAGGCAGCTTTGAGGAAAATGCGCTCACTCAGATGAACAGCAGTCAGTGGTTTTGCAGGACTTTATAATACTATCTTAGAAATGGTTAAAGAAAAAGGCACAATATTTTTAATTGGGAAAGTTTCTATTATATTGCCTTCCTTGTATTCAAAACCAGCTAAATCATTTTAACTCAAATTTTACCAAAGAAAATAACACTAATCCTGGGAAATTTGAGCTCAAAAGGTGAAAATTTCAGAAAGTGATAAGTTTATGGAACTATAAGTTGCTTTTGCCCCTCATATATATGTGTAATGTACACAATAACAGCAATGAAGCACAAGAGAATAACTGAGTAATGGTCTGTGCAGTAGAATTAGATTTGATAGAATATTTTGCTATGGTTTAGGTATATAAATGTAAATATGCTCTAAGCAGTCATGCAATGTAGTCTGATGAACTGATACAAAAGAAAATGACAAAGCTGATTTTGAACTTTTGAATGTCACTGACTGACTATTAAGTAGGTTAGGCTATAATGAACTGTACAATGATAGGGTGCATCTACACTACAGTTTCCTTAAGTTGACTTAAGCAGCAGCTTAAGTCGATTTAAGGAAATTTTAAATTGACTTAAGACCTGGTTTTAAGTTGACTTACTGGTTAAGTTGACTTTATTAAATCGACTTAAGCCAGTGTAGACGTGGCCCTAAGTCGACCTAAAGGGTCCCCAGGTCTCCCCCACTGACCTCCCTCCCAGGATGCCAGGCACATCCAGAGCCTGGCGTGCCCATCCATAGGGCAGGACACAGCCCTGCCCACCCTGCTCCTGTGCCCTGCCCCTGTCCCTGTTCTGCTCAGCCCCTATGTACCCTAGTACAATGGGGAAGATGCTGAGCTCCCTGGCACTTTTAAAGGGGTGCCCGGGGAAGGGGGGCACCTCTTGGGTGCCCCCCTTCCCACCATGCACCACTCCCAGGCCCACGTAGCCCCTGCAAGTCGACTTAGGTGTCCAGTGTGGACGCTCTAAGTTGATTTGGCAAGGTTGACTTTAAGTCGACCTAAATTTACAGTGTAGATGCGCTAAGTCAACAAACAAGGTCGACTTAAAGTCAACTTTGTTAAGTTGACTTAGCAAAGTCGACTTATTTGAAAAAGTGTAGACATAGCCAGAGATATTATGACTGCTGCTAGAGATACTGGTAGATAGACTGGGTGCGGGGGAGGAGGGGAAATGGCATTAGGCAGCCACTGACTTTTATCTCTGTGACATGATATTTAAGAGAATCTTTCAATTATTTTTCATTTATCTGAAATCCCCTCTGTATTGAGAAGAGAATGCAAACTTCTCCGCATTGCTCAATTGTCAAAGAACAGACTTGACTGAAGCACCATCTTGCAGCCGGCCACAACATGACACAAGACAAATATGTAATCCAAGAACTCTGTTTCAGGCTCTATTGCTACAATAATGCCATTCCATTTTTTTTTTTAAACATCCTTCCGAAGCCAATGTTAGTGTACAGGGTAGAAACCAGTTTCTTCCATTGCTCTCTGTCATTTGCTGCTGCTTTCATTTGCTCTAGCATGTTGAAATTGACTATTCTGCCCTCCCCAGTCAGGGTTCATCTTAAGGTTTCTCTTGGGCACCCTCATTTCTTCACACCAGTTGGTTTCTGCTTGACAGCTTCATGGGAAGTCTATGTTGGCATCCAGAATACTTGCCCCCAGTACATCAAGTACTTCCTTCTGATTCTGGTGGCAACAAGGTGCTGCTTGCTGATTTCTTGTATCTCTTCATTGGTGATGAAATCTTTGTAACCAATACCCTGAATCTCTAATAGGCTCTTATTTTCAAAGGCATCTAATTTTTTTGTCTGATGTTTTAATAGCTCTCCCCGCTACATGTTACATCAAGATTACATTTGATTGGAAAATTCTCACTTTTGTTCTGGTGCTGTATATCTTTGATTTGTACAGTTGTTGAGTTTAGTAGATACCTTTCCTAACCTTGATATCAATTTCTTCTTGAAGTCTCTGTTGCCTAAGATGGTGAGGTCCAACTAGATGAACTATTCAACTTTCTTGATTTTTTGCCTTCTAATGTGGTGTTACTGCCTGAGTTTCAAGGATGTTTGTTTTAGCAGAAGAAATTCTGAAGCCTGCTTAGCCTGCACTTTTTGCCAAGTTGTCTATCTCGGTAATGTTTCAGAGTTGCTGCTCAGTAGCACAATATCGTCAGCAAAGTCTATGTCTTCTAGACATTAACTGTCTACCCATACTATACTGGTGTTTGTTTTGCTAATATAGTTCTTTATTATCCAGTCTATGCCAATGCCAAACAACACTGGTGATAAAATTCCTCTTTCACACCAGTGTCTACACTATGCTTCTCTGTTATTGATTGTTCACCCCTACAGAGCACACCACATGCATGCACATGGCCTTGATGATGTTGACAACTTTAGCTGGATTTCAGTGAGAGTGTAGAATATTCCACAATGTATGTCTGTACAGGCTGTCAAGTGTTTTTGAAAAATAATCAGTGAAATTGTTGAAGAGAGCAGTTTGTCATTCTATACACTCTTCTGTGATGGTCCTTATACGAAATCTGATCTACACATAATCTCATGGGCCTGAATCCACCTTGTTCTTCTCTAAGCTTTGTGCCTGCTGCCTCTTTAATCCTGTATAATAGGATCACTCTGCCAATGGTTTTCCCTACAACAGAAAACAGTGTAACTCCTCTCCAATTGTTACAGCCAGTAAGATCACCCTTTTAAGGTATTCTGACAATGATTGTATGTTTTCTCAGTCAAGAGGGTCTCCTCCCGCCCCCAGACTTCACTGAACAGTGTTGTTAATTACGTTAGGATGATGTATCAAGTACTTGATAATGTATCAAGTACTTTTAGCATTTCTGCTTTAATTTAATCAACTCCCATCAGGTTGTTATCTGTCAGTTTGTTGATTGCAGCTTCTGATTGCATTACTGGACATAAGTTGATGTAATGTTAAAACAAATCCAAATTGGCAGCAATCCAAAACCAAGCCTTTGGTAGGCAGGACTGAAAGATGTTTAATAATTATTTAAAGGGCTTTAGCATCTCCCTTTGAGAGGAAAAATATTTTGCTTCAGAAGACTTCCAGCGGTAACGAAGACTGTGTTTCTGTTTGAAATAAAGAGATAAATTTTTAATCATATGTAAAGATGAAAAACATTTATTACAAAATGGGATTTAATGTCTGTTTTAGCTGTAATTCAATGACATTTAGAAGCAGGGGAACAAAGAGACATCTTACTGTAAATGTGCTCAGCCCTCGCTCCATGGGTCCCCAAGTAGATGGCTGATGGAACACCAGCCAGTAACTTAATCAAGTGCAGCACTGATCTGACACTTG
Source organism: Pelusios castaneus (assembly GCA_007922175.1). Taxonomy (NCBI): domain Eukaryota; kingdom Metazoa; phylum Chordata; order Testudines; family Pelomedusidae; genus Pelusios; species Pelusios castaneus. Next base: position 6,311,397 of record ML685849.1, on the reverse strand, counting down.
CATCTTGGAGCTTTGCATGAGTAAGGCCTGCTAGACGATCCCTGAAGACTACAGTGCTGAGAGCTAGGACCTCAATCCTGAAAACATAAGCATGTCCCATTGAAGTCAATGGGACCAGTGTTGTGTTTAATGTTAAGCACATACATAGTAAGCCTTTGCAGGATTGGTGGTCTAACAAAGTAATTGAACATGGAATAATAATTTTACAAATATTTTTAAAAGGAAACTAGTGAATTTTAGAATTATGTAGCATCAAACTCAGTTTTAAACTATGAAATTATTTTCCACATATAAAAACAATCCCATGGCTTTATTCATATTCTTTCAATAAATAAGTTTGATTTTGGCACATTAAGTTTTAGTTCAGAGTCATCATTATTTTTAGTATGTAAAACAGAGGGTTTATATTACAAAACCACTGAAAGACAGGACCCCGTTCATCTCTGTTTCTACAAAATAAGTATGTGATCATTCAATGCACTGTCATTTAATTGACCGATGAGGGCCTGAACTAACACTATGGAAGTCAATAGAATGATTTCCACTGGGTTCAGTGAACACTGAATTAGCCCCTTAACAATATCTCACAAAATTGGTCTGCATAACTGTGTGGAAAATAATTACAAAAAAAGAAATAGATATATGAACATTGAAGTCTGATCACAAAGTAAAGTTAATCTCACAACCAGTATTATTTACAATAAATAATCTAAACAGATCTGATTCTGACCCTCACAAACAATACTGTTCTTATGGTAGTTTTGCAACAACAGGTGTATAGATCTTCAGTGTCCTGATCATATTCCTATGTAGAAAATTATGAAAACCATTTGAACACTGTAGCATTTTTAAATGAATCCTCAGGAATGGTGGGCTTCCACAAACTAGGGATTAAATGGGCCTCATGCTGACCCTCTGCATGAGCCAAATCCATCCAAAAAAAAACAGGGCAACACTCTGATTGAATAGGACGGTCATTCAGAATTTGAACAAATGTTTGAGAACACAAACAGTGCTTTGAAGTATCCAACCAGCTTATGTCAAGGTTCGGGTTCAACTCCTAATTGGGAAGATGATAGCTTCACAACGCCCCAGAGGCCTATGCTGGAGTTTCTGCTCAGTACTTATTCAGGGGGAAGAATGCCAACTATTGAGCCATCAGCATAATTTACTGCTGTGCTCTTCGGATTAAAATAAATGTATCTGGAAGATCTTCTCATGCTATCAATATTGGGCATTCAGTGCAAGTGGATATATTTACTCTGTTGATTTATCTTCAGTCTTTCTTCTTATGTTTTCTTAGAATAGAAGCAAAAAAAGGTTGCTGTCCTGTCCACAGGGTAAAAGTGAACAATGCCCTACCATGCACAGAAAAACATAAGGGAGGCATGCAGGAGAAAAAATCTGCTGGAGCAATTATTTTAGGAAAGGCTCAAGTTGCTGCTGAGGGCTAGATTTACTTATTACCTTTTTTATGTGTAAAATAATTCAGCAAATGTATTTCATGTCAGAGATTTCATTAAAAAGATGAAATTATTGCACAAAACACCTTCCCTTCAGATCCGATATAGGTTCATCTCCTCAGAGAATCTCTTCAAATCTTAACAGAAATGCTACTGCCAACAACATAAACCCTCTAGCTTTTCTGCTTACATTTCCCCTAGCACATCAAGAAATGTAGTTCTTTCTTTTCAAGTTTATTGCTTTTCTTTAGGTAGAGCAGAAATTGAGCTACAAAATAACTAACTGGATATAATGAGCTTTCACTGGGATGCAGAATCTTTTAATCAAAACCTGTCCTCACTCTTTGTCTTTCTCGATCATATTTTGTGGTTGCTATTGTAGTCTCCATTATGTTATAATTTAAGATTTCCCAAGTGGAAGATGCTTTGTTGGGAAATGCTTATGCACTGCACAGTAGAGATAAATACCATCCTTTACTAAACACAGGGAGGCAAGAGCTTTGACTGAATGTTTTAATCTTTGCACAAAATATTAAAAACAATCTTGCTGAAGCAAGGCGGAAATATTAAACCAGCAGGACAGTTAACGTTCTTCTTGGGACTAATATAAAAAAATGAAAATCAGATAAATGATATTGGAGGTAGGATATGAAAATTCAAAAAGGGAAACATCTGCAATATGTAACTTCAGGCAAATAAAGATTAATGCTGGCTTGTAGCACAGCCCTTCGGTACTGGTATGCAGGCAATCTTTCCTTGCCCTGGGTAATCCTTTCATAACCTACATTTTAAAATATAAATAGCACTTCAACCCACCCCAGAACCCACCCCAGAAACTGCTCTTTCTAGATTCAAATGCAGTTAGTTTTTCCTCCAAATGTCCTTGAAGTTTCCTATTTCCTCTCTTCTGTCTAAGGTAATATCATAGGGTGCGTCTACACTGGCACTTTAGGTTGACTTAAGGATGCTTAAGTTGACCTACACAACTCTGCATCCACACTGGGCGCTTGTTAAGTCGACTTCAGCATTTCCTTATGTCAACTTAATAACCACCTCTAAAGGTCGACTTAAGGCTTACATTGACCTTATTAAGTCGACTTAAAGCCAGTGTAGACGGGTATGTCTACACTACAGCCTCTGTTAAGTCGACTTCACAAGGTCAACTTAAGTTGACTTTAAATGTAGACGCTCCCTTAAGTTGACTTAAGGGGGTCGACTTCAAGTAAACTTAAAGTCGACCTTGTTAAGTCGACTTAACAGAGTAGATTTAACAAGTGTAGACATAGCCATAGTGTTCTATGCCAGCCTCCCCTCATAACCTATCAACACACAGAGAAGATGCTACATGCACCAGAAACACTGATGTATCACTGTGAAGGGGAGGTGGCTGGATACAACAAGATGTCCTACAATCCAATGACTTGCAGCTCCTTTCTCTGTAGCCATGTATAGGCAGAGTTTGGGATATGGAATGGGGAAGTTCAGAGGAATGAATGGAGAAGTGGCTAGGTGGGTCAATGATTACTTAGCCATAGTAGAGTTATAAGACTGTTTTACATGTACCCCAAAATATCTCCCTCAAATCCACTCAGGACCCTTTTTATGTTACATTGTTCTTCCTTGGAAGTTCTCAGTGGCTTCACGGTTCCTACAGATTTTTCTTCAGAATAGAGTCACCACTTGGGAGACTACTGCACAAAAGGCCTCTCTGATTCATATCAGCGTGGTTGAGATCACTCAATGGTGATTTGAAGCTGTTCCTTAAATTTTTCAGGGTCCTCTCGAATATTTGGAAACCCAGCCCCCAGGTTTTTAAGGTCTGTGGGGCTCCACGGGACATGGACCAGCTCCATACCAGTATGTCCCGGTACCAACCGTAAAGGTGCCTGTATAACCTCCTGCTCAATTTCCTGCCTTTGTCCCCAGAGAGGATGTTTAGGCTGGTAATAAGATGACAACCCAACAGCTGAGTGTTGCACTTCAGTGTGCGTTTGGCGAACTAGGCCGCTTGTGTATTTTTTGTGGTTTGATGAGTCATTCAAGAGGGACAGGAAATCCCTAGTAAAAAGTTGGAAAGGAAATCTCCAACCAGTAATGTAGCAATAGTATCTCTTATAGACCTAGTTCGTTCTGCAGGAAACACTTACAGCTTCTTATTGGTTCAGCCACGATCCTTCCTTATTCAGAAGAGCAAGGCCAAGATAGCAATTTCCCAGACACAGGAAAACAGACAAGCAGTTTAGACCGGATAGAATTAGCCTTCAAGGATAGGTAGTTCTCACAGAAATAGCAGCAGTCCTTATCAATGCTCCCCAGCTGCAGTCTTTTACAGTACCAGTCTCTATAAGATCAGCAGGGAGGAGTAGGGCCAATGGCCTGTTCCCATCCAACCACCACAACTCTGGTCAGTGAGCTGGTCACTTGCAGACATTGCCCAATTTCAAAGGGGCGTCACAGAGACAATGCTCCCACCGCATTTCTGGCAGCATTGTGCCAGACTGAGGAGCAATAGCACTGTGAGCCCCTAAGTGGGGACTCCTCAGAACCCCGTGCTGAGAGCTGAGCTTTAAAGCCATAGCTCAGTCTGTAGAGTATGGTAGAGCCAGGTGTTTGAAGGTCTCCTTCAACTTTCCTTTGAAATTATTAGTTTGGTGTGGTGGGAGAAGTCCAATTAGTTACAGAGAAAACACATAATTTTTTTTAAAATTTTCTTCAGTTTACATTTCAGTTTAAGAGAGGCCAGGCCTACATTTCTCTACTGAGAAAGCTCATAATGAAACAGCTTGAGTTTATAGATGGAAAGAAATATATTGCTATGATATGTACAACTGTAACTGAAAAAAATCCATCTTTCGTAAATAATGCAACTCTCTCTAGACAGTTTGGAAATTCAATACTTTCCTGAACCAGTGACCTGCCAATGTTAATGATTCCTGATTCAGTGCTTTAATCAGGTTCAGTGGTTATTCTCTATTTAATGCTTTTTGCCCCTTTCTCCCATAGTCCCAATTAACTCTGTGCCTCTCTCTTAGTTTAATATAATCTTCCTCTACTTAAATGCCATTCAAGTTTGTTTTCTCTTTTCATATCTTTTTTCAAAAGTCACTACTTCTGATTAGCTTTCCACCATTACTTGTCACTCTCTTACCATAACTTATTCATCTCATCATTTAGACAGACACAAAATGTAACGTATCATTTTTCAGAAGGTAAAAAATAAGAAACATAGGAATGAGAAAAACAACAAACAAAACCAAATACAATTTTGAAAATCAACACTCTTCCAACAGTTGGTGTTTGTAACATGACCAGGAATAAACAGATATTGAGAGGGGATATTCTTAAAATTCTTTTTTTATTGACTGTATATGCAGTTAAATTTTAAGGAATGCTTGTTGTTAGCTGTGGTACAATTCTTTTATAAGTTTGCGTATATCAACAGTAAAGCCTCTTTACTGCTTACTTTTCCTTTCTCTGAATCATTTCTTACAGTAGCTGTATAGCTTCTGCCTACAGCTTATACTCACACTAGTGAACATTACATGTCTGAATTCCTTGAAGTACAGAAGAAATCTAACATAAAACAGTTGAAGTTGGAGTCCAATGGTCCAAAATAAAATGGGAAAGGATGAGCCTTCATGTGGAATGGAAGGAATTCAAAGAGTGTGCAGAGTTTATGGGTTCTGAATTCCAAAGATGTTTCTTGTTTTGTTGTTTTCCTTAATTTAAAATAAAAGTCACTCCGACTGAAATTATATGGTCACTTTTGTGTGGATGGAAGACAGTTCACCTTTAATTCCTTTTAGTAATATCTGCAACTGCTAAAAGCCCTATGGTATCAGACCAAGTTAGATGGCTGGTTTCAGGAAAGGTAAAATCAAGTTCTAAGAATTAAACTTAATTATTAGATTTTTAATAAATAATGTAGCAAACCTATTTCAGACAAGAGGTTTATTAAATACTTGAAATTATTTAACAAATCCTTTTCCTTTCACATCTGACACAGGTTGATCTCCTTAGAAACATCCTTTGAGTTCTTAAATACAACAGTACTACTCCTGTGATAAACCCTCACTAGGTTTCCTGCATACATTTGCTTTGAGAGATTGATTAATATAATCCTATCTTTTCCGGTAATGGTTAGTAATCTTTTTTTCAGGAAAGCTTAATCTCAAATTAACACAGTTCATGATCCTCTTAGCTTTTATGGTATAGGTTTAGTGCAAATTGTATGGAAAAATAATTCAGCTAAAATGGAGGAAGCATTCTTACCATGTAATTCTGTCTCTGAAATTGGATTGAACCTCTTAATTTGAAATCACTTTTGCTTCAGAATTAAGTGGCAACTATATATGATGTTTTGCCTTTCATTATTATCTGCAGCTACGATCAAATTTTCCCTCTCTTAGATTTACATGGGAACTTAACGTTCAATAGTCCTGATTTGTTGGTGCTTTTGGCATCACTTTAGATTCTTATTGATGGCTCCACTGTAGTTACCTGAATATTTTAAAAATCACTGTTCTACTTATGACTGCAATATTTGCATGAGCTACATTATTGTTTATTATTATTACTGTCCACATGGAAAATGAGAATGTCAGCTATTGAAATACAGCCTTTGTGGAACTTGAGATAATGTTTTTTAGCATAAATCAATGCAATCAAAATGAACTGGAGATTAATGCAAAGAGGATTTTTTGGAAGACTTTCAAAATTCTATCGATCTAAGCAGTGCCCATGATTGATTGCCTTTTTTCCTCAGCATGCATTCAAATATAAAATGACCTATGATTCCTTTTAAACGTTAATGCTGGAAAGATTTCAAATCATAATGGCAAAGAACTGCAGATATAATAATAACAGCAATAGTGAATGAGAACTGAACTGGCATTTGGAATAAGAAGCCCACAGCAAAAACACACAGAGAATCTAGTTCACCTTTTTCAGCACCTCAAAATGTATATGTCAGGTATTTGGTATCCAAAACTATCAACAAGATGGAAGGATGGATGTATGGACAAAATTCAAGTAATTCAAAAGTTAAGCTTCTCACAGCAATATGAGTTTGGTCACCACTATATAGTTTTTGGATGTCTATTTATACTCTTAAATTTATCCTTTACTACATATTTGAGACCAGATTCTGCCTTTAAGGTTAGAGCTTCCATTATGGTCACTCAGGGCTAGTCTACACTTAAAACTTACTGAGGTACAGTTGTATTGGTATAGCTGTGCCCCTGTAATGCTGCATGGTGCTGAGTACTTTCAATTTCCATTGAGTCAGTCTCAATGGGTGCATCTACACTGGCAACCTACACAAAGCCATGTCCACACTGGGCTTTTATTAAGTCGACTTAAGCTCTTCCTTAAGTCGACTTAATAACAGCTTAAGTCGACTTAATAACACCACCTCTGAAAGTTGACTTAAGCCGTAAGTCGACTTCTTAAGTCAACTTAAAGCCAGTGTGGATGGGGAACAGCGCTAAGTCGACCTTATTAAGTCGACTTAAAGTGTAGCCACTCTGTTAAGTCGACTTAACAAGGTCGATTTTAAGTCAACTTAAAGTCAACCTTGTTAAGTCAACTTAACAGAGTCGACTTAACTTTACAAGTGTAGGCATAGCCAATGGGAGTTCAGGGTGCTCAGCATCTTTTTGGATCTGGCCTAAGGGGTCAATTCTGCAAACTCATCTGCACAGACAGAGCTCACTGTAATGCACAGTGCCACTGACTTCAACAAGACTCCATGGAGATGGAAGAGTCTGCCACGTGGATGTTAATTTCATGGGTGCTTCACAGAAGTACAAAGGTCCACATGCATGGCTCTTCATGCAAGATCAGAAACTTAGTTCCCTATGACAAATAAATTGCCCGTTAAATCAAAAGGAAATACACATAGTTATTGTTTGCTAATTAAAATCCTACAATGCCAACGATAAAAGTGTATTTGTTGAAGTTTAATAGCTGAATAATGCAGCAGATAGAGATCTTCCTAAATTACTGGTAAACTAAAACAAATATATTTTAAATGATCAACTGAAATTCCTGCACTGGCAGAAGACTAGTCAAGATGAACTAACACAGTTTTCCCCCGGTGATTTCTGTTATATGATTTAACAGTCAATAATTGCTTTAATTGAATCCTTATTTCATACACATAATTTCACTTCTTATACTTTATTTCTGTAAGGAAATGAATTTTCTTTATTTTCTGTCATCTGCACATTTAACTATGTCTTTTGTGGCCATAGCCTGAATTTTTGTTTAGTTTTCACAGAGGAAAAACTCAAATGGAAGTCAATGGAAGTTTTATTTGAATAAAGGTGAGTGAATCTGAATAAGAGAGCACAAAATTTCACTCATTCATGACACCATCCAGCCCTTTTATGTAACAGAGATAAGGATCCATCCTTAAGTCATGTCTTTGCCAGATGAAATGGTTCCAAGTAAAGAGTGGAGTCACCCACGTCCATGCTAACACTCATGTTGGCGGTATCTTGGAGACGAAATCTCTGAGAGGATCCCCTGAAGAGTTTACCATATCTTTCTGGAGGGAGGAGGGTTGCCTCCCATAGAACAGGCCATGGTACCCACTCCCAAACCCCACATATCCTTGAGCCAAGGACATAGGCACAGAGCTCTAAGGCTGTGCCATGGTTCTGTGTCCCTACTTACTGAAGTACAGCTCCAAGGGTGCGTCTACACTGGCAACTTAGATCAACTTAAGGATGCTTAAGTCGACCTACACAAAGCCGCGTCCACACTGGGCTTTTATTAAGTCAACTTAAGCGCTTCCTTAAGTCGACTTAATAACAGTTTAAGTTGACTTAACACCACCACTGAAAGTCGACTTAAGTCTTAATTCGACTTCTTAAGTCGACTTAAAGCCAGTGTGGATGGGGAATATCGCTAAGATGACCTTATTAAGTCGACTCAAAGCCCCTGTGGATGGCTATGTCTACTGTCAAGTCGACTTAAAGTGTGGCCACTCTGTTAAGTCGACGTAACAAGGTTGACTTTAAGTCGACTTAAAGTTGACCTTGTTAGGTCGACTTAACAGAGTTGACTTAACTTTACAAGTATAGATATAGCCCCAAAAAGCCATGCTGCTAGGAGCTCCACCTGGCCCAAGGAACATCTTGTATGTATTCCCATAAAGGAAAATTTGCCCTAAATTGGAAATGAGTCTAGATGAGCAGAACAGTTTTTTCTGGACATCAAATCTATTAAAATCTCTGTATTGCCTTGTCTTAATAAACTGAAGAAGGGATGGTACCAGCCTGCTTGGCATCACTTTAGTCTGTCCAGCCCCTTCCTCCTCCTACCACATAGATCCTTGGATCTGCAGATATGTCCAGGCTAAAGGGGCTATTCAAGAGGGGTGACTGATTTCCACTTCTGCATCACAGAGGGAGAATAGCACATAGAAAATTCCTACTAAACACAGAACTTTGAAGGGGGGAGGGGGGCACAATCCATTGCACAATTATTCTTTTTTTTAATCATTTCTATTTTGTTTTCAAATCCATGAGCTAAATGTCTTTCAGTTCCACAATAGCAACTTCCATTGAGAAAGTGTCCTTTGCTGTCTGAATATCTGAGCATCTGATGTCAACTGCATTCTTTCTTTACCTTGGCAATAATCCTCTTAAAAGCATGCAAAGTCATCACATGTCCATAATTCTTAAAACACAGCTAAGTCTATCTACACTACATAGTGGAGCTGTGTTTTAAGTACACCAGGAGAGGCAGAACTGGTGTGGCCTGATGCCCAGATTCATCTGTGCTTGTTGTGTGGATGGAGTTTAATTTTCTATGTACTAAAACAAGATGGTTCCCCTCATTTATGCCAACTGAGAGAAGCAAAAACTGCTAGAAGTCAGGTGCGAGGCTGTCAGACTGTAAGAACACACTGCCCCTTTTCGAAGCCTGAAAAGCCTTCTCCACAGATCTAAGGTTGGGGCTTCTAAGGTTGGAGATGGAAGCAGATAGCTGCCACTGCATACTCCTTCCTTAACTCCACAGATTTCCATAGGAAAACCATAGGAAGTTACTATTGTTCCAAGAACATTGGAATGGTTAGGCTAAACCAGATTAAGGGTCCATCTAGCCCAGTATCCTGGCTTCAGACAGTGCTTGGTACCAGATGCTTCAGCAAGAATGAAGAGAATAATTTATCAAGTGAATCATCCCCTGCTGTTCATTCCCAGCTTCTGTCAGTCAGAGGTTTAGGGTTGCATTCCTGACAATCTTGGCTAATACCATTGATGGACTTATCTTCCATAAACTTATCTGACTCATTTTTGAACCCAGTTATAGTTTGGGCCTTTACAACATCCCCTGATGACGAGTTTCACAGGTTTACTGTGCATTGTGTGTGAAGTAGTTCTTCCTTGTGTTAGTTTGAAACCTGCTGCCTATTAAATTCATTGGGTTTCATTCATTTAATTTCAAATGAGCTTCTCCCACTTCCGTATGCCAGCATTTTCAGGCAGGGATTCCTAAACTTGAGCAGCTGCATCCCTATGTAGACATCTAAATGAAAAGTGTCAAAGTACCCGCAACTCCCACTGACGTGTTTAACACAGTCTTGCAATGAAGTCTTGCAGTGTCCTGCCAGTGATCTGCTAGCACGTGCAAGTGCAATTTCATACATAATGGCATTATGCTAATCACCTTGAAGTCTCCAGAAATCCTTCCTGAGCTAAGTTAGTTGCTGCATATATTTTGGTAATGTCTCTCCTGGCTTGGATTTATGTTATCTGATCATCATCCTTTATTAAATGTTTCCTTTGACTTTTCTTGGTACATTTTTGTCAACTTGAAGTTTAATAAATCTGAGTTACCAGCTATGCAAATTCACACTATTTGTATTTGCAAAGCCACTGGTTCAAATAACTACCATTTCTCTACCACTTTTATAACTTCAGATTCAAATTTTCAATTATTGTCCTTTAAAAGGGACATCTTTTCCTTTGAATATTTACTTAGAACTTACCTACAAAGACATGGTATCTTCAGTGTGTGGTCTTGTGGGAAAAGCACAGTATTGGAGTCAGTAGAGCTAGCTTCTATTTCCACCCATGACAATTTCTACCCATGACCCTGAGCAAACCACTAAACAAATTGCCCCATCTGTAAAATCGTGCTACTGGCAAGCTACCCTTTTAAACTGCTCTGAGTTTTGTCTAAGTAGGCAGTTCACGATTGCACCCAGTGTATGTACTTTCAATTCTTCTAACACTTTGTGAAATCATACATAGTAAGTGTTAGGAATGATTCTTTGGGACACCTCATCTGTCCCTCTGCACTGGAATGGAATGGAGTGCAAAATATCATCAATACTGATTTCACTAGTTTTACCCACCCTATTGAGGAACAATTATAGCAAAGGTGTCCCAACAATGTTATTCACTGCCTAATTAATTTTAACATTACACATAAGGGCAATATTTTAAATTTAAATTTCCACTTGTTTGTTCTAAAACATTATTCTTTGTTATATCACCCTTAACCACCTTCAACGGTTTCTCTACTTTTTCTGAAGTTACTTCCACTCAAATATTTATGTATTGCTACCATAAATCCATTTTTATAATCTATACAAGATACCTTTGTCATTATCTTCTCTAGATTATATATTAAATCCTTTTAATCTCTTTGGATAGTTTATACCCTTGAATCTCTTTATCATCTTTGTGCCACTTGAATTCCTAAAGCATCCTCATACACAGATAAATCTCAACTCCACAGTCCAATGATTAGGGTACTCTCGTGGGATGTGGGGGATGCAAATTTAAGTCCTTGTGCCCATGATTAGGCCAAAAGGATTAATGTGATCCTTGGGTGTATACAAAGAGGACTATCTAGTAAGATTAGGGAGATTGTATTGCCTCTGTATTGGCACTGGTGTGACTCCTATTGGTATTCAGTTTGTGTGTCCATAATTCAAGAGTGAGGCTGAAAAATCTGAAAGAGTTCAGAGAAGAGCCACACGAATGACCAAAGAATTGCAAAACCTTCTTACAGCAAAGGCTCAAAGAGCTCAGTTATTTCAGGTTAACAAAGAAAATATTAAGGGGTGATTTGATCAGTTTGTAAGTACTTACATAGGAACAAAAAGATGATAACAAAGGGCTCAATCTAGCAAAGTTATAATGAAATCCAACAACTGGAACTCGAGTGTGGTAAATTCAGACTGGAAATCAGGTACACATTTGTAGCAGTGAGGGTAATTAACCATTGGAATAAATTACCAAAGGTTGTGGTGGTTTCTTCATCGTTGGCAATTATTAAATCAAGATGAATGTTTTCCTAAAAAGATCAAACAGGAATGACTTCAGGGAAATTTGATAGCCTGTATTAAACAGAAGATCAAACAAGATTTGCACACTAGTCACTTCTGACCTTATATGCTATGAATCTAGGAAAACCCTAACACCCCTCCAAACTTCTTGATGATTTTTACCTTCTCGGTGATTTCTGTTTTATGTTATTTGTGTCTTACTTGTCAAAACACATTGATTTTAGTTCTTATTAAATCACGATGACATTCCAATTCTTGTCCATATGTCCCAAATATCTAACCTACATGTATATTGCTTACAGAAAATGGTCTAATATTTCTAGCAATGGTGTTACTATATCACTTAATATTCTGCTACAGTACGTTATTTCTGGAAAGACTACTTCTGAACAGAGACATCTTCACCTCTGATAATGTCCATTTAAGATGGTTCTACCCAGATGGTTAAGTAATAAGTCCTAAATAATATTTAGCACTTCTATAGTAGGACTTAAAATTTTTCAAAGCATTGAGCAATTAGCACTGTGGGGTACATTACTCATGTTATAAATGGGAATATGATTTGCTCAAACTTGGAGGAAAATAGAGTGATCAGGAACAATCAGCATGGATTCACCAAGAGCAAATCGTGCCTGACAAACCTGATTGCCTTCTATGATGAGATGACTGAATTTGTGGATGCAGGAATAGCTATCGACGTGATATACCTCGACTTTAGCAAAGCTGTTGATATAGTTTCCCACAGCATTCTTGTCAGCAAGTTAAGGAAGTATGGGTTGGATGAATGGACCATAAGGTGGATAGAAAACTGGCTAGATCATTGGGTTCAGCAGGTAGGAATCAATGGCTCAATATCTAGTTGGTAACCAGTAATGAGTGGAGTGCCCGAGGAGTCAGTCCTGGGACTGGTTCTGTTCAACATCTTTATTAATGATCTGGATGGTGGGATAGATTGCACTCTCAGTAAATTTGTGGATGACACCAAGCTGGGGGGAATGGTAAATGTTCTGGAGGGTTGGGATAGGATTCAGGGAGACCTAGACAAATTGGAGCATTGGGCCAAAAGAAATCTCATGAGGTTCAAAAAAGACAAGTGCAAAGTCCTGCACTTAAGACCGAAAAATCCCATGCACTGCTACAGGCTGGGAACCAATCAGCTAAGTAGCAGCACTGTAGAAAAGGACCTGAGGGTTATGATGGATGGGAAGCTGGATATGAGTCAACAGTGTGCTCTTGTTGCCAAAAAGGCCAACAGCATATTGGGCTGCATCAGTAGGTATGTTGCCAGCAGATCGAGGGATGTGATTATTCCCCTCTATTCAGCACTGGTGAGGCCGCATCTGGAATACTGTGTCCAGTTTTGGGCTCCCCACTACAGAAAAGATGTTGACAAATTAGAAAGAGTTCAGCAGAGGGCAAAGAAAAGGCTGGGGCACATGACTTATGAGGAGAGACTGAAGGAACTAGGCTTATTTAGTCTGCTGAAGAGAAGACTGAGGGGGGATTTGATAGCAACCTTCAACTACTTGAAGGGGTGCTGCAAAGAGGAGGGAGCTAGGCTGTTCTCAGTAGTAACAGCGACCAGAACAAGGAGCAATGGTTTCAAGTTGCAGCTGGGGAAGTCAAGGTTGGATATTAGGAAAAACTTTCTCACTGGGAGGGTAGTGAAGCATTGGAATGGGCTACCTAGGGAAGTGGTGGAATGTTCATCTTTGGAAACATTTAAGGTCTGGTTAGACCAAACCCTGGCTGGGATGATTTACTGGGAGTGGTCCTGATTTTAGCAGGGGGTTGGACTAGATGACCTCATGAGGTCCCTTCCAACCCTAAAATTCTATGGCGCTGTGAAACACCCATAAAATTTGCATCAGCAACAGGAATATCCTTATTTAAAAAAAAAAAAAAACAAAAAAAACCTACTACACTATTCCATGATAATGATCCAAATTACAATAGTTGTGATTGTGGTACTTCAGTTGTTTGTGTTATTATTGTAGATTATGATACCAAGGCAATGAAGGCCTGGCCTCAAGGTGCTGCCGTAAAGAAAAGAAAATACAATCAATTCCTTGATCCTCAATCCATTGGCCCATGGATATTCAATCTAGAAAGGTTAAGGCAACCCTAATCCCCTATAAAATGAGACTAAAGATAGACACATACCATTGTAAAGTGTCTCTGATCCTCAGATGACAAATGGAATATAAGTAAAAGATATTGTTAGTGATAACACTGTAATATGTTAGGTATCCTTTCTTATTTGCCTACCCTAACAAACGTGTATTTTTAAAAATGTAGGGAAAATCTTTTGAGCTAATGAGAAAGTGGGTCCCTGGGCCTGGCTAGGATGCTATTGCAATTGCTTCAGATACTTTAGACTACAACAGTCTTACAAAATAAGTTAGCTGACATAAAAACAAATGCAATCAAAGTCCTATAGGCCCAGTATTGCTCCTTTTAAAATCACTGATAAAAACTCCCATTGATCTTAATGGTGCAGTACCTTGTTCTAAATTTGCAACTGTTTGAGGGAAGATACAGAGGGGATGGGCATAGACAGTATTCGGGCTTTATTGGCAGACTGCTGGGATTTCAACGTTTAATTCACATTGTATGCAATTGGCTGTTTGTCAGAAATAAAATACTCCAGGTTCCCAGAGTTTGATGTGAATTAATGTTTCAGAAGTTTTGAGGCTGATTCTGCCCTTTCAGTCCCCTTTACTTAAGAGGAGACACTGGCATGCAGAAAGATGCCCATCCACCCCAATTCAAGTTCTCCTCCACCTAAGAGTTGATCTGTCAGCTCTCAGGTGAGTGCTTTAGCCATTGAACTACAGATTGTTTTAATGTGGGGCGGTTCCCTCTGTCTCTTTTGCTGAAGTTGTTCCACTGTGTAGGTATCCCATAGACAGCGTGGCCCGTGCTACATTTTTTGATGGCAGGGAAATAGATACCTTAGTGGAGCACACCCTAAAGGTAAATGGATTGACATGGTCAGGAACTCATAACTGAAGGACGCAATCTCAAAATGGACTTCTCTGGGTCAGAACATCACCCACCATCCACAATTAAATGCAGCAACATTCTTTTCTCTAGGCAAACAAAACACAAAATCAAAAACACCCTCTCCCCTAAAAAACGTATGTTTGTTGAGAAGCAAGCAAAAGACATAGGAGCAGTTTTATGAATGCAAACAAAGGCCCCTAAACCCATATGGGCTCTGAGTCTGAACCTCTTAATTACCACTTCCCACTGGCAAATTTCCAAGATAATAGTAGATGCTAGGCATTTTACTTGGACTCATTTCATATTCCCTTAAAGGGTACTGAAAAAGATATTTTTGTGCTATTCCTTATTGAACAAACCCTCAGTAACATCTGGTCTCTGACTTGAAGCATTCACTAACTACAACATTTCTCATTTTCCAAGCTTGCTTCAATCCCTATTGTTCATATTTTGGCAGTGCAAGAGTAATTGAAATTCCCCTTGATTAATGTGCTCTCTCTCCCAGGAGGCCAGGAACAGTTCCTCAATAAACTTTTTTTAAAGTTCTTGTGTCATTTACATTAAATACCCTGTTGTTATAGACATCACATGAAAACATTTATTTTTTTAAATAGACTATGCTTTTAGATGTCCCCAAATCAAATTATTTAATTTTCAGTATAGTCTAATCCTAAGGATTAGTGAACTGGTTTGGCTCCATAATGGCTGCCATTCTGCCCTTGCCTGAAACTCCACTGGTTTTAGAATCATATCCATCAGAACTATTTAAGAGATTATGCAATACTCATAAAAGGATTTTTACTTCTGCTTTCTGAACAGCATAAAAATATGAGATAAAATGACCCGCCCAAGAACAAGCAATTTTGTCTGAGAACAAGAAACTTAGTGTAGTGTATTATGGGATGTCTCAGCCTAGAGTACGAGAAGGGCGAAGCAAGAGTTGGGACCATTTGGATGAATGATGGTAGTCATGGGGCGAGAAGAACTGTGGTGGTGGCAATGGGATTTTCAAAAAACCTATGGATGAATAGTTGGATCAGCCTAGGATATTCACCTGAGCAAAATACAAACTCTGAACCTCTTGGCGTTTATGCATTACTAGTTTACACTGTATCTGTAAAAGACTGATTGGGATGATATATTATTGGGTCTAAAACAAGGGAGGGTCTAGTTCTAATTGTTATTTCTATAACACATGACAAGTTATAGTATGTTTCCCTGCTTCTTTTGACATTCTTTTGTAAGCCTTTTAAAGTACTACCAAATGAAATAAGAAAAATCATATACAGTTTAACAGATGCAGCTTCAAACTGCCCTGCTAATCTTTGTCACATTTTGCTTACAATGCCAAATTTTAATTCATACAGACATAAATTAAAATGAAACACATTAGAAATCAAAGTCTGAATATTGTTAGTGTTCCCTAGATATTATGTATACATATTTTAAAATCCTTTTGTATTAATATCCCATATACCAGAATGTAATCACTGTGTAATCTGATAGTCTGTTTATTTTATTGTAAAAAGCAGCTGGTAAACAGGAACATTTTGTAATGTTATATGTTAGTTATGACATATAAAAAGCCCTCCCACTATTTGGTTTGGAACATAATGATCCTTAAGAAAGCCAGCATACATAAAGACTTCCCAAAGGTACAAAAGTGTAGTAGTACTTCATCAGAGGTGAGTCATTTTCATACATCTTTATGATGTTTAATTAGCTACTGTCATTCTCATTTGACAAAGCAATCTCAATATCATAACAAGATGTTATTTAGTACTTTGTGGACCCATACTTCAATATTCCACAGAAAAGAATAACCGTTCAGCCATCTAACAGAGCCATAGATGTTAAAGCTTGTCTACATGGCAAGTTACTGCATAGCAAGCCAGGGTTAGAATCTACAGTGAACCAGTTAGCTGCACAATAAAGTCCTGTTTGTACACTGCTACAATGCAATTTTCTGCAAAATTTAACCTACACCCATATTATTGATTTTTTTTCCACTAGAAATTGACTTGCAAGGCACCAAAATCTGCTGCCCGCATACCTATGTATAAATTTTCTCCCATTGCTGACAAGGGAACTTGGATTCATTGAATCATTCACTGCATTGGAAACTCTCTCTTAAAACATAATTTTCCTGGCTGAACAGTTCAAGGAGATTTATTATTTCTACTGAAAATAATTTAATTGTCAAAGAGCAATATTCCAAAAACCAAAACAAAGCATTATCCTTTATAAAGGTGTGGGAAAGAAAATTGCTTGGTCCATTCACGAAGGGCTCTAATCTTAATTATGCTTGGTCTGATAATTATGTTTCTCATTTTATTCCTCCTTTGTTCTGAGCATCTCTTTCTATCCTACAGAGACCAGTTGCCATTTTTTTCATCAAATTCACGTTAGCATATGTATTCAGAAATGCACACTGGGATTATTTGCAAAAATCCCATTATATGTTTAATAGAGCTTGTGCAGGGAACACTTGGGAAGTAATTTGAAACTTAGCTCCCAAATGTTGAAACAATGGCCCCAATTCTAGACTGTGTTTCTGCACTGTAAAGGAGACAAAAAGCAACTGGATCTCCGGTGTGGAGGCCTCTTCAGATAGCATAGTGATGGTGCAACTGTGCTGAGCTGCCCACTTGCTTATAACACCAGTGTGTGTGTGTGTGTGTGTGTGTGTGTGTGTGTGTGTGTGTGTGTGTGTGTGTATGTGTGTGTTAAAGAAGAGAGCCCATCCAATGCCCTACACAATATTTTTTTTAAAATATACTAAATAAACTGATCTATTGAACACACCTATCATGAAGGTGTGACAGAGTAGATGGGTATGAGTTGGGATAGGGAAAGGATTTGACAGGAGTGCACTGAACTTTGGCTATGGTGGGCTGCAGAATGAAACCTTGGGGACTATTATGGCTGAGGTGTACGTTTTAAGAACCCCAGTTGTTGCTGTAGCTTTTACACTTAAACCCCAGAGGATCAATGGTGGTGATCAATCAACAGAAAATAACCTTTGCCTTAAGCCATCTCCTGGGGTGCTCTGCCTCCCCAGATTTTTCAGTTAGGACCTGAGGAAGATTAACTAAATAAACCCTTGAAAATATGTAGTGTGGCCTCACACTGCTTTTGCAGCTTTTGTAATTCTCCAATATTCCCATGTAAATTTTGATTCCTTTTATATTCTGAATAAAAAGGGATATGATTATAACTGAAGCTAAATTGACATAATATGATTTCATTGAATTAGTTCCATGATGTATTAAAGACACAAAGATATTAAAAGAAAGCAAATATTCATCCACTTAGAGTAAACTGCAGATCATACATTCTCTTGTCTATCATCCTTGGCATATAGACTTTTGATTGCATGTTGTAGTGTAGGGAATTCCATTATCCAGGATTGCCCTGCAATTAACCTAACAGAATTGCACAGTGGGTGTTAATCTCATTTTTGTCTATTCTTACTACCATATGCTAACCCTATAGGTACTTCATATTTGCTAAAGCAGCTCTAGTAATATCCACAGATTTTAAGTAAATCTTAAATCAATAGCTGCTGTTATAAAGCCTAGCAATGCTAAACATATTGAAACTGGTGCAAAGCATTTTAACCGTGTACAGATGAACTAATTTTAAACATATAAAAGGCTGTCATCTTGGTTGGTTACATTTATAAATAAAAACACAAGCTTTCTGTGTTCTGAGTATTAATGTGGATCACAGTGTTGAAATAGCTGCTACTGACGGTCATTGAGCAGGCTACCAAAGATTGGCTTCATTTAGAAATTAACATGCCTCATGAGTTGCAAGGTAACTCACACACTGACATCTCTATTTTAAAGCCCATATTGATCCTTCCTGCAGATTCTATTTCTATAGCAGTAGAAACACAGGCTAAGTAAATCACGATAATCCGTAAAAGAATTTTTTAAAGCTCCAGTAACAGGATAGTTTATTTATTATAAATTGCCAGCTCAGCAACACTTTATGGAAGATACTGAGGATGTGACAGATTTCTGAACATGCATTGCTGTACAATAATCTGGCATTTTGCTAGGTTTGTTTGTACGACCATCTAGTCAGCAAAGAAATGGCAGATACTTTAAAATGGCCATCGACATGTGGCAGAAGTAATAAGTGGAGGCTAGCTCCTGCCTGCTGCCTTCCTTGACCGTTTCTGATCTTTGCTTCTTAATGGTTTCCATGTCCCCAGAGTAACTTTCACACACATACAAAACAAGAGCTTTAAAAAGAAAAAAGACAAAGATTTAAATAAAGAATTCTAGAGTTGCCTACACCATAAAGGACAAACCGCTAGTTCTAAAGAGAAAATAAAGACAAAGAAAACAATGTTAGATCTATATGAACTATTACAACACTTCCATGACATTATAACTTCCTAATAAAATATTAAAGATGGAAACCTTCTAAATATTCTCCCTGTTCTGGTTCTGCTCTCATTAATGTATTTAATCTGTCCTTATATGATTATTAAACAAGGAGATGCTGGGTACTTTGGTTCTGAACTTCTTTAATACCTCTCTGTGATATGGAGTGTACTCCAAATAGATCCTGAAAGGCTTGATGGCTGCCTGAGTCCAATTAACATAACGGGCAGCAGTTGTGTGAAAAAGAACAGAGTCCTATGGCACTTTTAAAGACTAACAGATTTATTTATCGCATGAGCTTTCGTAGGAGAAAATCCCACTTCGTCAGATGCTTGGAAGATGGGAAACTTACAGAATGGGAGGAAATTAAATGCAGGGGAATGTAGGACATAGGACCAGATCAGGCTGTAACGGCAAATCCAAATAGGTGTTAGGATTCAAACACTGGGGAACAGCACATAGAGGAAGGTGAGGTCAAATCACCTATTGTAATGAGAGAAAAATCCATAGTCCCTATTTAAACCCAAGTAGTCAAATTCCAAAGGGGTAGCCGTGTTAGTCTATTGTAGAAAGACAACAGAGTCCTGTGG
This sequence comes from Pelusios castaneus, assembly GCA_007922175.1. NCBI lineage: Eukaryota > Metazoa > Chordata > Testudines > Pelomedusidae > Pelusios > Pelusios castaneus. The sequence goes on along the minus strand of ML685849.1, from coordinate 6,291,632 downwards.
CACTTTTAAAGACTAACAGATTTATTTATCGCATGAGCTTTCATGGGAGAAAATCCCACTTTGTCAGACGCTTTGAAGATGGGAAACTTACAGAATGGGAGGAAATTAAATGCAGGGGAGTGTATGACATAGGATCAGGTCAGGCTGTAACAGCAAATCAAAAAAGGTGTTAGGATTCAAACACTGGGGAACAGCACATAGAGGAGGGTGAGGTCAAATCATCTGTTGTAATGAGAGAAAAATCCATAGTCCCTGTTAAACCCTGTTTAGAACTGTGGACTTAGAAAACAAAATGAGGGTTCTATGGCTATGTCTACACCTAAAATGCTAAGTCGACTCTGTTCAGTCGACTTATAGAGTCTACACTACACTCTGAAGTCGACTTAGAGTTGACTTAATTAATATTAAGTTGACTTTATTAATCCTCCTTTCTAGTAGACCTAAGGCTTAAGTTGACTCCCTAGAGTCGACTTAAGCCAGTGTAGACGTGGGGTAGCCCTAAGTCGACTTAGGGCTACCCCAGGGCTACACCAATGCCCTCCCTGCCGGGGGGAGGGCAAAGGGGGAGCCTGGCATGCCCCCCCACAGGGCAGGGCAGATCCCTGCCCACCCTGCCCCTATGCTCTGTCAGGGTCCCTGTCCCCCTTTGCCCCACTGTACCTAGGTACAATGAGGCAAAGGCTGAGCCCCCTGGCATTGGGCAAGGGGTGCCCCCTGCCCCCGTGGACCTGCCCTAGGTCCCTCTAGCCCCACAAAGTCGACCTAGAGCATCCAGTGTGGACACTCTAGGTCGACTTTGTAAGTTCCCCCCTAAGTTGACTTTAATTTTCAGTGTAGACACACTAAGTCGACTTAACTAAGTCCACTTAAAGTCGACTTAGTTAAAATCGACTTAAATACACAAGGGCAGACATAGCCTGTTTGTTTCTCTGCAATAGACTAACACAGCTACCCCTTTGGAACTAGACAATTCTCTGTTACTAAACTTAGTTTGTCATGAAAAATAACTTAAGAAAAAAGAAGGAAAATCTTAAAAATATAATAAAATAAAATATTATTTAAAAGCCTTTGAGTATCTGTATTGGGACAAAGAAAGCCTGCTCACAGTCTGTTATTTTAATTTTACAAATAAAAAGTCAAGAGTAAATGATTTGAAGAGCAAATGCCATGATTGACAGAGCAGTAAAAGACTGACTTTCTGACCTTTTGTCTTGTGTAATCTCCAGTGGGTAGCCTAGAAATATTGTTCTGGTCTATTAGCATGTCCGTGATTGTGGCAGTGGAGAAGAATGAGCAATCACAGTCATGTATTAATACTGTTCATTAGCAAATGATGCTTTTAAAAATAATCATCTGCATGCCACTGTGCTGACCATGAGAACAAAATATGAAGAGACAAGAAACGTCTCAAGAGGTCATTGAATCACTTTTCAGGACAAAAAAGAAAGCATTAGCCAGTTCTAGCTGTATTGGATTTGTAACACTTTGGGAAAACCATGACCTGCAACTAATATAACTTTGAGAGAGTGCAAAGTTGTTCTGGATCAGCCTAACTAGATCTAGAATTATTTGACTGATGCTGTAGCAAACTGAATGCTCAAGGCTGTAGAGGAGAAAACTGTCAGAATGAAATTTGTTGCAATATTATTTGATGGGAGTTTTCAATAATGGTTGTAGCTGTACACTCTCTAGCAGTATGTCAAACAAGAAAAAGTAGAGAAACAGCATCTGATTCAAGGATGTGGTTACAAACAGAATTGTGTCAATGTTAAGTGAACATATAGTGAGTTGTACTCAAGAGACTGGTCTAAAAAAAGAAATGTAATTGCGCAACCCTGTGATGGCACTTCACCTATGGCTCGAGATGGATTAATGGCTTGAGAAAAGAAACTAATGAGTAGAAACCTAAAATCCATTTTTCCACTGCTGTGCTAATATTCCAAATGTCATTCTCTCTGTTGGCTGCCTCAGTGAAGAGACATTTGGATTTTTCTATAAATTCATCACAGATTTTCAGCTTCGGGGATCCGTAAAGCAAACTCAGGTCCTCACAGAAGGAAACTTGTAATTCATTATAACAATGTCCTTCTTTTTTCAATCAGAGATGTTTAACACCATTTGAGAATACGGATTTGTACCATCTGATTTGTTTGAAATGATAATTTCCAGTTCACAGTTCTGGATTTCCAATCTCAAATATTAAAAAATTATGAGTCAGGCTCACCAAAAATCACAAGAATATGTAAAAATAATAGATTTCTTGCGTATGTCTACACTAGCAATTTAGGTCAACTTAAGGACCCTTAAAGCAACCTAAATTACTCCATGTCTACATCTGACTTTCATTAAGTCAACTTAAGGAAAACTTAAGTCGACTTAATAACAACCACCCATTAGGTCAACGTGAGCCTTAAGTCAACTCAAGTCGACTTAAGGACAGTGTGGACAGGGAGTAACCCTTAAGACGACTTTATTAAGTCAACTTAAGGCATTTAAGTTGACTTAACAAAGCGGACTAAGTCGACTTAAGGTCGACCTTATTAAGTTGACTTAACAAAGTCTACTTAACTTTTTCTAGTGTAGACATACCCCTTGGTTCTTATTTGCTTTCTAACTTTTGAGCCTTTAAGGGGTATTGGAGTCACACTTTGAAGCTTTCTCCATAACCATAAGGATTAGAAACTTTCATTCTTTTTTTTTCTTTTTTTTTTTAAAGTAGGCTGAAATCATCATGGATCCACTTGAGTCCAGGAGCCTGGACTTTAAGGAAAACAATAATTTTCATGAGCCTCATGATAAATCATGAAAGTTGGCAACACTGATCAGTCATAGGATTCAGGAAACCAAATATCAAGAAAACTAATTTTGGGTGTGATTCTTGAAAATTTTTCTGAGTATAATTTTTATTATAATTATTGTTAGGATTAAAATAGTGCTGAAGCCCCAGTATATATTGAGCCCCTATTGTGCTGTGCACCGTACCTATACAGAATTTGAGACAGTTGAAACTCTGTCTTGAAGATCTTACAAACAGTGGCATGACTAAATATCATTATTCCTATTCTGTAGATTGAAAATCAAGACACAGAGGCTATGTCTACAAGGCAAGTTAGTTCGAATTAAGAAGGCTTAATTCAAACTAACTAAATCCATGGCTACACTAGGCTTTAGTTAGTTCGAATTAAGGGCTTCCTTAATTCAAACCAATAAGTTCGAAAAGGGCTTCAGAAGTAAGGCTGTAATTCGAACTAACTAGTTCGAATTAGCCAACGTGGCCATGTTAGTTCGAACTAACCGGCCCATTGAAATGAATGGGGATTGCTAACTCGAACTAAGCAAGTGCCATCAATGGCACTTGCTTAGTTCGAACTACCTTTTTCTAGTTCAAATTAAGCTAATTCGAACTAACTAAAATTAGTTCAAATTAGTTAGTTCAAACTGACTAATTCAAACTAATTTTAGCAAGTGTAGACATAGCCAGAGAGATTAAGGGATGTGCCCAGGGTTCCATAGAAAATCTGCAGCAGAAACTCATCTTCGGTGTCTCAGTCCAATACTTTAATCACAAGACCATCTTTCCACATTGCTAATCTTGAGCAAGATATTTGCATTCACAGATGATTCTACAAAGCCCTAGAAGGATCCCAGTTTTCCAGTGGGAAAATTAAAAATACTCTGGACAAAGTATTGAGTCATGTTAGAAGACAGCTTATGTGGTTATGAAAAATGAAATGAAGCATGATGAAACACTTATTATACAGATGTAATTAGAAATCTCCATCCTAAAGATACTTCAAACATAATTTTAAAGATGTAATTTGCATTCCACTAGAATAACAATTCTGCTTTAACAAGCTCATATTTGGGAAACTGGGCCTGATTCTAAGGCCCATTAAAGTCAATTGAAAGACTGAAGCCCTGTGTCTGAATTCAGTAAAAGACAGATTTTGTGTGCATGCTTCTGAAAATTGTATTACTTCAATGTAATGGTAAATTTGCTAATATGAAAGAAAATGTGCACCCTCATTTGGAGAGTGTCAACAAAGAAGGAGACTAGTGGTAGAAGGGACAGACTAGAGAAGGGTTTCATGGTAAACATACATAGTCACATCAGAAAAAAATGTTCCCGATATTGGAAAGGGGATTGGCTGACAGACATCCTATCTCCAGCATTTTAAATGATTTTTATATCATGTAAATTGAGTTCTCAATTTTTATGTTTTTTTAAAGCTGAGAGTTATAACACCCTGAAAACTGCCTAACAGAGCAGAGTAAGTCACAGTGAATAATTTATCTGAGAAATGCATCCTCTTTCATAGCCCATGGAACAGCCACAAGCAAAGAGTTATTTTCTCCACTGTTGATCTAGATTGTGCCTTTAGTGCTTGATCAAAAGCCCATTGAAGTCAATGGGAGAATTTCAACTGACTTTGGATCAGGCCCATAATACACCACCCATAATACAGAGCAGTACATAGCATCCCAAAGAGAGACAGGGCAGCTTTCTACTTTAGTCAGCCAGAATGTCTCCAATGTCATGACTGGTGACATTTCTTAAGAGGTGCAACAAGCTGTCCCAGGGGAAGCAACTCAGTAGAAGCCCTGAGTTCTCCTGAATGCAAGGGGTACATATTCTGTCCAACCCTTATACAGATAGTGAAGGGGGTGGACGGGTGGGGGATGAAGAATTCTCAATCCTTCTCCTACAAGGCCAGATTAGAGATTGCCACTATCTTGGTTTAATTTTTCGAAGTATTGTTTAAATTGTTTTGTGTTTAAAATGATGGATTATCCATGGCTGTTCTCTGTGCATATTTGCTGCCTGAGGTGTATTATTTAGTTGTGACCAGTCACATAAATCACACGGTATTGTTTCTGTTCCTTGGTTGGCTGAGCCCTCAAGCATTTCTGGTACAATTCCTTGAACAAATGAATTAAAATTCATTTCTGTCATGACATTTACTCCTAAAGAACATTCATGACATTAAACCTCAATTGTTTGATGCTCAGATGCTAAATACTAAAGAGGCATGAACATGGATGAAGCAAATTCATTCAAAATTTCAAACAAACATTAGAAAACAGTTTAAAATATTCAACCAGCTTCACTGGCTAAAATCTCTTCTATCTTGCTTCCCTGTCACCTTCAAAATTGAGACAAGTGATCCTCAAATACAGGTTAAAAAGTTGAACTGCAAATCATATTCAAGCTAGCTCAGTAGAACATGAATGAGTCTGAGTTTCTGCTAAACCAAATGTACTCTTTCCCATACATTAATGAACTGTATATACTCTGAATTAGTGGTTCCTAGGTGAATTACAGTTACTTTCCCTGACCTGGTTTCCCTCAGCTGGGTGCAGCGGAGGATTGAGCCCACATATCTACCTACAGAGCTGGTTACAGAGACTTTAAAGGGGCACTTGCTGAGCGAGCCAGAAATATGAGATACCAGAAATGTTAAGGGCCAGAAAGTTCCGTTCTTTAATAAAGGCAAATCAGAAACACCTTAGACTACTTTTTCTGTGAAGTCCCGAAGTTCTTAAGCCCAATAAATCTGGTCTCATATACATTTTGAAAGGAAAGAAATCTCAGGACAAGAAAAGCAAATTGCTCGACCCCAAATTAAAGTGGAGGTAGGTAAAATATGAACTCCTCCTCCTGCAGAATAAATGTTATTTTTTAACTCTATGTGCCAAATCTACACTGCAGGGTCTGTTAAGTCAACTTAACCAAGGGCGACTTTAAGTCTACTTAAAGTTGACTTTGTTAAGTCAACTTAGAGCCTCCATAGCCCTGTGTCCACACTGGCAGGTGCTAGGTTGACGGAGGAGTGGCCAGGAACTCTGCAAGGGGGCCTGGAGGCCAATTAGGTTGACTTAAGGGCTATCCCCCATCTACATTGGCCTAAATTGACTTAATAAGGTCAACTTAAGCCTTAGGTCAACCTTAAGAGGTGGAGTTATTAGGTTGACTTAAGGAAGCACTTAAGTCGACTTAATAAGCACCTGGTGTGGACACAGCAGTCTGTAGGTGAACTTAACGGTCCTTAAGTCGACCTAAGGACCCAGTGTGGACGTACCCTTTGAGAATACATATTTAGAATAACTTACATGATTAATCAGACATGTACTACATTATTAGTAAAGAATTTGGAGCTGAGAAAAGTAGAATGAAAAAATTCTCCCATCTTCAATGTTATCATTTGAAATGAATGAGATTAAATGTAACACCTTTCTGAAAAAAAGAGGAACCCAGTGTTATTTTTAAATTACAAAAGAAAAATGAAGTTAAAGTATTAGATTATGGGCTCAAGAGGAATCATATGATTAAATTATTATCAAACAGAAGAAGAAATGGATGAGATGTCAACAAACATCTTCTTATACAAAAGCTGAAGATCTATAAATGGCAAAGACTCTATTCTCTAAATATTTTCAAATTACTTTATCTTTGGGACAGATACGAGAGGACGAAAACAATTAAAATGGGGCACTAATATCACACATATCTGTTTTCATGAGGAGTTATTCTATTGTTGTGAAGTAATGAATTCAGATGTATAATATTCTTACAAATAAGGAATTGCTCCTTTTCACTCAGCATGACAGAGGGCTGCCAAAAGGGCACCAGAACATTTGTGGAAAAATAGAAATCTCAGAAAGGTTGATTCTTGTTCTTCCCTCTCTGGGAACCCAGAGAAACCCCTCCATGCCCAGTAGAGGTTGTTAAATTTTTTATTTTTCAGTGAAATAAAAGAATGAATTTTACATGTACATTGTCATGATCAATTCAGTCTGTTTTTTCAACAAGCTATAGAACTAGCCAAAGCACTCCAAAATTAGAAATTTTAACTAAAACAAAACAAGATTTTTCCCTCCCTCCCAGTTTCCCCATTTTTCAGCTTTAGCATCCCTGTTGCACTACTGGAGTCCAGCAAGCCTAGAAATGAGTGTGCCAAGGAAGAGCTGAAAGCATCTGCTTCCTGCCGTAGGCTCTCTTCAACAAATGGTGACTTTCCTAGTGGCAATTACTGCAGGAACAGACTCCCCTACCCCCATCTCACCTGGGTCTTCTGCACAGTAGGGATAACATGTGGGAAGACAGACGGTGACAATACAGCTTAGAAGGGAGAGAATATATTAATATCAAGGTGATATTTAGATAGAAGAACTCTGTTTTCCATTTGAATGTACTTGAAACCAGAATGTTTCAAATTTGTTGTAAAGTCTTACCACTTAAATAAAGATTTGGAAGTTGTTTGCTCTATCTTCTTAAATGATCAAAATTCAATATCTGTGGCTTCCATTTTGGTTTGTAATTAAAAAAAAAAACAAGGTTCAAGGTATTTTTAATATATTTTGTAATGAATTACAGTGATTAGCATTTTATATTATGATTCAAATATGAAATTATTAAAAAGCTGATTATCTTTAAATATATTTTATATAAATATTTGAAAAATATATTTCTACCAGAAATTCAATTATATATTTTATAAAAAAAAAGTAGCAAAGGGTCCTGATAGATGCTGGCCTTTCTATATATTTCCAGTTCTATAATACAATCTGCAGAAGAGAATGTGGACATATAGACACAACTAAAGGAAAAACAGAGGTGAGTAAACAGTGAACCATCTAGAAAAACAGAAAAAGAAAAGCCTATTGGGCATGACTAAAAAACTGCATTACAATCTGAAGACAATTATTCTTATATAAAACACAAACTTGCCAACTTATTCTTCAAAATGAAAACAAATCTCAAAAACCATTGACACAGACAGTGAAAACAATACATGAAATAATATTTCAATGAACATAGCATTCAATGAACAAGGCCAATGTAGATGGGGCAGAGCCCTTAAGTCGACCTAATTGACCTCCAGACCCCCTCACAGAGTTCCTGGCCACTCCTCCGTCAACCTAGCACCTGCCAATGTGGACGCAGGGCTGTGGAGTCTCTACATCGATTTAACAAGGTCAACTTTAAGTCGACTTTAAATTGCCCTTGGTTAAATCGACTTAACACAGCCTCCAGTGTAGACATACCCAAAAAAGATAAGCAACATCCTGCCTCCCTGAGTCAGCCTTCATAATTATATATAGTACCATACAACTTTCTGTTTTGAAAGTCATCTTACTTTCTGCCTCCTTTATTGCTGCTGGAATTATATACACTTCTTTTTATTAGGCCCTCATTTCATCATCCAGTGACACTTGGCTTTGTACTCCTGAAAGTTTGGTTTATTATCTCGTGAAGTGGTTTGCTGTTCCAAGGCCTTTTGTCAATTCCCAATTCACCTCATTCTTTTACTCATTGCAAAATTGGCCGTCATAACTACAAACCTTTAGAAGTCTTAATGAGGACAAAAAACCCATCTTCATAAACAAAGACAATTTAACAGTTCAATACCATTAATAAAAATCCCAAGGAAGTTCTAATTCCAGTATAATATTTTGAAGATATTTAATCTGCATTCTCCTTCAGTCCCACATAACTGACTGTAGCTCACTTTAATTTCCACAAATTCAGGTCATTAGTCTCTAGCAGCTGGGTAGCCATTTTCCAACCCCAGTGAACAAAGACCAAACTATTTTTTGTATTTTGTTCTTCAATAATAACAGAATTAAAACTATGGTTTAAATGCAATATAACAAAGCTTTCTTACTTTATTTCTGGAGTGTGTGAGGCCTTCATTTAAACTGAATTACTTAAGGAAAAATATGCAGAACTATTTTTAAAAGAATGTGAATATTTAGTGGTGTGATTGGTTGTTAGTTTCATTTGCATACTGGCAGGAATACATTTTGCAATTCTGCATGACAAAATGTTGGGTCTGTCTGCTCATTTATACTCCACTTCAGCAGAAAAAGGGGGAAAATCCCTCAAATGGTGTAGTGTGTGCAGTGATCTAACAGCAAAAAGATAATTCTCACTATTCTGAGATAGGCCATTTTTATGAAGATTTTCTTTTTATTGTATGCATATCTGTCACATCTGCAGGTTGGCCCACTGACTTGCAAAAATCTCATTTGCAAAATTTTCTTGTCAGAAGTACATTTGCCACAAGAGGACAAAACACTATAATGGATGTACCCTAAATAAAATGCCTCTTACAGTAGTGGTAAATGTCATAACTTACCTTAAAGTGCTGCAAAATACTCTGTTCATCAAGATCATCAATGCAATATCATGCAGATGGGTATTCACAATGAAGATCAGAAGTATTGTTCTGATGTGTCAAACGGATTAATTTAAATTCAATTAAGAATTATTCATTAATTATAATTAATAAATTAAATTAATTAATTTCTCAGAAAATTATGCACTTTCTTCTAGCATCAAAGACCTTGGAAAGGTTAGGTACATGCAGGGCTAACATGTAATACTGAGAATGAGATCATAAAACAGAGGCAGGCAAACTTTGGCCTGCAGGCACCTGTACTTGGGCCTGCCAGAGCCATTCAGAGCTGCCCTCCCCGCCCACTCCAGCAGCAGCTCACGCCGCAGCCAGAGTGCCACCGCTCTCCCTCCCTTTCCCAAGTCCAGTGGCGGCTCACACCGCGGCCAGAGTGCAGCCACCACTCCTCCTCCTTCCCAGCTCCAGCTGAAGCTGGAAGGGAGGAGGAGTGGCAGTAGCGTTCTGGCCCCAGCACGAGCTGCTGCTGGACCTGGGAGGGGGCTTGCGCTGGCGCCAGAGCACAACTTCCACTCCTTCTCCCTCCTAGCTCCAGCTGAAGCTGGGAGGGCGGGGGAGTGGAGCCCAGCTCCACCCCTTTTTCTGGGGAAGGTGCTGGCCATGTCCTCTAAGCCCTGCCCCTCCACTCACCCTTTCCCGCCTGTGGGCCGCTTTGAGTAGCCATAGATGGCATGTGTCCCTCAGGCCAAAAACGTTGCCCACTCCTGCCACAAGAAATCCCACAACTAGTAATCATAACAGAACAGCAGATATTGTGCAATGCACATAAAGGCCAGTATGTTCTCTTCTTTATTGCATGCCCTCCTTTTGTCAAAGGACACTGATGAGGTAAAAATGCTTCCACTTGAAAAAAACCAGACGTTTCTTACTATTAGAGGGTTACTTTCAGAAGAGTACCATGTTGTTTAAATCAATCTTTCACTCAGCTTCATGAAGTTTGTATCAGATCCTCTAATTTTCATATTCTTTCCAAATATATTGGAAGAGGGGGAGGTGATTACAAAATATTCAGCTCTTTCCCTACAAATAGCATCTTCTGAAATGAAGAAAATCCTAGTTTTCTCAAACCTCCACTCAAGATCTCACACCAGATGAATAAAGGGCGCCTTGGTTAACTCCTCCTTATCCTTTGTTGGAATTCCTCCAAATGTTGCTCTTTGTGTTTTGGTAGCACCTAGAAGCCAGTCATACCCAAAATAAGAGACCATTCCTGCCCTAGAGTTTGCCATCTAGGGCTAGATTTACACAGTAACTAAACACCTGCAGCTGGCCCATGCTGGTCTACGCAGGCTTGTGGGGCAAAGATTGTTTCATTGTTGTATTGATGTCCAGGCTCAGACTGGAGCCTAGGGCCTGGAACCCTCCCACCTCACAGAGTCCAAGAGCCTGGGTTCAAGCCTGACCCCAAATGTCCACGCAACAGTGAAACAGCCCCATAGCCCAATCCCTGCAAGCCCGAGTGGGCTTGTATGGGGCAACTATGGGTTTCTAGCTGCTGTGTAGACACACCTAGACAGACAAGACAAGCAAAGGGAGGGAGGGGAAGCAGAGGTTCAGAGAAGGGAAATGGTCTTGCAATGGAAGAGGAAGTAAAACCCTAATGTCCTAATCCAGTGCCTTATCCACTAGACTACACTGCCTCTCAAACACAGCAATTTGGGACCACATTATGGACCTGATTTTCTACCACCTTGTACCATCATATGCAGCTCTGCAAAGTGAGTGTAAAACACTGCTACCTTTTTTTGGTAGTATTTTATAACCACTTTGAGCAGTGTAAGTGACTGCACAAGGTGCGGGGGCAATGGTGAATCAGGCCCTAGATCATCATTTGAAGGACTATCATCTGTTTACTCCTTCCTTTTTTGGTATAGGTGTCTCTGGAACTGGGAGGGCAGGAAGTTACTTGCTCTAAGGTATATTAAGCCTTTTGGAGGCCACGTTATTTTTGGGGGACAGATTGACCACTCTTTAGGGTATCCAGGCAAGCCATTCCTGCATTTTGGAAGTGGCATGTGTGGCAGACCAGAAAGCAGAAGCAGCTTGGTGCCAGGATCCAGTAGACTTTCTGCTGGGTTAGGCTGGTAATACTGTCTTCCAGCTGTACTTCTTAAATCTCAACTTGTCTGGACATATGGACAAAGAAGAGTGACAGTAGAGGGTACCAGATAGATAGAACGAGCTACTGCCCTATCTGTTCCTGCTGCTTCCAGCAAATGGCCAGGAGAGCACCACTTTGTCTCTCCCTTACTAAATCTCTGAGACAGGTAAGTACTACCATGCATTAGTTAAAATGTATAGAGATAGTAATGTCATTTTTTTCTCTGAGCTAGCAGAGCCTCAGATGGCCATTTGGGCAGCTGTTTAGGGACTCAGCAGGGGCTGTGGGAGGGGTATTATGAAGGTCCCCAAGTTATCCAGGACAAAGGAGGTGGTTTAGGATGTAGTCTGAGTGATGGAGAGCATTTTCCAAAGCACACCAGGCTCTTTCAGCCGCTCCCAGTCTAGTCATTTAAGTCAAATACTTGCATGGGAAACAAATATTTAATAATGGGCTCCTCTGTCTAGCAGTGGCTGGAAGCTGAAGCTAGATAAGTTTGGATTGGAACTAAGGCATAAATTTTTAATATTAAGAGCAATTAACATTGGGATTTACCAAAGATTGCCATAGATTCTCCATCACCAACAACTTTTAAATCAAAATTGGACTTTTTTCTAATAGGTCTAGTCTAGGAGTTATGTTGGGGAAGTTCTATGGTCCTGTGCATACATTTGGTCAGGTTAGATAATCACAGTGGTCCCTTCTGACCTTAGAATCCCAGACTATATTTCTGAACTATGACTTAGGAAATGCAAATTGCAACATCCACACAGCACCCCTTCACTGTCCACTCGCAATCTGCTTGGTTATATCTACACTAGAAAAGTTAAGTCGACTTATGTTAAGCCTTATGTGAGGCTTGGTACAGTGAAGATGGCAGAGTTGGAAGTAGGGTGGGGACACACCTACTGGGCATGAGGGGAGAAGATTATAGAAGAGACTGCAATACCATGCTTTAGTACATGTAAGCTGTCCTTTATGAGACAAATCAAGGAAAGAAGAAGGCATGTAATCACGAGTGAAGCTGAGAGGTAACCTTTTAATTGAGATGTAAGGCTTGGGGATCTTTCTGAACTTCAGGGAAGAACCCGTGACTCAGTGGTACAAGTTCCTTCCATAGGACAAGCTGAAGGCCAACTCAAAAGGTGCATATCTTCTCTTGCCAGACTGGTCAGTGTTCCTCCTTTCATTGGTTCTTTCCGAGGGAGCAGATAAAGAACAGGCTGGTTGTGATTCCACACATTGTACACAGAACCCTACTGAATGATTTGTTTGCACTCACTTGTCCATTCACTCCCAGTTCTTCACCTCAAGGATGCATATATGGTCCTTGGTGGCCTTTTCTCCCTGCAACTTAAAAGAAACGTGCTCTTTAACCTGTGCTTCTTATCACTCTCTCCTTTAGTCTAAAAATAGCCTTCCAAGTCCTCCCATAATTACAAGCCTCACAGTCTTCTTGCTTTTTGAGTGCTTGAGGTGGCCCCTTCAGATTTATTTTAACTTCCTCCATCAATCTGCAATGTACTCCCAGCCTTTTATGAGTCTCAAAACATATAATTGCATCCCATGCCTAAAGATGAAAGTGCTCATTTTTGAGCAGGGTCAAAGGCTATGTCTACACTAGAAAAGTTAAATCGACTTTTGTTAAGTCAACTTTAATAAAGTTAACTTTAAGTCGACTTAAAATCAATCTTATTAAAGTCAACTTAACAAGTGGCAACACTTTAAGTCGACTTCGTCCACTTTGTTAAGTCGACCTAACTGCCCTTAGGTCGACTTAAAGTGGTTTATGCAGCCACACTGGGCTTAGGTCGACCTAAGGAAGGGTTAGGTCGACCTAAGGAGGCGCAAGTTGACCTAATGAGTGATAGTTATAAAGTCGACTTAAGTGTTCATTAAGTCGACTTAAGGAATTCCTTAAGTTGATTTAATGAAAGCCTAGTGTGGATACGGCTTAATTTAAGTTGACTTAAGCCTCCTTAAGTTGACTTAAATTGCCAGTGTAGACATAGCCAAAAAGTTATTTCTCAAGGAGCTCAGGTTTTTTTCGAATCTGTCACTGATGTCTGGTTCTCTGCTCTCATTGGTGCCATGTCACCTGACAGCAACAGGTAAAGGATTGGAGAAGGAGGGTTTCTGGAATCTCAAATGGATAATAAAAGAACAAACTTTATTGGTGTATTTCCCAATTACAAGACAGAGCAGACACCCAAGCTGTTAGCTTGGGAAATTGGTTTCAGACAGGGCACAGGAAACCACAAGTGACGGTTTCTGCAGTGGAGAGCTGACAGCCTGAACTCACATTAAGCTACACAGAACCTAACATTTAAAATGATCCATCTTCTTGAATCCTCTTAATGGCTCACAAACAAAATATAAACAGACAAAATCCAATACACAATACAATAATAGTAACAGCAATACCTAATACTATTTCAATGGTTATTCCCTGAGTTAAACAGAGGTAAGGCTAGACTCATTATACATTACAACTTATCTCTAAAGGGAAGTTAACTGACAGAGGGAAACACGAGTTTACATACATACCAGAACCATCAAGCAGGTGACCAGCAACAGCATGATGAATTTTGGGACGAAGGGGGGTTAACTCGACACGGGCCGGCACTTTTCAGGAGGGCCTCCTACTGGCAGGTTGATCAGGCCTGGCAGTTGACATGCGGGGTCTCTCATTCGTTCCGTGTGGCAAAGGTGGTTTTATTGCCTAGGCCGTTTCCTGCAGGAGTCGTGTTGGTCTGCGATTGGCCCAATTTTGCCGCAGTAGGAAGGGGGTAAAGTGCTGCTTGGTCCCTTTGTCCTTTTTTGGGCATGTGGCAACTTCTACTGGCTCTCCAGGTTCTGGGCTAGAGCCCTCTACGCACCCTTGTGGGGGGGGGGGCAAGCATGGGCAGCCATGTGGCACATACACATACATGCCCTGCTGGTCCACCTACACAGTGGGCGAGAGGGTTAACCCACCCCTAGGAAACCCAGGTAGGGAATAAATTGGGGTTCCAAATTAAGCAGTGGGTGGTCACCAGCCAATGGGTAATGGACATATGGCTGAACTGAGAGGGAAATCCCCACCAAACATACACATCAGGGTCTCCACCACATGGGAGGCAGTGGCCATTCCATGGGGCACAGATTGGGGTAACCAACATCATCCACCAACTGCTTTCCTCCAAACATAGCAGAGGTAAGTCTTGCTTTTTATCACTCAGTCCTTTAGTCTAAAATAGCCTTCTTTTAAGTTGACCAGAACAAGATAATGGAGCCATCAGAAGTTGTTCTGTTCTGAGAGTCATAATGTTTGATTATTTCTTCTTCAGAAAGACCTCTGGTGGTAGAAAAAACTCTTTACCTTTCTTAAAAGAGCATCTTAAAGAAGTGAATACTCCTTTGCAGCTTGGATGGTAGAATGTAACATAGTGAGGGTGTTATTCAGAATGTATCCATTTGGGTTCAGAGTGCATAGGATCACCTGCTATATCAAGGGTGCATTTACAAGGATTTATAAAAGGTTAAAAAGTCAGTTGTTATAGCTTGCTGTAGAATTTAGCAGATCAACGGGTTGTTTAAAACTATAATATCTTCTGCTGATGTGCTCAGAATCATTCATAACACATTCTGCTCATGTTGGAAACATATCAGTGAATCCTTACTAAAAAAAATGACAAATATATCCTTTTAAAAAGTTTGACCATGTATAGAAAATGCCCCTCATTCATCCACTTCACCTACCATTTTTGCATCTTTATAGCAGAGAATGGGAAAAGTTTAGTTACATTTCCATTGATTTCAGGGGGAAGCAGTGAATAATGCAATACCTCTTTCTTATTTATGCTGTTCCATCTGTGTCAAGCAAACAAAATGCAAGAACTCCAGTATCTAATAGTGGCCTCTTTAAAGGTAATGGTGTCATGGAGATAAGACTTGACTTTTGCAGCTGAGAAGAGATTTAGCTTATTGCCGGAGAAGAAAGAGAAAGAATGGAGGTAGTGGCTGGAGAATTGTACAAAGGGAGGTAGGCCTAGACAGGAGGGTCAGGGAGTCTCAGGAAGTTTGGATAAGGACTCTGACATTTGACTGCTTGTTTAAACTGATCCTTCATAGAATCATAGAAGATTAGGATTGGAAGGAACCTTAATCCCTACTCAAAACAGGGTGGTAACAACTAATTTAGAACTCATCATTTTGTATTTATAGCTGGAATTATTTTTTTTCAAATGTGCATTTCTTTGCATTTATCATTGACTTTCATCTGCCAATTTGTTGCCTCATCACCCAGTTCAGTGAGATCCATTTATAACCCTTTGCAATCAGATTTGGACTTAACTATCTTGATAATATTTTTATTGTCTCAAATTTTGTCACCACACGGTTTACCCTTTTTTTCCAGATAATTTATGAATATATTGAATAGTGAAGGTCCAAGTATATATTCTCAAGAGACCCCACGATTTACTTCGCTTCATTGTGAAAACTGATCATTTATTTCTAGCTTTTGTTTCCTGTCTTTTAACTAGTTACTGATCCCTCTTATCCCATGTCCGCTTACTTTGCTTAAGCACCTTCGGTTATGGACCTTGTCATAGGCTATCTGAAAGTCCAAATATATTATATCGAATGCATTACCCCATCCACATGCTGACTGACACCCAGAGGGAATTCTAATAGATAGGTGATACATGATTTATCTTTACAGAAGCAGCATTGACTCTTCCCCAGCACACTGTGTTTATCATTGTGTGTGATCATTCTGTTCTTTACTAAAATGTCAACCACTTTGCCTGGTAATGAAGTTAGGTTTATTGGCCTGTAATTGCCAGGATCGCCTCTGTAGCAGTTTTAAAAATTAATAATACTTCAGCTAGCCTCTAGTCATCTGGAATAGAGGCTGATTTAATCAGTCGGTTGCATACTACAGTTAGTAGCTCTGCAATTTCATATTTGAGTTCCATTAGAACTCTTGAATGAATACCATCTTGTCCTGGTGACTTATCATGGTTTATTTTATCAATGTGTTCCAAAACTACTTCTACTCACACCTCAGTCTGGGACAGTTCCTTGGATCTGTCATTGTAAGAGAATGACTCAGATGTGGGGAATCTCCCTTACACTCACAGCAGTGAAGAACAGTGCAAAGAATTAATTTAAATTGTTCTCAATTGCCTTGTCTTCCTTGAAGGTTCCTTTAGAACCTTTAGTCAATGGCCCCATTGACTCTCTCTAACCACATGCTGGATGAATATTTAAAGCCACACAACTCCTTTTGATCAATAATATTTTATACATGATACTGAAAATATATACACTACATAAACTTGATTTTAGAACAAGTTAAGAAGAAAGTGAGAGAATTATAGCACAGACAAGTAAGGTTCTATGTCTGACTCGAAAACAAGGAAGTGTAATTTACAAAGACATCTGAATACTCAGTTAGCTGTAGCATTCAACCTCAGACCTTATATCTTAACCTAATGATGTAACCAACATACTCCATAGTATACATGATAGCAGCAAATCCACAGCAAGATATATACTATAATATCAAGGTGCTCATTGTAGCA
>ML685849.1:6255607-6274754 GCA_007922175.1 Pelusios castaneus | reverse complement strand
ATCCACAGCAAGATATATACTATAATATCAAGGTGCTCATTGTAGCATAGCAGTGTGCCGTTATTTTTGCAAGAGTCTGTTAGGCCATAATTGTGGAATATTTGCTTACTTCTGTGAGCATTTATATAAGTAATTTCAATGGCTATGTCTACACTTGTTAAGTCGACTCTGTTAAGTCGACTTTAAGCTGACTTAAAGTCGACCTAGTTAAGTCAATTTAAAGGAGAGTCTGCACTTAAAGTCGACTCAAGTTGATCTTGTTAAGTCAACTTAACAGATCCTGTAGTGTAGACATACCTGTCTACACTGGCTTTAAGTCTACTTAAGGTCAACTTAAGCCTTAAGTCTTCCTGTGTTCAAGCAGTATCAGCTCTCGATTGAATAGAGGTGAGAGGTAAATAACAATTTTAGTGACTTTCCAAAAAACACCGCAAAACCCACAAAACTAGGGGAAAGGTGACATGGAATAAGCTGCGGGGAGAAAGATGTCAATTATACACATGAACCCCTTACCCAATAATCTGAAGGAAACCTGACAATTTCTGGGGTAAAGGCCCATGTTTGGGTAAGGAAGTATGAAATCAGCTGGAGGGCGTGCTGGCAATTTAATAAGTGATAGCCCACTTGACTTTGCTGATACCTGTCTGGGGGCACCAGGTTGTCTTTATCTCTGAAAAACTAATATGGGTCTGCCTTTCTGACTCTGGGACATGTTACAGCAGTATTGTACAGTAGAAATGTATAGTTTTACGTACAATGTTAATACATATATTTTACCAGGACAATAATGTTCAGCAGATTATGAATTTTCAAATGATATCTCACCATGCTTTTGTATAAAATTTATCATAGTCTTCAAAAAGTGATGAACAAAATGGTATAGATTGTCACAGGGGTACAAAGAAATTACTCTAAAAAGTCTAAAATGTAATATAGAATAATATTCCTTTTATATACAGCATAGCATAGCTGAGGCATGGCCCAACATGAGCAATTAACCCATGGAGGGAGGCCTCATTTTTAGAAGATAAAATTAGAGAAGGAGATAAATCATCAGGTTGAAAACAATGTTTTTGCTAAATAAGATAAGTAAATAGGTCAATTGGCTAAAGACAACAGAATGTCTAAGCCAACTAAGATAAGAACACCACCCTGGGAGCTATTTACTATGGACAAGAGACAAAATAAGTTAAGACTGTAGAGATGAGGTAAAAAGGAAGTTGAAGAGTGAATGGTGAGTGCTGCACAGGGACTGGTTCCTGCAAAGTAACCAAGACAACCCCAAAACATGTGATGCGGTGTATAGTAAATGCAATGAGATGTGTAATATATATAAAGGGAGAAGGTTTCTGTGCAACTTTGTGGTTGTGATATATCTTGCATCCCTGCCTCGCCCCCTCAGTGTTTGAATCTGATCAATTCAGCGTAGCACTGCTGAATGCCAAATAAAGATACCTGAGTAACAAAGGCTGGAGTCAAATTCAGTTCTTGGGAAGCCGAATGGAAAGAGGTTTTGGAGAGAATCCCAACATATAATTGCAGCTGTGTCAGCCCAAAGATATTAGGCTATGTCTACACTTACAAAGTTAAGTCAACTTTATTAAGTTGACTTAACAAGGTCGACTTTAAGTCGACTTAAAGTCGACTTTGTTAAGTCGACTTAACAAATTGACTACACTGTAAGTAGACTTTGTTAAGTCGACTTAATAGTAAAGATAACTGTTATACTGGCTTTAAGTCGACTTAATAAAGTTGACATAACATTAATCCCCATCAACGCTGGCCTTAAGTCGACCTAAGAAGTTGACTTAAGGCTTAAGTTGACCTAAAAGGAGATGTTATTAAGTCGACCTAAGCTTTCCTTAAGTCAACTTAAAAAAAGCCCAGTGTGGATGCGGCTTTGTTTAGGTCGATTTAAGCATCCGTAAGTCAACCTAACTTGACAGTGTGGATGCACCCTTAGAGAGACAAGGTGGGGTAAGAGATATTACTTCACCCACCTATGTCCCTTTCATAGATTTTTTTTTTTAAATCACCTTATAGAAGGGATATAATTCTCTGACAAATTCTCCAGAACATTTCCAGCAGTAAAAAAGATTGCACTTTGGAAAAATAAAAAAAAATCATGAAGAGGCATCTTTCCACTGTTATCACAATAATTTGCCATATGACACTGGGCACAGAAAATCTGACTACTGCTCCCCCTGGGGCTGACTGTTCTGCAGAGAATGTCTAAGCAGTCAGCAAGGTGGAACAGGAGCAGCAAGACTGTGGATTGTATGTCAATAGGAAAAACTAAGAAACTTGACAGATGTGAAAATACCCACAATCTAGTTCAATAAATCACAGAAAACCCATACGATATCATGAGTTTAATATAAAATGCAGACAGAGAGAGACAAGCATTCAGTCCCTACTGGATGTGAGCCCTTCATAAATCATTCATTGCACTCTGATCATTTAGCTTATTTTCCTCTTGATTTGCAGCTTATTTTTCATATTTTGTAGCTCCCACTGTTCCTAAGGCACTAGTAAAGATATGACCCTCAGAAGAAATAGAGGGCAACATTTAAGCCACAGCTTTGCTGGGCCGTGGCAATACAAAATTTACAGCACATGCAACATCTCCTTCATAAGACTATAGGTGGAGACAATTGGAGAATGCCATTTATTTAAACCAGCCATACTTCTACACTTAGAATCATAGAAATATAGAATATTAGGCTGGAAGGGACCTCATGAGGTCATCTAGTCCAACCCCCTGTTAAAAGCAGGACCACTCCCACTAAATCTTCCAAGCCAGGGTTTGGTCTAACCGGGCCTTAAAAGTCCCCAGAGATGGAGATTCTACCACCTCCCTAGGTAACCCATTCCAGTGCTTCACCACCATCCTAGTGGGAAAGTTTTTCCTAATATCCAACCTTGATCTCCCCAGCTGCAACTTGAAACGATTGCTCCTTGTTCTGTCCTCTGTCACCACTGAGAATAGCCTAGCTCCCTCCTCTTTGGAGCACCCCTTCTAATAGTTGAAGGTTGCTATCAATCTCTTCTCAGTCTTCTCTTCTGCAGACTAAATAAGCCTAGTTCCTTCAGTCTCTCCTCATAAGTCATGTGCCCCAGCCCACTAATCATTTTTGTTGCCCTCTGCTGGACTCTTTCTAATTTGTCCACATCCTTTCTGTAGTGGGGAGCCCAAAACTGGACACAGTATTCCAGATGCAGCCTGACCAGTGTTGAATAGAGGAGAATAATCACATCCCTCGATCTGCTGGCAATATTCCTACTGATGCAGCCCAATATGCCATTGGCCTTGTTGGCAACAAGGGCATACGGTTGACTCATACCCAGCTTCCCATGCACCATAACCCCCAGGTCCTTTTCTACAGAGCTTCTACATAGCTAATTGGGGCCCAGCCTGTAGGAGTACATGGGATTTTTCCGTCCTAAGTGCAGGACTTTGCACTTGTCCTTGTTGAACCTCATGAGATTTCTTTTGGCCCAATGCTCCAATTTATCTAGGTCTCCCTGAATCCTATCCCTACCCTCCAGCGCATCTACTATTCCGGGGTCATCCACAAACTTACTGAGCGTGCAATCTATCCCATCATCCACATCATTAATGAAGATATTGAACAAAACTAGCCCCAGGACTGATCCCTGGGGCTCTCTACTTGTTACTGGTTGGCAACTAGACATTGAGCCATTGATCCCTACCTGCTAAGCCCAACGATCTAGCCAGCATTCTATCCATCTGACAGTCCATTCATCCAACCCATACTTCCTTAACTTGCTAACTAGAATGCTGTGGGAAACCATATCAAAAGCTTTGCTAAAGTTGAGTTATATCAAATCCACAAAGCCAGTCATCTCATCATAGAAGGCAGTCAGGTTGGTCAGGCATGATTTGCCCTTGGTGAATCCATGCCGACTGTTCCTGACCACACTGCTTTCCTCCAAGTGTTTCAGAATGGATTCTTTGAGGACCTGCTCCATGATTTTTCCAGGGATAGAGGTGAGGCTGATTGATCTTTAGCTCCTTGGATCCTCCTTTTTTCCCTTTCTTAAAGATAGGTATGATATTTGTCTTTTTCCAGTCATCTGGGACCTCCCTTGATCACCACAAGTTTTCATAGATGATGGCCAGTGGCTCTGCAATCACATCGGCCAACTCCCTCAGCACCCTCAGATGAAGCTCATCCAGCCCCATAGACTTGTGCACATCCAACTTCTCTAAGTAGTCCCAAACCTGACCTTCCATCACCGAGGGTCACTCTCCTTCTCCCTATTCTGTGTTGCCCAGTGCAATACCCTGGGAGCTGACCCTGCCTGTGAAGACTGAGGTAAAAAAAGCACTTACACTTACATGGTGTACTCCTCCACTGATATCCTATTGTGGGAGTGGGCAATTAGTATAAGTGTTTTATTCCAAATATGCAAATCAACTAATGACATCTTCTTTGTCCTAGTCGTACCTTCTCTGTATAAATCATTGGCTGCACTTAATCCCATTTTGGATCTGAGCAGTCTGCTCCAGAATGCTGAATGAGAAAGTAAATTACAGAGGTCACATTCGGCTGTGACAAAGAAGAATGTGTTCTTGCAACAGTAATATGACTGACAGCTCAAACATGGTTAGAGATGCCAAATCATTTTCATTTTTGCTTTCTCCATTATTTGGGGCTCATATTACACTACATATACCATTTTCCACTAATTTAACTTGGATTATGGGCGGGTATAATTATGTAATTCTATAAAATATTTTTAACTATCCATCAGCAGAAGGATCTCCATTCGTACTGACCACTGGACCTGAAAATGGCCTCCTCTTCCTTCTCTATTTGAATGGCTGATTGTGTCTATCCATATCCACCACGCTGAAGGATCAGAATGATGAGCAAGGGAAAGAGAATACAAATGAGGCTTACTCACACCAGCAAGACAGCTGATTTAAGGCCTGATTCAGCAAAATGGCCAGTGGCTCTGCAATCAGATCGGCCAACTCCCTCAGCACCCTCAGATGCAGCTCATCCGGCCCCATAGACGTGTGCACATCCAACTTCTCTAAGTAGTCCAAACCTGACCTTCCATCACCGAGGGTCACTGTGAGTATAGCTGTGCGGATGCGTGAGAAGGTCATATTATAGATGTTATGCAGAAAGAATCAGCAAGCCCGATTAGCCTGGATAGCCTAAATGTGAGGCCTTCGAAGGAGGCCTGAGTGACAGGTAAGGTGGTGATGTCTACAGGGATCAAGAGAAGAGTCATAGTGGTCCCTTCCTTTTGTGGATCTAAGTTTTTCTGAATACTGCTATATATTTCTCTGATGGATGCGAAAACTCCAGCAGTTGCATATCAATCTATTTTCTCTTCCATTCTCACAATTATCTTTCAACAAGGTCTATGGAAAATTCTATCAAGTCAAACCAAAATACTGCCACATGAATAGATGAAAATCCTGAATTCCTGCTGTATAAAGACTGTGAAGAATATTAATACAAGAATAGTCAACTTGCATTTAAAATCAGTCAAGAACTACTTATACCTCTAGTGTGACTGTCAATCTATATATGTGTGAACTATGAGGAAAAAAAAAAAAAAAAACAGTAAATAAGTTTGTTCTGCTTGTTTCATCACGATATTCCCCCGACGAAGCATTTACAATTTTCTTCTTTTACCTTGACATGTCCCAGAGTTGTCTGGTTAGTCAGAACTTTCACATTCTCTAACCACTGACTTTCCAGGCTGGCCTCTAGAGACCTATTTGATCACATTTCTTAATACATCAGAAACATCTCTTGTGGCACTCTCATCAACTCCTTGCTACAGTATATGCTGCCCTTATACTGAGGCATATCTTGTATTTTTAGTTTTATTTATTCTGTTCTCTCACCTCTTGCCTGCCATCACCTGGGCACTGAAAGTTCAAAATCAGGGGGGTTTACTCTTCCACTTTTATAAATTACCAGTTGTCAGCAGGATGCCAAAATATCTGCTAAACAGAAGTCTCCTACAGCCCCTAGGTAACATCCATGTGTATATTTCAGATCTTCTTCTCAGTGAGACTTTTAGATAAATACATGGAGCAGAATCCATTTATAGCAAACTTCATTATAATGAAGCTCCACTTATAGCTGAGTGAAATTTGCTTTGCCACAATTAAAAGGACTTTCATTCCATTTAGGTTGAACTGCCTGACTTTAGGAAGTTGACTTAATAATGGAAGTAATGTATTTTCCTTTCACTCTCCATAGTTCAGAAAAGGCAAAAGGAATTTTGTCCAAACTTTACAAGAAACATTTAACTTCAGCTTAGCCTTGAAAATTTCAGTCCAAAAATTGAAAGTTGTAATATGAATAAAGATTATTATAGATTTTTTTTTTGCAACCTTGATTGCCGTAGTGGCTACATGAACTATAATACAGTATAATATAAATATACAATAAACTTTTTCTACCACTTCCACATAGATACATAGATTTTATTTTGCTTGCTACCCTCATTATTAACTCCTTCATATGATCTTCATGTTTTCTGTGCTACTTCTGGCTCAATGAGTAAACGAGGACTTTGAGTACAAGTTCTGATCTGCATTCTCACAAGCATTCTGAAAAGGCTAAAAAATTCAAGATTAATCTAAGATGCCTGCCAGTGTGTGAGGTACAGCAGTTAGGAAAGAACTGCTACTTCGGCTCAGAAAAATTAAAGGAAAATACTGGGACACCAAGAAAAAAACAGAATCCTCAATCAGAAATGAATAACAGAAGAAAAGATATTGAGAATAAAGGTTGAGGAATCAGATATGTAAAAATAATTCATCTATAGGGATTTATATGATGCTTATTACTAAAGTATCATAAAAGACAAGTAAATTTATTTAATTATCTATGACATGCTGGAAACATTGATTCTTTATTTCCAGAACGCACAGCTTATTGATGCAGGTTAGGATTTTATATAGCAGGGAGTGTGGAACTGGCCTGGATAAAAGAAGAAAACTCAAATTTTTGTCTAGAACTTGAACAAGGTGCTCAAACACCATGATGAAACTCAGAAGAGAAGTAAAACCAAGCTGACATTTTTTAAGTGTGCAAGTTTGGGTTAATATTTGATATAATTAATGTGTTTTTTAAACTCCTGAATGTGGACTAATTGACCAGAAAGAATAAGCAGCAGGGATCTCACTTAATGTTTATGTCCGTTAGAACCTCCCAATCCAGTGCTATAGATACAAGAGGTTAGGATATTTTAAGATGCAGCTAAACACCCACATTTCAATGTTCTCTTCTGAACAAAATCAAACCTTTAGTGGTTAAATCATCAATAATTTGTAGTTTATATCAAGGTAAACAAAACGTGCTAGTGTTTTACTTATCTTAAAAGAGAAAGCAAATATTCTGAATATATTGAGCTCATCAGATTTCAGTATTATTGTTCACACTGGAAGATTAAAGCAAACATCCAAATATAGCACTAGTCAGAAAAAGATGAGAGTGGAATAAGTCTGTAGCCAGATGCAGGAAGACTTAGAATCAAGCCACCAAAAATAATTTTACTCCATTACCAAGTCAGAAATATGCCTGAAGGATCATTTACAGCAGGGATGTGTCCCAATGCTCGGAAATAACTGATCTGAGGACTTAATGGTATTTATCCACCTAACTTCCATGTGAACCAATGACATGTTAGCTGCTGAAATACCTTTAAGAATCTTCACCTTAGCCATGGCAACACTACATAAGTTGATTTAATTTCTTTTCTGTTGTGACATTTCCCTCCCGGAATCTGGACAGTTTAACAAAGAAACTGTTATGCAATCAGTCCTTGCTCCAGATTAGTCCTCCATACACCCTTCTCTCTAAAATCCACTCTGCTTTAGATAAAACAAACACTAGTTTATTGATTAAAACATGATTTAAAGTTAGAATATAGCACATCAGTGCACAATCAATTCATCAATCCATCAGGAATTCATCACTAACAAATAAAAATAACATGCCTTCTAAACTAATGTTTACTGTAGTAGTCTATTTCTATCAAATGGCTGGCTACTGATGGTCTTTCAGCTTGGCCCTCCTGGCCATTTGGATAGCTTCAGTCCTTTTTTTGAGTTGCTTCAAGATCAAGTTTCTCTGACAAAAAGCCCCAAACAGTTCCAAGTGTGTCTATTCCTCTCTTAAAACACCCCCCTCCTGGGGGTAAGTGATCCTTTATAACGTCCCCTCCTCGGCCAGGAGATTAATTTGCATGTACCTCTTCAGCCTACATTCTGAGAGATAGCTCTGTTCCTCTGCCTCCCAACCCCCTGAGACATATGTGGGGATATGTTTTATATCTATACACATATATGTTGCTGCAGGAAATATGCTACCATAATACAGAGCATGTTATGAACATTCAAAAAAGGCCTTGCATGATATATTTTTCATTAAACCATAAATTACATTGCAAAGGGGAACAGAAAAATTACTCAGATTACATTACAGAGGTGTGCGGGGGGAGGGTGCATCCTATGACATCTGTTCACTAAAGAAAACCTAAAAAGTTACTATAAAAGCAAGAGAAAAATTTTCACAAGTATGCTGTGATCCCTTTATGCTAAAGATGAAATGAGAGAGGTTATTATTAAAAAAAGATTTCCCAAAACGTTGTGCTTGACCCAAAGTCCCCTGAAATAAATGGACACCCTGTTAGAATCAGCATAAAGAAGCCGTCATTGTCTATCCACCATGCTGAATAAGCACTCATATCTATCCGGGATGAATGCGTTCGAGAACAATGCTCCAAGTCCCTATTTCCACGTACATGCAGAAACACATAAGGAGTACAAAGATTAGATCTGTGCATCCATTCTTACTAACAAAAGATGAACTTATTTTTCTGAGGGAGAAAGAACGATTGATTCTGCTGGGGGACTGGGGTAAAAAACGAGGTAAAATTTGGTCCGACTTACAATATGTTTACTCTACAGCTTACATCAGCAGAACTTATGTCACTGTGGGACATGACACACAAAGTTATACCAACGTAAGTGTGGGTGCTGACAATGCTATGTCAGTAGGAAAATTTCTTCTCCCAGCCCCCCCGCAACATCTTTTGCCACTCAATGAGGTGGTTTTGGTATGTCAACAGGAGAGTGCTCTCCTATTGTCATACAGCATCTTCGCCACACGGGCTCCATCAACTTAGCTGCATTGGTGCATTTGTCCTTACGGTAGATGTAACCATGCCGGGATATTTCAGGAATGTATATTAATATACAGTTTTGGCGTTCTATGGATTTTACCCTCCATCAGCAACAAGTTAATCTGGGAAAGGATTTTTTTATATTTGTATGAGGTAATTGCAAGTAGCCATTTTATGGATGTTCAATATTAGAGCTGGTCAGAATTTTTTTTTTCTCCCCTTGTGGAAGATTTTGACTTTTTGTCAACTGCTCACTCCTAAAACTAAGACATATTTGGTTTTCAGGTTTTTAGTTTTGTGACAGGAAAAACCCAAAAATGTTAAAGCAAAGCCGACGTGTCACACAATTCTTTTAGTAGTAGCAATTTTAAACCTAATTTCCCTCCGAAAAATATTTTCTATACAAAATTTTCAGCCAGCTCTTTTCAGAATGTATATATGACTTCCCATTCCTCTGTAAATCAAATCGACTTCCATTATTTTACCCTAGAATTGCCACTCATTACTAGATTTACAAACTTTCTGGAAGGGGTGGATGCAGCTGACCCAGAGATCTTTTCACCTAGGAGGGAAAATATTGAAAGTGGAGCTATACAAGCCTTTCATAATGAAGCCTGAAACCAAGCAAAACTGAAGATTTACAGAGGTCCAAAACAGCACAGAGATTCACCTTCAGGGCATTTTAAGTAGGCCCCAATCCAGGATCCTTTTGCCTGGCTTCAGGTTTTGTCCAGTCCTAGCCAGCCCCCAGCTCCATTCTCATTGCGATCTTTTCTGAAACTTGAAACTCCAAGGGGAACTGTAGCAGTGCAAAATGAACTTCTATTACCAAACTTGGGGGAAAAAACCATGTAATGATGAGGGCTAGTTGAAAAATTTCCATCACAACTCTTTTCAAATGGAAAATTGTTGGGTTTTTTTGTTTTTTGGGTTTTTTTTTTTTACTAAACTTATATTTAAAAGTTTTAAAAGCGTTTGCTTTCCTTCACAGTTTGATTTTTCAGAGATAAACAAAAATACCTTATTTTTTTCCAATGAAGAGTCAAAATTCTCTTCTGAATATTTTAAAGAAAATGATTTTTTTCTGTTATTGAATATTCTGATCCTCTTTATTGCTGACCCTGTGCAATCTGGAGCTGTTATATTTCAGCCCACTATGTTTTCCAGCTTGTAATTTAGAAAGAGAAAGACTCTGGGGTAATGACATGCTAATGAAAATGCACAGACAAATACTCATATAATGATAGACTTGAATTATGAAGCAAAGCATGGGAGACAGCAAGTATGAAGAGTCTGCTTAAATTTCCAAAGAGCCTGCACAAGTGTGCACCTTATTAAAGCCCTTGGTAGAATAGGCTGACAGCTGACATAGATGATTCAGCTTAGAGACATATAAGATGTATTTACTGGGGGGAAAAAAACAACAATCCTGTGTGGATAATATATGAGGAATTTAAAAAAAGAAAGTCAAAGGACACATCTATGAATGATGAGAAGCAGAAAGGTGATCCTCAATCCATTAAAGTAATGATTGACTGAGTTGTTATCATAAAAGTCTTGATGCCTCATTAAAAACTGCAGAATAAAAAAATACATTGAAGGTATAAGACAACTGTAGGCATAAAATATAAACATTAGTGGCAAGTTTTGCGAGATTTAAAAAGAAATTGAAGCAAACTCAATATCTTGATTAACACAAATAAGACAACACAAATCTAGTTAGTTCAATGAAGAGCAACAGTGATTGGGGCTAAAACACACACACACAACCAACAAAACAAACCCCTAACTGAATGGGAGATTTCACCTGAGACCATTTCATTAATCATTGCTAGATCCAAGGAAGGAATCTGTTGAGAGGAGAGTTTCCAGTCAGATAAGCCTGCTTGAAGGACATTTGTTTATAATGCTTTGCAGTTCCAGTAAAATCTTCTGACAGTGATTTGCATTCATATACTGATAGGGCTAATGTCATGGCTTGGTTTTGCTTCTTTGCTGCTTTGAACGCCAAGTATAGCTGGTCAGATAATGGGTTGTTTCTTCCTGCAGAAAATTTCAATTTTTTGGTGAAAGATTAAAAACCAAAAATTTTCATCCAAAAGCCAAACACTAAAAAAGTTCAGCTGAAAACTGAACATTTTCATTTAGATATGACACATACCCTCATGAGAATTGTAATTCAAGTGCACTGTGTCCCTCTTTTCTTCTATGGACTAGGTTCCCTCGCAGGACCACATAATTTCCCTTCTTCCTGAGATCATAGAATCATAGGGTTGGAAGGGACCTCACGAGGTCATCTAGTCCAACCCCTTGCTAAAAAAGCAGGACCACTCCCCCTAAATCACCCCAACCAGGGTTTTGTCTAACCGAGCCTTAAAAATCTCCAAAGATGGAGATTGTACCACCTCCCTAGATAGCCCATTCCAATGCTTCACCACCCTCCTAGTGAGAAAGTTTTTCCTAATATCCAACCTTGACCTCCCCAGCTGTAATTTGAAACCATTCCTCCTTGTTCCGTCCTCTGTTACCCTCGAGAACAGCCTAGCTCCCTCCTCTTTGGAGCAACCCTTCAAGTAGTTGAAGGTTGCTATCAAATCTCCCCTCAGTCTTCTCTTCTGTAGACTAAATAAGCCTAGTTCCTTCAGTCTCTCCTCATAAGTCATGTGCCCCTGCCCCCTAATCATTTTTGTTGCCCTCTGCTGGGCTCTTTCTAATTTGTCCACATCCTTTCTGTAGTGGGGAGCCCCAAACTGGACACAGTATTCCAGATGCGGCCTGACCAGTGTTGAATAGAGGGGAATTATCACATCCCTTGATCTGCTGGCAATACTCCTACTGATGCAGCCTAATATGCCATTGGCCTTTTTGACAACAAGGGCACACTGTTGGCTCATATTCATCTTCCCGTCCACCATAACCCCCAACTCCTTTTCTACAGCGCTGCTACTTAGCCGATCAGTCCCCAGCCTGTAGCAGTGCATGGGATTTTTCCGTCCTAAGTGCAGGACTTTGCACTTGTCTTTGTTGAACCTCATGAGGTTTCTTTCGGCCCAGTGTTCCAATTTGTCCAAGTCTCCCTGGATCCTGTCCCTGCCCTCCAGAGTATCTACCATTCCCCCCAACTTGGTGTCATCCGCAAACTTACTAAGCACGCAGTCTATTCCATCATCAAGATCATTAATGAAGGTGTTGAATAGAACCGGCTCCAGGACCGACCCCTGGGGCACTCCACTCATTACCGGTTGCCAACCAGACATTGAGCCATTGATTCCTACCCGCTGAGCCCGTTGATCTAACCAGTTTTTGATCCACCTTACGGTCCACTCGTCCAACCCATACTTCCTTAACTTGCTGATGAGAATGCTGTGGGAAACCGTATTTTGCAGTGTATCATGGGTACCACATGATTACAGTGCCAAAAGAGAATAAAGTCTGACTGCTGAGTACAGCTAATACAGGGGAAAGAGCACATGGCACCATGCTAATATTCTAACTGTTGTTTTTGTTTGCTTGCTTGTTCATTTGTTTTACAAAAGTCAAAATTTTGTGTGGAAAGTAGACAATTTTTCCAGAGGTGGATTAGGGGCCACAGGGCCCCTGAGCTTCCCCCAATGGTAGGGCTCGCCACCTGGAGCCACACACTGCCACCTAGGGCCACGGCCTCCACTCCAGCCTAGGGTCCTGCCCCTTGCAGGCAGGCCGGGGTTGGGGGTCTCTGAAGCCCCAGCCCTGCTAGTGGGCCCCCAGGGGAGGCGAGGCCATACTACACACCAGCTGGCCTTGCCCCCGGAGCAGAGCAACTAGTCACGCTGGCCCGCCCCACCCCTGGGGGCAGACCAGCTAGCCCGGGGTGAGGCAGGAACGCAAAGTCCAGCCTCTAGGCCAGCCCACCCCTGACCTAGGGCTGGCAATGAGGAGGGCTCCCAAATCATGGGGTCCCCTGGGCATGGGCCCCATATACCATGCAGTAATCTGTCTCTGACTTTTTCTAAAAAAAATTTGTTTTGTTGAATACCCTTTTTTTTTTTTCTGTCAAAAAACCCCCAGTTTGGACAGAAAATTTTCAACAAGCCATAGCTACAAGGAAAATTTGGTAAGTGGTAAATATAGTGTCATCATAGAATCACAGAAACTGGAAGGAACCATAAGAGGTCATTGAATCCAGTCCCCTGCACTCATGGCCGACCAAGTGCTGTCTTAAGCAGAGCCATCCCTAAGGGGGCTGGGCCTCGCACACCCACCCCTCCCCTGAGCTGGCTACTCCACCCTTGGGGGTTGGCCGGGCTGGGAGGGAGCAGGCTCAGGAGCAGGCAGGGCAAAGTGCGGCAGTGGGGGCGCATCTGCACCCCACTCGCCCCTACACACATACAGAGGACAGCCCTGGTTTTAAGCCATCTGTTAAGGGGCAAGCCGGGGTTGTGGTGCAGAGGCGTCAATCCCACTTCTCGGCCCCCCCCTTTCCTGAACTACTGGGCTGCCCCTGAAGCTCAGGGCAATCAGGCCTAGCGGCCACAGGGTCAAGGTACCGCCCTTGGGTCAGGGCAATCAGGCCTAGCGGACACAGAGACAATATACGGCCCCTGGTTCAGTGCAGTCCGGCCTAAGGGCCAGCGAGGGCAGTGCCTGGGTAGGGGGGCTCAGGACCTCCCGCTCCACTGAGCCCCAGCCCAGGGCCCTATGGGTGTCCGGGGTTGTGGCACTCTGCCAGTAGGGGTCCACCAAAACACACTGGCTCCACCCCTGACCCCGCAACACGGGCCCCTGGGCTACTTCCTACCCGAGCGGAGGGTGGTCCTGGTCCGTGGCTCCTTCGGGGCTTCCCAGGCTACCGTCTGCAGGTGGGCCTCTGAGCTCCAGTCACAAGATGGCCACTCCTGGTATCCCCCACGCAGCATCAGCATTTCCCTTTCTGGCTGCCTGGGGCACCCCCCATCCTTCGAAAGGAGCTTCAAGTGGAGGTCCTTCCTCCTCACCAGTCAGCCCTCACTAAGCTGAGCTGCCCTCTTTTATGCAGGGACAGCAGTCTGAGCATGCCCAGCAGGGCTCAGAGGGCAGGGCCTCCACCACCCACAGTGTTTGTTGGGCTTCTTTAGTGCAGGGTGGTCCCACCCCATCACACCATCCCTGAAAGGTGTTTGTCTAACCTACTTTTAAAAACTTCCAATGATGGAGATTCCACAACCCCCTAGGCAATTTATTCCAGTGGTTAATCACTCTGACCATTAGGAATCTATATAACTAAACCACAGTTGTATATATGCATGGAGGGTCCGGAGGGCAGTCCCATGGGCGTGGGTTCTGGGGGAGGTGGGCGATCCCATGGGCGGGTGGTCGGGGGGGGACGGTCGGTCACATGGGGGAGAAGCGGAGGTTCTGGGGGGAGGGGTCCCATGGGGGGGGGTCCTTACCCACCGGCTCCGGGCACATCCACACTTGGCTCCGCACAAAGGCTCCGGCCCCCCTGACCGTCGCTCCGTCTGCCCGGCCCTGCCGAGGAGGTGGCCACGCCCGGCCCGGCAAGAGGCTCCATCTGGCCCCGCGAAGCGACCCAAGCCGGTGCCACGCAGCGCCGCCCCTGGCCAGGAGGGGGAACTGCAGTCTGGGGGAGCGCTGAGCAGGGAGTGGGGCAGGTGATGGGGCGGGGAGCTGGTGGGGCGCTGAGGAGGAAGTGTGGGGCAGATGAGGTGGGGATCTGGGGGGGGCTGAGGAGGATGTGGGGGGCAGGTGATGGGGGCGCTGAGGAGGGGTGGGGGGCCGGTGATGGGGGCGCTGAGGAGGGAGTGGGGGGCAGGTAATGGGGGCGCTGAGGAGGGAGTGGGGGCAGGTGATGGGGGCTCTGATGAGGGAGTGGGGAGCTGGGGGGCACTGAGGAGGATGTGGGGGGCAGGTGATGGGGGGGTGATGGATTCTGCCCCAGTGTGAGAGCTGCAGGAGGCGCCACATTCACCAGAGGCCACCTGGCTGCGTGGACCGGCCGACCCAACGTGGGCAGCCGGGGTGTAACGGGGAAGGTGTGTGTCTGGGTCCCTCAGCGTCTCCGAGCTCATTGCTCTCGCCTCCCCGGGGGCAGCCTGGAGTCTGCAATGCCGGGAGTGCAGAAAGCCCCCCCACAAGGGGTCCATTGGGACGGGGAGTTCCCAGGGGCCCGGTGAAAGCGTGCTACTCACCGGCTCTCCGCGGTGGCTGCACAGAGCAGCTCCCACATGGTCTGACCTGGAGCCAGGACAGGGAATCCCCGACAGCGCTGTCGAGCCAAGAGAAGGTGGCTTGATTGCTCTTATGGCTCCAGCCACCACCTAGGACCTGCCTTCCTCCCCCCCCCCTCGCCCCCCCCATCCAGCTGGGTCCTCTGTACCAGGGACGGATCCTGCAGCTGGAATGGAGGGGCTGATTCTTCGGCTGCTGCCCACGTGGGGATCCAGTCCATCTATATAACTAAACCACAGTTGTATATATGCACGGCGGGACGTGGACGCAGCTCCTGCGCGCGCATATAACTGACACAGCTATGCGCATGCAGCAGCTGAATCCACGTGCATAAGTCTGTGGATTAGACAACTCGCACACACAGCTGCCCTCCCTCACACCCAGCAGTGATTACCATTCTTCAATTTGCGATTCTTTAGAGAATCGGGGGGTTACTGGTCTTTTCCTAACGTCCAACCTAAACTTCCCTTACTGTTGTTTAAGCCCATTGCTTCTTGTCCTATCATCAGTGGTTAAGGAGAATATTTTTTCTTTTTCCTCCTCATAACAACCTTTTAGGTACTCGAAAATTATTCTCATGTCCCCTCTCAGTCTCCTCTTTTCCAGACTAAACAAACCCAGTTCTTTCAATAGTCCCTCGTAAGTCAAGTGTTCCAGATCTTTAATCATTCTTGTTGCTCTTCTCTGGACTTTCTCCAAATCTTTCCTGAAATGAGGTGCCCAGAAGTGAACACAATACAACAGTTGAGGCCTAATCAGCGCAGAGTAGAGTGGAAGAATTAGTTCTCATGTATTACGGTTTATACTCCTGTTAATACATCCCAGAATGGTGTTTGCTTTTTTTGCAACAGTGTTACACTGTTGACTCATATTTAGCTTGTGGTCCACTATGACCCCCAGATCACTTTCAGCAGTACTTCTTCCTTGGCAGTCATTGCCCATTTTATATGGGAGTAATTGATTGATCATCATCTATAAATACTAAAAAGCATTAAAAGTAGCATGTCATTTTTAAAAATCTTGTGGTAAGTGTTTGCCATCAAACCAACTATTCACCTGCCCCCACTTTTATTATCTGAAGGAGTTAGATAAACAATAGGAGCTGCTGGTCTCCTCTTTTC
Organism: Pelusios castaneus; assembly: GCA_007922175.1. Lineage (NCBI taxonomy): Eukaryota > Metazoa > Chordata > Testudines > Pelomedusidae > Pelusios > Pelusios castaneus. Next base: position 6,258,240 of record ML685849.1, on the reverse strand, counting down.
TCATTCATTTTCTGCATTATATTTCCTACAAAGCAGCAGCATTTAACTAGTGGAAGAAATACAGCTGTTAAAGGAGATCTGATTCTAAGGTAAGATGTCTTGAGTGCCATAAGATGGTGCCTTTGCTTGTTCTCCATCTGGAAGCAGAAAAGAATCCATCCTCCTGTTTGGATGGAGATGTTGTCCTTGTTAAATCTCTTTGCCAGATGTTCAAGGGAGGCAGAGAGCCAAGCAAGGAGAAGAGCTATTTTGCTGTGGATATTAGTGAGCATCAAGCCTTAAAAGATGTGAACTAGCTACTCAAGGTGAAAAGCTGAGAGGAAGTGTTTCACAGTCTCTACATAGTTTGGTAGGCTGCCTGACCATGGAAAATCCCTGGCTCACTTCCTGTTACAAGAGCCCCCATATATTAATGCTAAATATTACAATGTGAGTGGTACAAAGACAGTTGAGTTCTAAGGATTCCAGATCAATGGTTTTTTCTGACAATGTAGCTCCTGGCAGCTTCCTAGCCTCAGGCACAGGTAGCTCTGTTCTCCTCTTAGAGCAGTCGCCTCGGGGGTTGCTTCCATGACCCTCCCCCCACCCCTTGCTCTAGGAACTCAACACAGGAGTTAACTCTACTCCTGTGTCACCTTTACTAACCAGGCTAAGCTTGTCTCAGTCCTTCCTCCCAGGACTCAACCTTCCACAGCTGCCTACTAGCAACCCTTTATATAGATGTAGCCCAGCTCTCTTTAATTAGCTGGATTAGGTTCACCTACTCCAATCCAGGGATGCTAGGCTCATTCTATCCACAGAGCCTTGCTATCTGGTAACACTCTCCCGATCTTTGTGTCAGCTGCAACTCTGTCAGTGATAATTTTATATTTTCTTCCAGCTCATTGATAAAAATGTTCAGTACCATAGAGGCGATTGCTACAGGATCCCATCAGAAATATTCCCACTCAGTGATGGTGCCCTGTTTGGAATTATATTTTGAAACCTCTCAGTTAGCCAGTTTCTAATCCATTTATTGGCATTTCTTTTAAATAGCCCCACAAAAGGCAGCATGTAAAGTTCCATTTCAGGCTTGCAAAGATGCTCTTGCTCAGGATAAGTAATTGTTTGACAGGCAAATAAAACATCACATTCTGACCCCACCCCCACCCTGGTGCTCATTGTAAAGGTGGAAGAGTAGCTTTTGTAGTTAGATTGGTAAATATCTATGCCTAGTTTGCAAGGTGGACTTTCTGAGTAGTACTTGCTGTGTAGAGACTCTTGCATTAGCACATTGGTTACAATGAAACCCAGCTGTTATATTAGTTCCACACTTGAAATGGAAAATAAAACTAGCCAGAGGTGGCCTTAGCCTATCTGGGGCCCTAGGCAAAGGCTCATTGCAGGGCCCCCATAGGCTCCCTGGTGCCAGCCCCCAGCTGCCACTGTGGCCCCAGCATCCCACTGGGGGCCCTGAAACCTCCCCCTGTGGCCCTGGTGCCACACCAGTGGCCCTGAAATCCTCAAAAAGCCCCCCATTGTTCCCCCACCCCACGGGAGGCCCTAATGCCACCATGACAGCAGCTCCCCATGGCGGGTTCCCGCAGCAGTGTGGCATCCTGCTGAGTGCCCTGAAACCAGCCCTGGTGCCCTGCCGGGGCTCCCAATGCCCCCACTGCCATCCCTAAAGAGGGCGAGTGGGCTTCCCCCCCTCCTGCCTCGGGGCCCTCACTGCCTTCAGCAACAAAGGCAAGGGGCGGGAGTGCAGAGCTGGGCCAGAGGGTGGAGCAGCCAGTCGAGGGGCAGGGCGGAAGTGTGGAGCTCAGCCTCTGGGCCAGCCTGCCCTGCCTCCCCCCATGCTGAATGGTCCTGGGCCCCATCCTCCCACGGGCATACCCCTACCCCGCTCCTCCTCCCCCCACCTCTGGCCCCCACTGCCCACCATGTGTTCTGCAGTGCAGGACAGGAGGCAGATGCAGCTTTTGGGGTAGGTGAAGGGGCCCCCCACTGCTTGGGGCCTTAGGTGGCCGCCTGCTTCGCCTACCCCAAAAGCCACATCTGAAACCAGCACTAGTGTTGATGAGGCTTTTTCAGTAGTGATTCACTGTTCATGTTTCCTCTTCCCCCATTTTGTCTGTGCTGCCTGCCTAGACAAAATCACTGCTCCTATTTTTCGTTTTTCAGAAGAATTTGAAGTAATACTTCTGACCTTTTCATATTTCCCCTGCATACTAACAGTAAGACACAGATACATATAAAATATTTGCACACATTTTGAAGATAGTTGCCTCCCCAAAGTTGAAGCCAAACTAACATAAACCCAGCAGAGGGAGTCACTGGAAATATTCCACTGAGGGGGGGAAAAAATAACAGAGCTCAGAGGACAAGCTAGTGTGGCAAAGTCAGGCCAGATGGCTTTAGAAGGGTAACTGAAGGCAGGTTTGTCAGCCCTAGAATGCTGAAAGCACTGTTCCCAGCAGGCAAAGGAGAAACAGCTGCGGGGCAATTAGGGACACCTGGGCCCTGTTAAGGGCTGTTCTTGGCCCAATAAAAAGCCCCACCTCCACCAGTTCAGGTGTGGGAGTTTAGAGGAGGCTGGAGGAGCGGATCAACATCAACATCAACATCAACATCAACATCAACATCAACATCAA
>ML685849.1:5990725-6241597 GCA_007922175.1 Pelusios castaneus | reverse complement strand
TGCCAGGGACCAATTCTCTTTCCTGCTCCCCACTATTTTCCCTTCCCCTGGGCCAGCACCTGGCCCCAGGACTCACCCACACCCCCTGCCCATCTCCCGAGACCCCCTCCCCTGTCCCAGCTGGCTGCCTCTAGCCCCATCCTGGCCGGCCATCCTTCGCCCCTGCCAGAGTCCAGCTTCCCAGCAGCAGTGGAGCAATGGGCTGGCTCCTCTCCAGTCTGCACTCCAGCAAAGTAGTTGTGTGCTGCTGCTTACTTTGCTGGAGTGGAGACCGGAGATCAGCCAGACGCTCACCCACCCATTCCCTCCCCTTCCCAATTTCACACAGTCCTGCCTCTGCCTCCCGTTCCCCACTGGCCGGCTCCCCGGTCCAGTCCACACACCCCTCCCAGCTTACCCAGCCAGAGCTGCAGCCTGCAGAGGTGTCTGGGCTTCTCCTTGGCCCTACTCCCTCCCTGAACATGTTTGGTCTGAGCATGCTCAGGGTGGGAGATTTAAAATAGCCTTGCTGGAGGCTGCAGCCCGGCAGCTCCTGGCGCCCCTCTCAGTCTGGCGCCCTAGGCGATTGCCTAGGTCGCCTCTATGGACAGGCCAGCCCTAAGCGGAAGACCCCCGTCTCGTGTTGAGATAGCGTGGTTCACAGCTCGTGGAGAACGTGGACACCTTCACCACCCCCGTGAGGCCTTCGGGATTTATTTTGGCTCCAACCTTTAAAGGGCCTTGGAGAAAACACTGCAACAGTGACAGTTTGGAGGAGGCGGCGGCCAAGATGTTGATGGATACGCCGGACCCTGAAACCCAAGAGATCGTAAAGGAGCCCGATGGGCCTGACGGCCTCACGCTGTCCATCCCCATGGAGGAAAGCGAGTGCAGGTCACGGGAATCACAGACAGACAAGACCAAAGGAGGAGACATGGCACAGGTAAAGGAACGAGTGTGGGTAGGGGAGAGTAACTGATCTGGCTGGCATAGCGAAGCTGAGTTCATCAGATCGTCTATGATAACCATATTTACTTTATTGGTAGGAAGCAACCAGTCATCGTCAAAAGCATCGGGCAGGCCCTCTACAAAATTGATGAAGGGATATTTACAGAGCAGTTCTTTATACAGAGGCTGCCAACAATTGTAACACCGCATGATGTTCTTCGCCACACGTCCCTTGTCCCCGGGAGTCCCCGGAGGCCGGGATTCATGGATCTCCATTGACTTCAGAGTCTACACTAGAATCTGTAACTCAACTTAACAAGGTCACCACATAAGGGGTGACATCCTGGCTGCATTGAAATAAATGGGGAAGATTCCCAGTAACCTCAAATGAAACCAGGATTTTACTCACTGTTAATCTCTATCTGTTATTTTATCCATCTGTAAACTGGGAATCATATGTGCCCGAAAGGAATATTAGGTGGTGTTCCTAGTAGAGCATGGTGAAAAAAATGTTTTCCTATCCCAGGAAAATCTTTGAGAATTCAAAAAAAGTTTCCTATCTTAAACTGGGATGAAAAGTTAAAATATATTTTTTTAAAATTGCCCATCTGAAGAAATAATTCAGTTAAACACTTTTTGTCCTGATAGTTTCAAAACATTTTGTTTCAATTTCAACCTTTATATTAATTATTTTTTCTATCACTGTCTTGAATTATGAAATGAAAAACTATTTTGAAACAAAAAAAGGGTTATTTTTGTTTTAAAAAGGTCAAAATAGGGTGTTTTCAAAATGAAATCTGTTGAAACCATCCCTTTCCTGCAAATATTTTCAGTTTCAACTTATCAGTATTTTTTCATGGAAAAAACAGTAACTTTGAAAACTCCCTACCAGTTCTAGTAACTTCTAATTAACGGATGTTTACACTTTGCATAGAGATCTTGTAAAGACAAGGTCACATATAACAATTCTTGGCACTGTATTGTCTAAAATCTGCTGACTAACACTTTTTAAACTAAAATATTGTAAAACTCTAGTATACAGAGGGAAAGCTGTATTTTATCCATGTGAGCTGCAGAGGTGAACACTGGATTTGCTTCTATCAGCTAACAATTGACCTTTCTACACTAGGGTTAGTTAAAATGTGTTAGTTAAATGTTTAGTTAGCATGTTTTTAAAAAGGCATCTTTTATCTTAGGCTAAATCAGCCCTAAATGATTAGTACTACAAGGTGTGTGGGTTTGACGTGCCACCTATTTCCTGTTGATATTTTATGATGATTTTGATTTAATCTCTATATTTGCAGTGCCTATTTTCAGAAATTCATAGACGACCTGTATTTGTCAAATGTACTATCTAGATGAACAGTTGTAAAGGAGGAGGAAAGAAAGATGTTAGACAGACCAAGATTTCCATTAGATTTACCGTGCTAGTAGCTGAACAGTGTTCTGTAATTATAGTCTACCTTTCCTCCCGTAGGAAATCCAAACTCTTTTTATAAAGATAAATTATTGCACCTACCAATGAAGTGCAGCCTTCTCCTGTGTTGAACACAACAGGATTTATTTTATTTTATTTTTTTATTTTAACAGCATACAGAAGTATCATGTAACAGTTTGCTAGGAAGTGAAGAAAACTATACTGCCAAAAGAAATAGTAGAAGATTTATAGTAGTCTATTTAGGGAGCCAGAGTATAATTAAGTTCTCATACTTTAAGGAGATAAGGATAGTATAAATACTTGAATAGAACAGAATAAGCTGTAGTTTGATCAAGACACTGGGATAATATTCCGCATCTTGCAAAGAAAGTTTGTCAGATCTAATAATCACAAATTGTCAGTAGCTATCTTTTACATTACATCCAAAAGACAGCACTTTCAGCAGGAAAGTTCCCTCCAACAAAGCATGCTGTTTGGGGTATCAGTTACTCAGAGGAAAATGTGACTTCTAGGGAATCCCTTCAGCACCTGGTTTTCGGTGGAAGGCTCCTGCCTGTGTACTGACCATGTCCAATGTGAGAGCTGATGAGTCCACAGCCTCAGATGGTACGTACGGCACACAGCCAGTTTGTGGCAGCTGAACCAACAATAAGTATTTAATGAGCTAGGCAAGTCTTATGAGTCAACATTGTATAGTACCTGCAGACTCAGATGCATTTTCTTGACAACCTGGGACTTTGAATTCCTGTAACAATACTCTGAAAATAATGACTTCAGCCTTTTGGATGTCAAGATTTGATTTTCAAAATGACTCTGCAGTTACATCACAGGGACAGGTCAGATGATCATCAGGCATTATTTGGGCTTTAAATTTAAAATTTGTGAGTGTTCAAAAGTTCCACAGCACTCCTTATTTGTTTTACTAAAACCCTAAGGGTAGTTTGGACTATGCTTAATTGAAGAGCAAAGCAGTATGGGTACATCTACACTTACAAATTAAGTCGACCTAAGGAGGCCTAAGTCGACTCAAACTACTCCGTGGCTTCACTGGGCTTTCCTTAAGTCGACTTAAGGAAAAGTTAAGTCAACGTAATAACACCGCCTTTTAGGTCAACCTAAAGCTTAAGTTGACCTCATTAAGTTGATTTAAGCCAGTGTAGATGCTGAGTAGCCCTAAATCGACCTCCATGACCTCTAGACTTTCCTCTCTGACCTCCCTCCCAGAGTTCCTGGCACAGGAAGAGCCTTCCCTGGCCAACCACAGGGCAGGACTCACCTCTGACCACCCTGCTCTCCAGAGCTGGCCAGACCTGCAGCTTGGGAGCAGGGCAGAGCAGAGCCAGTGCCACAGGTGGGCCCCATTCTGGGGCCACCAGGAAATCCTCGACCTACTGACCATTTGGGGGGACAACTTCCCAGTTGCCCGGCAGCCATCGCAATCGGGAGGTGAATGCCTCCTTCTCCCAGGCCCTGGCTGTCAAGGGCCACACCTAGGACACCCAGCAGGTCCAGGTCAAGATCAAGGAACTCCGCCAGGGCTACCAAAAGGACTGGGAGGAGACGCTCCGGACAGGGGCAGCCCCCACCAGCTGCCGGTATTACCAGCAGCTGGATGCCTGTCTGGGCCAGGAGAGCGGCAGCCTGCCAGCCCACACCATCAACTCTGCCAAGCCCCCCTCCCTCGATGACAACCAAGAGGAGGGCTCGGGGGATGAGGCTATGGTGCTGGAGCAGGGGGAGGCCAGCGCCCTGGAGGAGCAGGAGGATGATCACCCCAGGGTCGAGCAGGGGCTGCGGAGGGGTGAGCAGAGGCTGCTTGAGCACCTGCTTGACCTCATGGAGCAGCAAACCCAGTCCCTGGAGGAGTGCCTGTTCTCTCGGGGCCATGCCCTGCACCCCAGAGTCAGCTCTCCTCGCTGGCAGGCCAGGCCCTAGGGCAGACGTCTGCAAACCCAGCACCTGCCTTCCAGAGGCCACTAGCACCGGCCCCTCCCCCCAACCCTCTTCACTCCTCCCAACCTTCTTCACTCCCCCAACCACCTCTCTCCCTCCCTCCCCCAACCCTCTTCACTCGCCCCAAACCTCCCAACCCCATTTCCCCCTCTGAATAAACACCCTCAACACTGTTGTACAGTGTATCATGCTTTTTATTGGTGTGGGGACAGGGGAGACGGGTGTGTAGGGCGGGGCAGGCACGGGTGGGTGGTGGAGGTGACAGGGCCTGGTAGCAGGCCCACCCCTCAGTGCTCCTCGCTGTCAAAGTGAGACCTCAGTGCATCCCGGATGAGCTGTGCTTGCCGCTGGACCTGCTGAGTCTGCAGCAGGGTGTCGTCAGGCTGCTCGTACTGCACAGTGAGCCACTTGGCCTCAGCTTTCCAGACGCGGGGGAACCTTTCCCCCCGCAGCTCGCAGAGGTTGTGCAGGCAACAGCATGTGCTGACAACCTCTGGGAGGTTACTCTCGCCGAGCTGCAGGTGGGTCAGGAGGGCCCTCCAGCGGGCCTTGAGACAGCCGAAGACACGATCAATGACACTGTTGCACCAGCTGAGCCTCCAATTGAAGAGGTCCCTGCTGGCATCCATGCAGCCTATGTATGGTTTCATCAGCCAGGGGAGCAAGGGGTAGGCAGCATCCCCAAGGAGCAGGACCAGCACCTGCACGTCCCCAACGGTGATGGTGTGGTCAGGGAAGAAGATGCTTGCCTGCATGTGCCTGTACAGGGAGGAGTTACACAGGATCCGTGCGTTGTGAGCCCTCCCCAGCCAGCCCACATAGATATTCTGGAAGATTCTGCAGCGGTCCACGAGGGCCTGCAGGACCATGAAGTAGTACCCCTGGCAGTTGACATAGTCCCTGATGTGGTGTTCCGGGGCTTGGATGGGGATGTGGGTGCCGTTCACAATGCTCCCACAGTTGGGGAAGCCAAGTCCAGGGAGGCCATCGAGGAGTTCGTGCAGGTTGCCCGAGGTGACGAGGCGGGCTAGCAGGACCCAGTTGATTGCCCTGCAGACCTGCATGAGGGTGATCCCCACAGTGGCCTTCCCTATGCCAAATTGCTGGGCCATGGAGCGGTCAGAGTCTGGCGTTACCAGCTTCCACATGGCAACGGCCACTCACTTGTCTATGGGCAGTGCAGGTTGGAGTTGGGTGTCCATGCACTGCAGAACCGGGGTGAACTTGCAGACGAGCTCGGGGAAGTTCCACTTGCTCATCCTAAAGCTCTGCAGCCACAGGTTGTCATCCCAGGTGGTGAGGACGATCCGCTCCCACCAGTCGCTGCGGGTCTCCCATGCCCAGAGGCGATGAGGCACAGAGCATGGTGCAGTGACTGCGGCAGCTTGCTGGAGCAGCAGGGTAGGGGGCAGGCTGTCGTCTTCCTCCACACTGACGAGTCGCCAGACAGGCCTGCTCCACAGCCGAAGAAGCCTTACCATTATAGGGCAGGTGTCGCTCAGCTGGCTGGCAAAGAACAGGAGGAGAGGCAGATCCATAACCTGCTCAGGCTCCAAGTTGCCAGGCACAATGGGAAGGGGCTGAGCCCACTTCCTCTTTTGAAGGCGTGGCTGGGGGAGGAGAGACCTTCTCTGTTGCCATGCTGCCACACTTCCCACAATGCACCCTCTCCAACCCCGCCGCCCCACCCCCAGTCAACTTAGGAGTCTAGTGTAGCCTCTCTACGTCGACTTAATAAGGTCGAATTAAGGTTGAGTTAATAAAATTACCTTAACTTTCTAAGTGTAGACATAGCCTATGAGACTAAAATTGCCAAGAAAAACAAGAGTTCTTCACTTTGCCCCCTGAAATGACTAGTCCTTTAAATGACAAGTAATATTCTTCTTAGAGATACGTTGGTTGTAACTTAGGGTTAGACGCAATTTAATGTATGGTGCAAATAGTATTTCTATAGATACAAGTTATCAGCACAGTGCAGCTGTGAGGTTTAAAACCTGAAAAGGAAAGAGACGTTAGGGTGCTGATTTTAGGAGAGTCCAGGCTTGGAGAACTTGATTTGCCTTTTTTGTAGTTTATCTTTGAACGTCGATAAGGACAACTATATCACGAGGACCCTGTATAGGTAACAGTAAACACTTATCACACTTTAAGAAATAACTTTTCCAACATTGTTATGACAACCATGACACCACATGCAGGGTACCTCCTGGTTTTGTTTTCAAGAAAGCAAAATCCTTTGAAATAGCTCAGCAAGAACTTCATTTCAGGGAGTTTTTCATCTTCTTCCATTGTACATTTTGTGTGTGTTGGTTCTTCATGCAGCTGGAAAGGAAGAAGAATCCCCAGGGAATGTCAGGGCATCTGCCCTTCGCAGAGACAGTTAATCAGGCACAGACCAAGATGGAGAGACAGATTTTATTGTTAGTGGCATAAGAACGGAGACATCAAATAGATCATTGGCTTCACTTTGGTTATACAGACAGTTTTCATTTTTATGTAAATGACATTCAATTATAGTAGTAGCACAGCTTATCCTTTGACAGAGGGATCTGTTTCCCTATTGGAGTGAGGAGGACTAGGAGCAGGGAGGAGAGAGAGAGATAAGCCTCTTGAATATACCACAGATGCTTCCTTTCTAAAGCTTGGGATAATATATGTGAAGGTTTTTAAACATGGCATTTTTGTATCTTAATCATGTTCCATTAAATTATAATGACTGGCTCCTGAAAGATGTCATGTATTTCTAGCTTCTTTTGTGGGGAGCTATTTTATAAAAAACAGCAGCTTGGAAGCAGCTTTCCTTGGAATTGATTGCATTTCTGATAGAGCACTTTTGTACTACATCCCTGGAGAAACACTGCAGGTCCTAATGGCTTATGTTACCCTTGTAACTGCATCATAATAATTTATAGAAGTACAGTAGCGACTGAAATAAAATCTAGTGGTTTTAAACATCTCAATAGGTCTGTCATTTTTTTAAAAAGAAAATGTAATCATTGTTATTGGGAGGGAAATGATGTGCCTCATAAAATAAAGGAGAAAGCTGTGGATCTGAAACCAGCTTATGTTTGTATATTTTTAGCAAAACTTGGGAGTCTGACTTTGATCTACAAGAAATATCTTAAATTTGATCAAGTGCTGTGGAAATGGCAGGTTGAACAAAAGCTGTAGCTGCTTATGGTGATAACAAGTGTATTGTTTTTGTCTGTCTGATGTCTGTCTGATGTACTCATCAGGGATGGACCTGAGCCATTAAGCTTTGATATCAAGCATTTGGAGCCAGGGTTTTGGGGAATACTTATTCTACTAATAATATATGTGGCAATTTCATCTGAACTGCCTCTCCTCCTACGAACAAGTAATTACAATAGTAGATGTGAGTGGGCTTTTCTTAATGCTATCTTTTTGCTGTGTTGAGTTGTAGAAAAAAATTTGTATTTGTGGAATTTGTTTGAGCATAGCTCTCAGTCCTGGCACAAAATGCACAGCCAAATAATGAAGAAAACAAAAAGACTGGCCACATAATAATATGCAACATCATCTGCATATGGTTACTGCATTGGAATATTGCTGAAGTTGCTATCTGTTCCTTTAACTGAAAGAGATGCCTCTGCCTTCATTTTATTCTATTTTTACATAACTATTCAGTCAGATTTTGGTACTGAACATCAGAATCTTAATTTGTCTATTTCTTTGACGATTGCTTTTCTTGGGTTCCGATGGAAATTAACAGGACAGTCCTCTAATATATTCTGTCTAATGTGCCAGATTTAGTAAATGCATGGGCATGCAAAAACATGCATAGAAAAAGCTTTCAGGACTTATAAAATGTATATATTAATTCTAAAAGGGCACTTGCTGTAGGTACTTAGTTACAGCATATTATGAAGAAGTGGGTTTTTTTGTGTTTTGGTTTTTGTTTCTCCTGAAGATGTGTGAAACATCAGCAAGGAATTGCAGGCCTATTTACACCCGACATCAATCATTCTCAATGTCATAGCATCACAATCAATATTGTGAAATTATCTGGAGCAGCTTTGTTCTGAATTCATTTTCCCATGGCACGCACACACAGTTATTCTTTAATATATTCTGGTAGTTTGTGTGTTCCCCCTTCAGTCTGGCTGAACTGTACTGGCACCAAAATCAAACATAAGGGACAAGAATGTGGAACGTGGCTTGTGCAGGAAGCGAAGTGAGTGGAAATGACAATTCCCAACTCTACAGCTAGCTCACAACAGGATTTTGGGTAAATTGCTTAACTTCTCACTACCTCAGCCATTATCAATTTAGCACAATATAGCCTGACAAAGTTGCTGTGAAGATTAATAAATTAACACTTGTAAAGTGCTCTGAAATCTCAGATAAAAGATACTACCAAAATCAGTGTTGAAATGGCAAAGTCCTGCAAATGAAGCTCAAAATGATGACACTACTACAGTAAGATCATTCCTGTAGATGGTGAAGGTTCAAAATAAGAAGGGACCAGAAGAGAATTTGTCAGTAACTCCATTATTTATGTTCTATATGGGCTAGATTTTGTAACCTTGCTTATAAGCAATACTTCACTTTATGAGGAAACCCATTGATTTCAATGGGACTACTTGCAGAATAAGGGTCTACTCAACATGGGTAAGCAGGACAGAACCTAGCTTCCTCTTTCCCCAGAATCTAGTCACTAGACTGCATTTTCAAAATAAGCTTATAATGGAAAGGGAAGGCATATATTTCAACATAACTTCTGATTAATGGAAACTAGATCTTGTTTTAACTAATGGTGTCACTGACTCATCAAGTTGGACAATTCTCTTTAAATTAATGAGAAGAATCAGAAACAAAACTGCAATTGTGATCTTGAATGGTTGCTATTCATCACTAGTCAAGTCTGTTTTCCTACCACTCGGATTTTTGCAGCAGAGAAAAGGGATACATTGAATGAGTACAAAAACATATTTGGTTATGACTTCTCAATGGCCTGGCTGAAGTGGTGGTAGGAGGACTCTTGAGTATTTCAAGAATATCTGTGAACAGAAATATTATTCAAATCTGGACATCAGCCTGCATCCTCTGAAAGCTTAGGCTGATGTCTGGATTTGAATGTTTCTATTTGTGTAGTGCTCTTATTCAGGAAATACTCAAGAATCCTGAAGGCAAAGAGAATTTTCTCTACATTTCTAATCCTACCACCTCTTTAGCCAGGCCATTGGAAAGTAATCATCTTGCCTTGTTGCTAGGGATGAGGCTAGGCTAACATCCCCATAAAAGTGAGGGGAGAAGTGCCACTATTAATATATTTGTTTTGCTTCTGAAGGTCAGGGGACTGAGGCCACATAGCTGATTTTCTTCAGTATGCTTGTGGAGACAACACAAGAGTGCAGTCCTTGGTTGGGGGTCATCACCCTCACATCCCAGCGGAGGCCAGAGAATGGATGATTGGACAGGACTTCTTCCAACAGTCTCCTTGAGGGAAAAGAGAAGAGGTTGGTTTGGAAATGTACACCACCCCACATTCATGGAAGTCAGAGAGCTGGGTGCCTGCCCTTTCTTTTCCCTTCTGACCAGAGGAAGGAAAGGTACATCAACTACTGATATTTTCTTGAGCAGCAAAGCAGATTTAGGGCTGATTAGTGCTCCCTTAATTCTAAAAGGTCTAATATAAGTCGAATGAGGATTATTTGCTTCTCTTGGATTTGTTAGCAGCAGACTCTGAGGAATATTTAGAATGCCAAAAAGCCATTCATTATTATTTGTCTGAATTCTGATGTCTGAATGGGGTCTATTTTGGCAACTTTGTTTAACTTATTGCTTGACTAGAGTTATCTTTCCCATGGCAAGCTTAATTCTGCTCCTTGCATGTATGATACAACATCATTAAGGAAATATTGGCATTAGTATTCAATATGGCCTTTTAAAAGAGGATCACAAATGCTGGGAAAAGTGACGTCCTATCAAGCAAATGCTACTGCTGCAGCAATGTCCTCTGGACTGTGGTCTTGTCATCTTTTACTGTTATACTTGAAAAGGAAAGACTAGCAGGATCTTATTCAGGGGGACAAGGCAATATGTCACATTTATTATGAGAAAACCATAATTATGTTAAAAGCCAATATCTAGTAGCTGTACACACACACACACACACAGATGTTCTGCTGTTGGTCATACATAGTTACCAGTCCTGACTGTTGCTTGTGATCGTAGCTTGAATTCATGGCTGATGTTCACAGCTCATGGCAGCTACCTGGCCAAGGCAGCTGGGCATGAGGAGGAGCGAGGTCTCTGTTCGGCACACAGCTGTGTACCAACACTCTTGGATGCCATGCAGAACATTACCGAAAGCTATGCAGTCTCACCCATGTTGTATATCTTTTAGTCCATGGATCTTGCTGTGTCCACACTGCCTCAGGGTACTGTATGACCGTGAGTCATCAGTTAATGGCAGATGTGACTTTGATCTTGTTCTTGATGGGGCTTTTTGTCCCTTTCTTTCTAGGGTGGTTTCTTCTTGCTTTTGCAGGGTTTGTCTGTATTGTTCTTCAGCCATTAAGGTGGTGCCAGCAGTTTGTCATCAGGATAGGCTGGATTTGGAGACTGATCCCATCACACACACACTCCTCATTCAGACATCCAAACTAAGTTTAAACATCTAAACAAAGTTTCAGCAAAACTTAGGCTGAGCAATACAAAATGAAGAAAACAATTCAAAATGGAGTTTTGATTACAATAAGGAGTTACAAATGAATGAGCATGGTATTTTTATCAATGAATATTCCATTGTTTGAAGCAATTCGATGGTATACATTCTTCTTTAGCGCTACATCACAAGCTAAGTTAGTGTTGATTCTGTTGGGAATTTCAAGAAGAGACCTGAACATTCCTTTTGAACTAGGGCTGCACATACCATCACATATTTTAAGATTATTTGGTCCAATTTCCTACATAACACAGGCCAAAGGATCTTACTCAGTAATTTCTTCATCAAGCCCTTGACTTCAATTTGAGCTAGAAGTTTAAAAAGATATTGAGTTCTGATTTAAATACTTCATTAAGAATGGGGAATATACTACATCCTTAGTTAAATTGTCCCAGTGCTTAATAACCTCATTTTTAAAAATCCGTACCTTATTTCTAGTCTGAATTTGCCTAGCTTCAGCTTCCAGCCATTGGTTCTCATTATGTTTCCTTCTGCTAAACTAGAGAACTGTTTACTATCAGAAATTTCTTCCATTGTAGATACTCGTGGACCATGTATGTATTCTTCCTTTTTTCTTGGATAAACTAAATAGATTGAGTGTCTTAAGTCTTTGGGTATAAGGCATATTTGTGATTTTCTGAACCCTTTCTAATTTTTTTAAGTGTTGTCACCAGAACGGGACACCGCATTCCAATAGTGGTCTCACTCATTTCTCTCACTTGTACTTGATACACCATTACATATCCATCTAAGGATTGCATTCACTCTCTTAGTGACACCACCACTCTGGAGCTCATGCTCAATTAAGTATGTACCATAACCATTAGCAGTGTTATTGCATTCCAGGACCCAGTCTGTAAATTAACCTACGTTCTTTGTTTCTAGATGTATGACTTTGCATTTGGCAGCATTAAAATCCAATATATAGTATTAGGAAGCTTTTGCTGTCTGAATTTTCCACAAGCAACAAAACCCTGATCACTTTCTGTTAAGTTCCTAAGATATTCTTCACAAGCAGAACAAATTCTGGACAAATTCTAATGCAGGTAATTGATTTTGGCTACTTGAATTCTCTCTGCAGTTTGAGGTTTTATCTGAAATTCTAAACTCTTCGTGTAGTGTGCTGTTGTGTTTTGCCCAATAATTGGCTACACTTGCAGGGGCTGATTCTTGTAGATGCTGGGTCTAATTCACCACTCCACTAGTGCAACACATTGAAATCAACAGCTGTGGAGCAGGAATTAATACAATTCCTTGTAAAGTGCTTTGGGATGAAAAATGCTATGTAACAGGAAGTTACTATTATTTTAATATGTAGAGAAAATAATCTTTTTGTAAAATTTTAGTTGCACATTCAACATTTAGTTTTCTTTCTATCGGCATACCGTAGTCACGACATGAAGGTCCCTGTTGTTATACCTGCATGCTGAGACAGTCAGAATTTTGAATTTCCTGACTTTTGATCAATCAAAACCTCAGACATAATGTTTTATTAATGTATTTCTAATTTTTCAACACATGCCTGATAGATTTTCATTGAAAGGTGCGTTCATTTGGTATGTTTTTATTTTAGATACATTTTGTTGTAGTAAATGAATCCATTCATCTGTATGTTAAATATTGCCTCTGTTTACTGTTTCCATTTATCTTGCTACATCTCCAGCAAAAGAGCAGTGCAAGGTTCTGTTTATTATTGGGTTTCATTCATTTTTAATCTAGGATTTCACATACACTCAGGGCTTTTTTATGCTTGCACACAGTAGAGCTAGAGGAACTGATACATTTGGAAGTTTAGTTGCATATAATCATAAGCATTTTTTCCAAAGAGAAGTTACCCTACTTGAATAAAAACCTTTTTGTTTAAAGATAACACAAGTGTTTGTTTAGTTAGCACAGTTCCTGCATCTGTTTATGGCCAACATCACAGAAGCCACATTTTCATGACTTTTTGTATTCCTTCCCAGTTTGAAACATCTCAGTTGAACATCAAATAAAATTCTATTCCACATTGGAAAATAAGAGGAAAACATTATAAAAGTGTCCAAAACATCCATTATTGGTTGACATGCAGTGTTAAATATTTAACAGAGAACGCCCTGGGACAGAAGAAAATCTAGTTAAAATATTTTCCACACTCTTTGACTATGATAAAGGTAAATCACATAAATATCTTTCTGGCATAGTCATTAAATCCCATACACTCCTTGCACCAGAACTATGAATGGGAAATTAATCTATGTTTCCCAGTGATTATCTGCACTGTTATAAATAAAGAAAGTAAAACTCATTAAGTTTATGTCCAGCAACCCACTGTAATTCTCAGGGAAACAAGAACAAACGCAAAAGCTTTAACTCTTTCTGTGTTATTAAACAGGTACATCAGATCACCAGTGTTAGCATTTACAACCTCCTTATCAGATCGCTATAGATATATAGTATCTCAGTACATTCCCTGTAACAGACCAAATCAAACAAATAAAAACTGTCTTATATGAGAATTGCTTTCTCCCACTGTTTAGGTTTTTTTTCATCATCATAGCCAATACTCTCATAGCTATTGTTCATATTCCTTCAATCTTTTATCAGTCTTGTGATCTCTCCTAATTTGCTCTACAGTGAAGGTACTGCAAAAACAACGAGAGTCCTGTGGCACCTTATAGACTAACAGATTTTCTTCGGCATAAGCTTTCATGGGCTATAACCCACTTCATCAGATGCATGTGAAGGTACTGTTATACCTTTGGTGTTTTTGAGCTTTTAATGCCAGAATTGAAGAAAAGCCTTTTGACTGGCACCTGAAATATACATAGAAAATAATATGTATACAACGATGGCTGGAAAGGCAAAACCTCAATAGCAAAGTGAAATCAATATATTGGCTCCATTCTCATACAATAGTTTAACCTTGAGTGTATTTTCATGTGGTGCAGAAATAGTTACTTTTCTGGCTTCTGGTTTCATTTTAAACAATACATAATAGGAAAATTCTACTGAAATGAAGGTAAATACTTACCAACAACCACCTGCTCAGACTTAAAATAGTCACACTGTTTACAAATATACATGCCCATATGCCATCTTTCTAATCAGTTTCAAATGGAACTAATGTGGGACTAATATCAGGGGTTAATCAAATGGGGAACACTGAAAATAATCAGCAACAGGTATGTTCAAGAGGCGTAGCTGTGTTAGTCTAGATCAGCAAAACAAACAAGGAGTCTTGTGGCACTTTAAAGACAAACACATTTATTTATCGCCTGAGCTTTTGCGGGAGAGATCCCACTTCATCAGATACTTAAAAATGGGGGGTGGAAAAGTATGGGCGGGGGGTTTATCCTGCATTTATTCCCCCTATGCTTCCCCCCCCCCCCATTTTCAAGCATCTGATGAAGTGGGATTTTCTCCCACAAAAGCTCATGCAATAAATAAATTTGTTAGTCTTTAAAAGTGCCACAAGATTCCTTGTTTATTTTGATCAACAGGTACGTGGACAATGGGGCATATGGCACTAAGGAAATAAAACACCATCTCCTGGCCTGTGTCAGCAGATTAGGTATCATGGGCCTTGAGTGTAGAGTTATAAAATTGCAGCATATATTTCTGGGTTTCTCTACTAGAACTTGAACATCTACACTGCAATTTCACAGGCACTCAGCCCGAGCCTATATGACATGGGCCAGCTGTAGGTTTTCTATTATAGTGTAGACATACCTTAAGGGTGAAATTCTGGGTATGTCTAAGCTACATTTACACACCTACAACTGGTTTGTACTATCTGACTCAGGCTCGGGCTAAAGGGCTGCTTAGCTGTGGTGTAGATGTTTGGGCTCAGACTCCTGCTTGAGCTCTGGAACCCTCTCACATCGCAGAGTCTCAGAGTCCTAACATGAATGTCTACATTGCAACTAACCACTCTTTAGCCTGAGCCCAATTAGCATAAATCAGCTGGCATGGGACAGTTATAGGTTTTTAACTGCAGTGTAGACATACTCTTTGAATGAGAATATCATCATTGACTTCAATGGAGCCAGGATTTCACTCTGTATACATAGCAGGCAAGATAAAATCAGACATTTTACGTGTAAATTAAGTAACTATATACTTAGTCCTTATTGGCAAAATACATATACAGGGCTGGCTGTGTCAAGCTCTATGCATGTGCATAAGGGAAGGCAAGAAACATATTTCTATATGATATCCTAACCCCATTTATACAGCGGTTAATGCTGTCTAGTGAGTGTGGTAAAGGTTCCCGAGTCTGACACACAGTATTATGGAAGTGATTATTAGAAAAGGCCATGGAAACCACAAGAAAAACCACTCCCTTTTACAGCCTTTTGTAATCTTTCATGAATAGTTCCACACGTGCACACACTTTCCATAATTTGATGATTGACTAGGACGAGAGAAAATTCTAGGTGATCCCAACATTCTCAGGCTGAAAACAAAGCACTGACGAGAACGGTAAAGGCCCAAGTCTCCTCTCACACCAGTTTTGACTAGTGCAATTTGGTTTATACCAATGTAATTGATGAGGAAATCAGGCCCTGGACTTCAGCTACTTTTGATTATTTAACTCACAATATTTAGTGAATAAGAGAGACAGAGTCATAGTGATTTGGGCCCTGATTCAGCAGAGCTCTCAAACACTTGCTTAACTTTAAGCATGTGCAAAAGTCCAATCATTGGGATGTAAGCATCTGCTTAAGTGTTTCATTGAACAGAGGCTTGGGCATTCCTAAGCCTTTTTCTTGACCATCACGGATACTCTGTGTGACTTTGGACAAGTGTGAATGGGTGAGCCCCTGCTGGCTAGTGACTGCAGCTGCAGCTTCTCCTCATGGTTACCATCTGCAGTGGCAGCCCTGGGGTGGTAAAAAGTAAAGGGATCTGGCGCCTCCCACATCACTGAGTTCAGACCCAGGACCCTCTGGAATGCTGTAAGGGTGACATTCTCTTGCTTCAAATCCAGACAACACCCTCCCCTGCCCTCTCTCTCCTTGAGCTGAGTTACAATTTGTGGCTGTCCTTTGCAACCTGGCTCATGGGACTCTGCTGGAGACAGACTCCTGGCTTTGTGCAGTGGTTGTCCTGGTGTAGTCCATCCATAGCTATTGCTATAGATCATCCTCCTACTATCAATCATCTGGCTATTCTGCAGTGCCTCCTTTTAAGCCTTTCCTTCAACTGGAGGATACCTACCAGGACAGGGCTTCCCAAATCTAGAGTTGTTCCTGTACCCCGTCTCCCTACTGGAGTGGGCCATCTACCCTATCACAGCCAGTGCCTCAGTTCCCACGCTATAAAGTGAGGACAATATTATTTCCTTGAGAGAAAAATTCCTCATTACTTGTGAGCACTTGGTTTCTATGTGGTGAGAACTACATACGTACAGTGATAGAGGCCCTTCTTAGATGTTAAGTTTGGAATGTATTCCAATAAACCATATGAGCTGTACATATTGTTAACCCATAACATTCTAACAGACCCACATAATGTGCACTAATGACCAGCTAATTTAAGCCAAGATTCACAAAAATACTTAGAGGCCTAAAATCTGAGGTTAGGGGCCTAAATCCCAATTTTAGGCTTCAATATGATTCCCAGAAATCCCCTCGAGCGTTGTATGTGCCTGAACTCACTCAATGCCTAAGTCTTTGCAGTAAAAAGTTCCCTTGGCATCTAGGTGTCTGCCACACTCGAGGCATTTGGGATCCTAGCTCCCACCTTATTCCCAGAGCAATGCACAAACCAGAGAAGACAGGCTAACATGTGAGACTGATCCAGTAAGCATGCTTCTCCTTCTGGTTGCTTGCCAAAAAAAAAAAGCCATTCACTGGTGAGGGAGCCTACATTCCTGACTCAGGCTTTGTGAATTGCAGTGTGTTCCAGTGATTTTTTTAATAGGCATCTAAAAGTTAAGCATTGCAACACATAGCGTTGGTCTATACTTGCCGCAGATTTTGGCAGCAGCAGGTAAAAGGAGAAACACAAGCTATGTAACAGTCTCCCTTTGACTTCCTATTGCCTACTTAAAGTAGCGTTCCCACTGTGCTGAGTCAATGAGAAATGCCGTCCCATTGACTCAGCACTACACTACTTGCCTGGGTGGTCTTAATAGATCGACCTCCAGCTACTTCTGGGTTTGATTAAACATGTCTTTACTGATGCTCAGTCAAACTCACACAATCGATCCTACTCTGTTGGCGGTGCAGCCATGCCCTTAGTGTCATAACATCTTAGTCCCTTTGTAAGTGCAGGCTTTAGTTCTTTGTAAATCAATCTGTGGCCAAAAGGGCTAATGCAATCCTTGGATGCATAAACTGAGGAATCTCAAATAAGGCGATGGAGGTTATTTTACCTCTGGATTTAGCATTTTAGCATATTTTCCAACAGTTGCTGGAATACTGTGTCCAGTTTTGGTCATTACAATTCAGTAAGGAAGTTGGTAAGTGGGAGAGGGTTCAGATAAGAGCCAGGAGAATGATGAAAAGACTAGAAAACATGCCTTATACTGATTGTATTAACTTAGATGGACTAAATGGGCCAAAGGAGTTAACATAATTCAGTCCCTATCCAACATTAAACAGTGTTAAACAAAATCTAGGGTATGGCACGCAAAGACCATTCAGCATGCTTATTCCCAGAGCACTAACACAATTAGAAGTCCTTTTACTTTTTTTTTTTTTTTAAATACACAAAAGAAAAAACAGTTGAAGTATTTGAAATGTAGCATGTGGCTTTCTTTTAGCCACATCCTTTGTTCCCTTTTCCTTTAGTTTGAGAGAGGTTTAGAAGCAAAAAGTCCCCTTGTCTGACAGTCTCAAATTTAGGTGCGTCTGCACTGGCAACTTAGGTCGACTTAATGATGCTTAAGTCGACCTACACAAAGCCAGTGTGGACGGGGAATAACAGCTTCAGTTGACTTAATAACACCACCTCTAAAGGTCGACTTAAGCCTTCGACTTTTTAAGTCAACTTAAAGCCAGTGTGGACGGGGAATAGCACTAAATCGATATTGTTAAGTCGACAAAGCCAGTGTGGACAGCAATGTCTACTGTTAAGGCGACTTAATATGGTTGACTTAAGTTGACTTAAAGTGTAGCCACTCTGTTAATGGACTTAACAAGGTCAACTTTACATCAAATTAAAGTCAACCTTGTTAAGTCAACGTAACGATGTCGACTTAACTTTACAAGTGTAGACATAGGCAAAGATGGCAAGAACTGTCCTTTTAGAGTAAAGGAAAGAAGTTAGTTGAAATGAAGTGGAGCTGTTGTTCTTGCTGCTGCTGTTAAAGTTTGATCCCATTTCACCATAGGGGGTGATGTCATCTCTTTCCCTTTCTCGGGCCTGGTGTGCTCAGAACATCCATCAGAATTAGGAAGCAGAAGGTCCCGAGTCTCAGGAGATAGTGGAGGTGACAACCATGATGGTGAAATTTGCCCCAGTAGCTTCTATCTGTTCCTCTATTTTCCCTTAAAAGTCTTTCTTTAATGATCCAAAAAGAGAGTGATTTGTGGAATAGCCCTTTCCATCATTATTTTGTCCATCAATTAGGCTTAATATCCAACAAAACAATTCTACTTCATTAATTTCTGGTTCCACATCTTCTGTTTTTAACTACTCATGATTTCAGCATAGTCTTTGAATTCTATCATCATGACCTTTTTTGCCTGCACTAATTTAATCTTTCTGCCTGGTTGTTGAGTACCTGCTTATAACATTGAAAACAACTTGACTTATTGGCAATTGACATTTGTTGTTATAGGTTATTGTAACAGCTTATGAATTTTCATACGCTTTTTGCAACTGATCTCACAATTAGAGTAAATGTGTAGGTCCAATTATTACAACAAAGAGAAGGTTAAGGTGTAACTTGATTACAGTTTGTAAGTAGCCACATGGAAAACAAAAAATTAATAATGGGATCTTCAATCTAGCAGGGAGATATTACAATCCAATGGCTGGAAGTTGAAGCTAGACAAATAGAGAATGGAAATAGGTAATAATTTTTAATGGTTAGAGTAATTAACCATTGGAACAATATACCAACAGTTGTGGTGGACTCTCCATGACGGAAATTTTTTAAATCACGATTGGATGATTTTCTAAAAGTTCTGCTCCAGGAATTATTTTGGAGAAGTTCTATGGGTTGAGTTATACAGGAGATCAGATTAGATGATCACAATGGTACTTTATGATTTTGGAATCTCTGAATACAGCTAACATAAATCAGATAAAAAGTTACTAATTGAGTTTTTCATTTGATTGTCCACATTTACTTCTCCTGTCTCCCCCTCATTGGCTTCTGATCTCAGAATAAAAATTATGAGTAGATTTTTACCTTGCAATTTCATGTGTAACTTCCCTGGGTACAATGTATATACACTTTAACGTGCACTTTAGTGTTTTTGCTTAGGTCCATATTGTTCTGATACAGTTTTGCTTGATTTAGCCTTAATCTATTAGCCTCACTGCAACACACCCACCTTGAGGTATCTCGCTTGGCACACTCATTACTAGAATTATGCATCACATTCAGGAGAGAATACCTCCTTATCACCCCAAGGCGAATTAAATCACAAAGCTTATGAAATACAGGTGCTTACTTCAGATGAAGCATAATTGGAGACTGCAGAACTTCTGTAATAATCAAAAGTTTCATTAAGTGCACATCTGTGCTCCTAATGTTAATAGTGTTTATAAATCTATCACCAGATTTCCCAAAACCTACTCCTGCACAAAACTTTAGGATCATTCTTTTCTGTTGTTAGTAAAATATAGTATATATTAGCATAGGTTCTGGAATTAGGTGTGCTGAGCTTCTGGCTGGGAGTGATTTCCATCATACATAGGGTTTATAGTTTGATTCAATGGCTCTCAGCACCCCTGCTATACAAATTGTTCCATCATATTTGCATATTAGCCTTTGATATCTATCATCAGAAAACAGGTCACCTGAAATGCTAACTATTGACATTTTATTCTTAGATTGGATAATTTTCACCATCTCCCACATGTTTTGGACAGTTACAAGTTCAGGTTCAGAGAACACAAGAAAATATTTCCTTGGGGGGACCTTTGAAAACTAAAGAAAATGTTGAATTGATGCCCTCCCTAGATTGACTTGCTCCCTGTGTTGTTTGAAAATCAAACAGAGCTTGCTTGCTGGATTAGTATTTCACAACTCGGCAAGTATCGTATAGAGAGCAAATGTAGTTTTGTACAAAAATCAACTTATGCATCTATGAATAAATTTAATATACAAAAAAGGAAAAAATAAAGACAGTTAAAAAAAACCTCAGAGGTAATAAATAGTAACAAATAGAGCAAAGAAACAACAAAAATAAGGACACTGAAATCATGTCTATAGTTAGATATCATAAAAAAAAGTTGCTTTCTGGAAGAATGTAGTCACTCTGTAGATAATACACTTGGTACACACATTGAGCTGTTTTGCATGGGAGCCTCTAGCTTTATGTTAAGTCCACTACTGTACTTATGATCAAGGCACAGAGCCAGTGGGGATGAGGAAGGAGGAGCAGTAAAAATAAACAGGGATGCAGGAGAACAAAGCAAATTGGAATTGGCCTGCCTTCTCTCTGCATCTCTCTCTTTTGACTTGCATCCACTTCTGGCATAGTAAACAGCTCAATCTATTTAGTTTATCAAAAAGAAGATCACAAGGTGATTTGATTACAGTGGATAAGTACCTTCACAGGGAGAAAATACTGGGTATGGAAGTGCTCTTTAGTCTAGTGGACAGGCATAACAAGTAGAAATGGCTGGAAGCTGAATCAGTGCCTTTTTGGAAGATATGCTTTAGCCCAGGGGTAGGCAACCCCCAGCACGTGTGCCAACAGTGGAACACAAGCCCATATGGAGCGGCACTCAGCATCCTCTTTGACATCACAGAAATTGCCACTCCTGCCACCAAAAGACACTTCAAGTGGCTTCTTTCAGGGGCGGCTGCAGTGCAGAGGTTCCTGCCATGTTCATGCCCCAGGCATACCATGTAAAGAAGCTGCCCAGAGCAGCTCCTCTCTGTGGTGTGCCACCGCCAAAAGGAGTGACTCCAGGCAACTTATTTCCATGGCATGCCTGGGGCTAGAGGTCCCCAGGCACACTGCTGAGAGGAGCCACTCCAGGTGGCTTCTTTCCACGAGTGGGTCGTTGGCACCAGGTGAGGGTGGAGGAGGAGGGGCCGGCACAGATTGCCGAACCCTGCTTTAGCCAAACACAAGTTATGGGCACAATCAGGGAGTTTCTGGGTGAAATTCCATGGTCTCTGTTATTCAAGGAGTCAGACTATTCAGTGGTTCCCAAATGTTGGTTTGTGCACCCCATCTTAAAAAATGATGTTTGAAGAACCCCATGCAAATTTCTCCTTTTTGTACACATTTATTTTAGGTCTTACGAGGCTTAATTTAAGTACTTACAGCCTTCCTGTAGTGAGTTTTGAATTTGGCTGGTGAGAATTGGCCAGGACAAAATTAGAAGAGAAAGGAGTTTGGCCAGGGAGAACCTGATCTGGAGGGTTAAAGGAGGAGAGGTTTAGAGCTGGTTAGGAATTTTTAGAAGAAACATATTTTGTTGGAAAATACCAGTTTTTCAAAACTGAATTTTTTTTTGGAGTGGGAATATACCAGTTTTGACAGAACTTTCACCAGGAAAGGTTTCTGAAGATCTGTATGGAATTTCTGGTGAAGAAGACATCCACCCCAGAGTAACCTCACTTAGGATGTGGGAGACTCAGATTCAAGACTATGGTCTGCCTGATTCAGGCCAGGGTCTTGAAGCTGGGACTCCTATATCTCAGGTGTATGCCCTTAGCAGTAGGCTATTGACTAACCTGTAATGGATTGATCTCTCTGGTTCTTCATGAGAAAGCTTCAAATGGCCTCAGTTTCATCGTGATGTAGTATGTGAAATTTTTTGAAATTAAGAAAAGCTTTGGAAAACAGGAATATCACTTTCCACCCAGCTTTAATGGTTAGGCTGAGGGTAGAGGTTCTGGCTACAGTGCAGGATGGTTCCAATGGTGAGTGTGTGCATATGTCAAGGGGCAGTGAGGCTATGATGCTGAGTGTGCATGTATGTAAAGTGACAGGAGAGGCAGGAGAGAGTTGAGTAGAAGAATCTTAGCTGGGTAACAGGCAGCTTCAGCTCCAATTAATCTTTATTCCAAGTGGGAGTGGTCCTGCTTTTTAGCAGGGGGTTGGACTAGATGACCTCGTGAGGTCCCTTCCAACCCTATTATTCTATGATTCTATGATTTCAAGTTCCCAGTTCCTCTCTGGTTCCCTCTGAGCCAGGAAGCTCTGCCAAACCCGTTGCATCCCCTGGCCTCTCTGGAAAATCTTACTCCTATGTCTCCTCCTGCTCTGATCTGTTAAAGTTGACCTTATTAAGTTGACTTAACAAAATCAACCTAACTTTTCTAGTGTAGACAAAGCCCCTTGTTGACTTTATTAAGTCGAGTTAAAGCTTTAAGTTAACTTAATAAGGTCGATTTTGGCGCTAATCCCCATCCACACTGGCTTTAAGTTGACTTAAGGAGTCAATTTAAGGCTTAAATCGACCTAAAACTAGGTGATATTAAATCAACTTAAGCTTTCCTTAAGTCGACTTGATAAAAGCCCAGTGTGGATGTGGCTTTGTTTAGGTCGACTTAACCTCCTTAAGTAGACCTAAGTTGCCAGTGTAAACGCACGCTCTATTACAAATTATCACGGCCTCAGGTCTAGTATTTTAGTGGAGAAAGTAGCAGTGGTAGCAAATGAAGGGTAAATGGAGGCGTAATTTACATAAATGAATTCAAGATTGAGCAATGCATGCTGAATTTTAGATGCCCAATGGCTTCTCATATTACACTGAAGGATACAATTTTTTTCTTAATCACAAAAAGTTTAAATACATCTTAAATTCAATATTGAAATGCTGGCTTTTATCTCCTGATTAGGTAATGACAACTAATGTGCTTTAATAAGAGATGCTACTGCTACTGAAATAAAAAACAATAAAAAGTACATGAAAATGGGTCTTAATGCCTGAAGAAGAGAGAACATAAATCAAACACTAGCCAATAAATCAGACTTTGTTAGGTAATACTCTATTTAAAATCAAGGTCAGAAGGCTTGCATTTGATTTTCTGATTTTCAGAGTACTTAATCCAGTGATTTCTTTGCATCTTCATAATTTTGTTTCCATGAAAGTGACCTTTTTAGTACTGCCAACCATAAGCTATCAAAAACAAATGAGCGATGCCCCAAGAAATCAGGAGATTGGCTTTAAAAAAAATATGAAAGTCATAAATTTGGGGCTCTTTTTATTTGCCTTATAATTTGAGCCCTAAGGGTGCAGTCAGGATATGTTTGAAAGCTTTGCTCTGTAAGTATGAAGCCTACAAATGATTTTTTTAAAAGGAAAACTCAGATTCCTGTGTAATCACTTGACTCCAGGAGCTGGGACTTTAATAAGTACACCAAAAATTCTGAGACGCATGATAAGAATCATGAGACCTGGCAACACAGCCTTTTGGAAGTTTTAATAGAGAAGTCATTTTTTGTGAAAATACTGGAAATTAAAATGAAGATATGTATTTGAACCCTGTTCTTTTGATTTGATAATTAGTGGCTTATTAAATTTTCACACTGCAACTCAAATATACATCAGACCAAGCAGACCTTGCCACTGTTTGTCTCTAAATAGAAGAGACCTATTTTTAATCCATAATAATCTTCCTAAACCAGGAGTCGGCAACCTTTGCTGTCCCCATGCCAGCCCCGCCCACCGCACCCTCAGCAAGTGCCAGGGGCAGGGCTAAAAGGGGGGGGGCCAGACATCAGGTTCCCAACTGGGGCCGACACCTGCTGGTGGGTAGCCTCCGGTTCCCGGCTGGGGCCAGCTCCCACCAGCAGCAACAGCTCTGGGCGGGCTGACCCGCCCTCTTCCCAGCCATGGCTAGGGCCAGCTCCTGTCGGCAGTGGCGACTCTGCCCAGGCCAACCTGCCCCACTACCCTCTAGCAGCCCTGCCAGCAGGGGGTGGGGCCAGTAGGGGCCAGGAGCCACGCCGTGCCACTGCAGGTTCTTTTTCCCTGATCGCACTGAGACCCCAGCGGAGAAGCGCAGCTAGCGGGAGTTGCAGCACGCAGCTCTTGTGGCCCCAGGCTGCACTGCAGGGCAGGGCCAGCAGGGGAGCCTGAGTGGCACAGCATGCCACTTAGGCTCAGCCCACGTGCCACGTTTGACACGCGGGCCAGGAGTTGCCAACCCCTGTCCTAAACTATGTAACATTCCTTGGGGACTGCAGCGCAAAGCGTCTGATGAAGTGCGATTTTTTTCCCATGAAACCTCAAGTGATAAATAAATTGGTTAGTCTTTAAAAATGCCACAGGACTCCTTGTTTGTTTGGCCGACCTAGACTAACACTGCTACCCCTTTGGAACTTGGGGTTCCAGTTAGCCTCTGAGAGATATGCTTGGTGGGAGTTTAACTCCTGGTAGGAGAAGTCAGGCGGGTCAAAGGGTAGGAACAGAACAAGAGACAGTCTATTGGCTCTTCAGGCTGGAGGCTGAGCAGTAGGCCAACACTTTATCCTCATTGAAAAGTTAAGCTATAGCATCACAACAAGACAGCCATTCCGGAAAAAAAGCAAATTAAAGAGGGATGGCAGAGTCTTGCTCATTTCCTCAGTGATGTGAAGGATTCAGATTCAGAAGTTAACTAGTATAAAAATTTTAAAGGTGCCCAAGTGACTTGTGAACCTAAGGATAAAATCTGCAAAAATGAAATTCTGATTAGGGGCTTTCAAGGCTCCTGCCAAGGTTAGAGAATTGGGGCAGTAATAGACGGATATATTCTTAAAGTGGGAGGGCTGTTATTCCCCCAATGCTCTCACCATGTTCACATATGGACCATTGCATGCTTGTTTTGACTTGTAAATTTTGGCATGATAAAGCTGCCACCCCTTTTGGACAGTGCTTTTCTTGGCAACTGGTTCACAGGTGACAGTGACTTCAAGGGGCATTATTTGGCACCATCACTGTGGTCATCACCACAAACACCATGTGTAACCTTCGGGTGGGCTAAAATTCATTTAATTGCCCCTCTCCAGTGCCTCACAGAAATAAACCCCAATCCCTATGGAGAAAGAAGCTGGAGACCCAGGATCCAGTCTGTATGGGACTCTCAAGAAAGATTGCTCAAAGTTACCCTCCCACATTAAAATACTACTAAAAACAAGCATAACAATGAACTTAATTAACTACTAACTAAATAAACCTTATCCTAAGAAAACAAAATGAAGTTAAACAGAACAATCCCTACAGAAACTCCGCAGGAAAGATAACCAAGAGTCCTGAAGTCCCCGTGGAGTTCACCCAACTCTCAGCTACAGTTTTTGTTCAAGTCTAGAGGCTCAAGTGGCAAGAAATAGCTGTCCTCTTCTTCTCTTATTGCAGGAATCTTCTGTAGAATTCCATGCAGATTTTTCATTCTCCTTTGGAACCAGCACCATCTGGTCAGCTCACTGGTTAACCAGCCCTCAGTCCCATATGCATGTGCCCAAAGTCTGTTGCAGAAGACTCCATAGGAGGAAGAAAACATCTTGTTGTTCACTCCTGGCTCAGCTTGCCTCATGAAAACTGAGCACATGGGCTCTTCTCAAAGCAGCTCCTGCCTGCTGTCTGCACAGATTGCTGCTCTCATGTGATCTTTCTCTGACCACACCGGATCACACCAGCAGGGAACCCTGTGGAGCATGCTCAAAAGGCTACCACTCCCTGCTTCCAGAAGTTTCTGGTTGTGGGTAGCTAATCTGCCCAGCAACAGTAACCCACCCTCAGTAGGTCTCTTAAAGAGAGGCATATGGGTTACACATGCACAGGGATACAGATATTTTTCTCTCCTCTGAACCTGAGAGACATTCTTATCAGACCTGGTGTGATAGGGAATCAGTGATGCTCAAGCACAATGCTGGTTCTATGCACAGGATGAATTTTCCCCTTGGAGTATACCTTATTCGATAAAACTCCTGAAATTGATGAGGTGCCTGGAGCTCAACCTCCCTCGGTGTCCTCTAGGAGATGTGTGTATTCAATTCACAGCAAGATTAGACGCATGGATACATGGAAGCCCTTCCTTCTGATGGACGCATAGATAGTGCTATTCTACTTAAATTGAAAGGCACTTATTTACAATTAATTGATTCCATATAGACTTCAAAAAGAGGATTAAAGACCACTTGATTTGTGGCTAGGAAATACAGTATAGGGCACTGCTATATTACTCCATTAACAAAACTCTTTTGAAAGAACTGATTTGAGAAGGAATCAAAATACTGCATTGGCTACTAATGTCTCTGAGCACTGCCAGCCCTGCTCCCTACTGACAAGAGGTTGAGAATTAAAGGAAAGTGAAGCGACAGCTGGTCAGCACCACACTTTGTAGCAATTTAACTATACAGTTAAATCAGCACAATCTACTAGTGTTGATACAGCTACACCAGTGTAAAGGTGCTTATGCTGGACTGGTTTATTTCTGTAAATTTGCCAGAAACAGATACAAGCAACTTTATTCCAGTATAATTCCATCCATACTGCGAGGATTGTCCTGACTGAGATAATACCAAAAATTGCCAGGAGGTGACACTGGTGAGTAGAGCAACCCTGTCACAGGAGGGTTGCACCAATTTAACTATTGATTTATAAACCTAAAACAATAGTTCAAATGGTACAAAATCTATGTGGAGTCAAGTCCTGAAGGCCTGAGCCACCTGAATGAAAAGCCTCCTGATATCTTCATTGCTCTGTGGAACATGCCCATAGAGCAGATCATAGAATCATAAGACTGGAAGGGACCTGGAGAGGTCTTCTATTCCAGTCCTCTGCACTCAAGGCAGAACTAAGCATTATCTAGACCACCCCTGACAGATGATAGTCTAACCAGTTCTTAAAAATCACCAATGATGGAGATTCCACAACTTACCTAGGCAATTTGTTCCCATGCTTAACTACCCTGACAGTTAGGAGGTTTTATCTAATGTCCAACCTAAAGTGCCCTTGCTGCAGTTTAAGCCTATTGCTTCTTGCCCTATCTTCAGAGGTTAGAGAACAATTTGTCACCCTCCTCCTTGTAACAACCTTTTATTTAACTGAAAACAGTTATGTTCCCAGCTTAGTTATTTCTTCTCCAAACTAAACAAACCCATTTTTTTTTCAGAAAAACAACAGAGACCTGTGGCACTTTTAAAGAATAATGGCTTTATTTATCACATGAGCTTTCGTGGGAGAAAATCCCACTTCGCCAGATGCTTTGAAAGTGGGATTTTCTCCCACAAAAGCTCATGCGATAAATAAATCTGTTATTCTTTAAAAGTGCCACAGGACTCTGTTGTTTTTCTGCAATAGACTAACATGGCTACCCCTTTGGAACTTGACTACATGGAAGGCACTAACTACAGCCATTTTTTCAATGTTTCCTCATAGGTCATGTTTTCTAAACTTTAATCATTTTGTTTCTTTCCTTGGACTTTCTCTATTTTGTCCACATCTTTTCTGAGATGTGGCACCCACAAATGGATATGATACACAATACCATTTGAAGTCGTATCAGAAGGGAATAGAGCAGAAGAATTATTACTTGCATCTTGCTTACAATTCTCCTTTCAATACATCCCAGAATAATGTTCATGTTTTTTGCAAAAGTATTACACTGACTTTTATTTAGCATGTGATCTACTATGACTCCCAGATCCCTTTCTACAGTACTGCTCTCTCGGAAATCATTTTCCATTTTGCATGTGTGCGATTGATTGTTCCTTCCTAAGTACAGTACTTTCCATTTGTCCTTACTGAATTTCATATGATTTTCTTCAGACCATTTCTCCAGTTTGTCCAGATCATTTTGAATTTTAATCATGTATTCTCTAATGCACTTGCAACCTCTCCTATCTTGGAATAATTCATAAACCTAGCAAGTATACTCTATGCCATTATCTAAATAATTGACAAAGATATTAAACAGACCCAGAATCAATTCTTGTGGGACTCCATTTAATATGTCCTTCCAACTGTACTGTGAACAACTGGTAACTACTCACTGGAAATGGTTTTCCATCCAGTTATGCACCGATATTATAGTAGCTTCATCTAGGTTGTATTTCCCTAGTTTGTTTATGAGAAGGTCATGTGAAACATGATCAAAAGCCTTACTGAAGTCAAGATATACCATATCTACTACTTCCCCTCTATCCACAAGGGATGTTACACAGTCAAAGATATAGCCTTTTGGGACAGGTGGTGAAGGGATAGATATATAACTGACTTGCTGCAGATCTGTTGGGTTTGCTGGACATCCCATGGTCTTTCTGTGTGACAATAAGAGAGGAGCCCCTTTAAGGGGATCCTTGTGAGACTTTCCCAATAGAATACTTCAATTTTTATCAGGAAAAAGGCTGATCATTTGAGATATGTTTGCTATAGATGCAGTCTATTTCCCTAAGCCAATCAAAACCCCAATTGTAGTGCTGGTTATCAGGCTGATATACACTCATGCAAAGGGAATCTCTCCTGGCTATTTAAACTTTCTAATGTGCAGTGTACTGCCTAGTATGTAAAGATTTTTGAGTCATTTTTAAAAACAAAGTTAAAATAAATAAAATCTCATTGGTCATTCCTAGTGGGTAAAGAGTCAACACATTTAGTAAAACTTCCTTAGCGTATGTCTACACTTACAAATTAAGTCGACTTAAGGAGGCTTAAGTTGACTTAAAATACTCCGCGTCTACACTGGGCTTTCCTTAAATCAACTTAAGCTGCTCCTTAATTCAAATTAAGGAAAAGTTAGTTCAAATTAATAACACCTAGTTTTAATTTGAAGTAGCGCTTAAGTCGACTTAAGCCAGTGGAGATGGGGATTAGTGCCTTGGTGGAGTTTATTGAGTTGATTTAAAATGTTAAATCGACTTAATAAGGTCAAAAAGGGGCCACCTCTACACTTGAAAAGTTAAGTTGACTTTTGTTAAGTCAACCTAATAAGGTCCACTTCATAAGGTACACTTCAAGTTGACTTAAAGTCGACCTTATTAAGTTGACTTCATAAAGTCGACCTAACTTTTCAAGTGTAGACATAGTCTTAGATTGTTAATGGAAAATATCTTCCATTTACAATGTATTCATTGACTGTCTGTAATTCTGGGCATGGATTAATCCATAGACCCAGCATTTGCAGATTGGAGGACAAGAATTAGTACTGCTGTACTAACATCAATCAAACCTAGTGAATGGATAAACTGGTTAAGTGAATACCTAAAGAAAAACATGTGTTCTCACCGCCATATAGGGGAATCCTATTAAAAGATCATCTGAAATAAGACTAAACCTGTTAAAGGAAGGATTTACTGAAATGTCATGGCTGTGCTTTTTAAGCAGCTTCTACTATATTCAATTACTACTGATTCATTAGATACATGAACTGTGCCTCTCTAATTAAAACTCTTCCCTTCCTGCCTTGCCACCAGCAGAATGCTTAAATAGATTTACTGTGAATCAAAAAAGAATAATAAATAGATTAATTTGAAAACACTAGCCCAAATACCCTGACTTTCTGTGTGTGTGTTTCTCAGTAACGTGTGGTAATCTCTCCCTTCACTGCCTTTCCCTAAGCAGAAGCTGCGGATGATGAATTTTCCTAACCTCTGATGCACTGGCTTCAATGTGTGCTTCAAGTGCATCATCATCATCATCATTTTTTTTTTTTTTTGGCATGTCACAGAGACAGCCCTTGCTCACACAAATTGGAAAGACCTATTGCTAAAAGTCACTGACTCCAAAGAACAAAAGTCCTTGGAAATATGGAAATGAGAATGATACTGTTTGAATTGTCGAGATCATGTCATGGAAAACTGACTAATAAGCCACTCACCTGTGAGGAGCAGGGAAACCACTTTCTGTCATAAAAAGTCACTGACAAAACATGACACAAAGTCCCAGTGCTGCCTGGCAATATTTCTGCCATGGTGTTGCCTCATAATGACAAGAGCTGAGCAAACAAACAAAATTCTCTCTTCCCCTGGGCATAATTCAACCCTGTGCAGGGTCCAGTGTAAGTTCTATACAACACGTAACTATTTAAGCCCTGGGGGCTCTGTGTAACACAATTAAAAAAGATGTAGGGGCTTCATTCTGCAAGTAACTGATCACTCCGGCCCCATCATCAGTTCTCCTACAGCAAAGGCCATAGCAGTAATCCCCTATGGACTCTACCAATGGCTTTGTTCCATTCATGTCTGATACTAGCAGATGAGCTATTACCGATTTCTTTCAACCAGGTTAGTTGTGGGCAACCAGGTAATCTCCTCCAGTTGTGGAATGACTGATGACCAGAACATATGTTCAGGGCACACTTAATCGCTCTGTGGGCCGGAACGGAGCTGTCCTTGTGAGCCATGTGTCGAAATAGTGGGAATAGTGGGAACAAATGACAGCAGATGATGCTTTGATGCTGGGGAGTTGAGTTCTTGAAGTAATTTTGCTGTTTCTGACAAAATGGAATGAGTTTGTTGGTAATAGTTGCCTTTGATAGTGCATGTGGAATGCCTCCAGATGCTGGATATTACCTTTAAGTAGAGTCCAGGTTTTGCAGCCATATAGAAGAATGGACATGATACAGGACTGGTAAAACAGGACTTTGGTGCCATCAGACAGTTTTTGCTGGCCCCAATACAAAGCTTCTAAGAATGTGAGTAGTCCCATTGGCATTAAATTAAGCATGTGCTTAAGTGCTTTCCTGGACGAAGGCCTGAGTGCTGAGGATGTGATCAGCATGTAGAAAATACCCTCCTCCTTCCCTAAATATACTACTATTTTACGCCATCCAGAAACCCACTAACAGTACCACTTGGGAATCTATTAGAATCCTTGGCTATGTCTTTGAATTAGTTAATTTGAACTAACTAATTCAAACTAATTTTCGTTAGTTCAAATTAACTTAATTCGAACTAGCATGGCCACATTAGAATGCTAGTTCGAACTAGACATGGCCATGCAGGACACTTGCTTAGTTCGAATTAGTCAGTTGCAGGAAGGTCAATCTGCCGGTTAGTTCGAACTAAACAGTTAGTTCGAACTAATATGGCCACACTGATTTAGTTCAAATTAACTAATCGAATTAACTGTTAATTTGAACTAAGTAACCAAATTTATTAGTTTGAATTAAGGAAGCCCTTAATTCGAACTAATGAAAGCCTAGTGTGGCCAAGGCTTAAGTTATTTCGAATTAAGCTTCCTTAATTCAAACTAACTTGCAAATGTAGACATAGCCATTCATCCTTGAAGGATTAGATGGATCCCTGATTCACTGGCCACTTTTATATCAAACCCAACAGTGCGGAGAGAAACATTGGTGGAAGGGCATCAAACTCAAAACCTACTGGAGACTCTTCCACATTAAGAGAATCTCTAGCTAAGGAGTTATGGAGTATTCTCTATAGAAGTGTCCTTGTATAAAAGTTAGTAGTCAGCCATCAGGTAATGTGCCAGTAGATGATGCTAAAGAATATGTAGCATTGTTCATTGATTTTTGTAGGCCCAATAATGTTGGTGTGCAATGCAGATGGCTTCCTCTGTGCAGCTCTTTACAAAAAGCTCAGCAAGGAGATGTAATGAAACTTGAATCCAGATTTTCTGGAAATCTAAATTCATCATTTGAAATTTGCATGGCAGAACTCAAGTGAAACTCTTTCCTGATTGTACAACTTGTGTAACTAAGCAACAGCAGCACAATTTTCAAACCGCATGCTTTCAAATTCTCATTTTGAAATTCTCACCATTTCTGGGCAGTAACACAATTTAGACTTCACTGTGGCAAATATTTAGCGTATCCTGGGTACAGATGTGCTTTTTTCAAGTATTTGCACTGGGAATGCCTGTTCACCA
The DNA here is from genome assembly GCA_007922175.1 of Pelusios castaneus. Taxonomy (NCBI): domain Eukaryota; kingdom Metazoa; phylum Chordata; order Testudines; family Pelomedusidae; genus Pelusios; species Pelusios castaneus. The sequence continues at coordinate 6,209,648 of ML685849.1, read as the reverse complement.
GAATAGTTGTGGAAAGTGAAAACAAAGATCAGACCACAATCAAAGTGAAGCTGTTTAAAAATTCTACTGAAAAATGGCTATGCATTCAGTATTATAAGTCAGCATTATCACGCAGACACAAGATCATGATTAAAATGTTGCATAGCTGTGTCAGAATATCATACCATGAATTTGCTGGCTCTGTGTTTTCATTTCTCACTATTCACTTTCCACTCCCCCTGCTCTCCGTTTCTGAGAAGGCATTGGTAGTGTTTCTCCCCCCTAATGCCCCTTCCCACTCCAATTCCTATCGATTAGGAGAGTTATTCACTCCATGACTAGTTCTCTCTCCTCATGTGTGGATGGAGGTCAGAATGCCCGATGGTGGATCCTTTCTCATTTCTTTGAAGTAATGCAAGGCGGCAATAAAAAGATAAGAATCAAGATGATGACGATGATCATTTACTGAGCACTGCATGTATCCTGAGCACTGCTTTCACAAAGAGGAAGATGGAGTTTACAAAGCTAAGATCAAACAGAAAGCAGAGAATTTTAAATCAAGTCTATGGACCCTGGACAGTTAAATGCATTTTTGTTGCAGTCATGTCTGTCCCAAACCTGAAGAACTCTGTGTGAGCTTGAAAGTTTGAAGTAGGTCCAATAAAAAAATATTACCTAACACATCTTGTCTCAGCCACATGAAGACATGAAATATCTGTGGGTTAAGTATTACTAGGCTAAATCATCTAATGAGGAGGATCTATGAATTTTTATGATTATCGGAAGAAACTTTATGGACAGTTGCCAAACCAAAGAATTACAATTTTCTGCGTTTTTCACCTTTTTATTCTAATACCAACTGTGCTTTCCATGGCAACTCTTATAAATAATCACAGTGAAATACAGGCTTTTATATAGCACCTAATAATTGCACATCAATTTGAAGACCTAATCAGACAATATAACATCCACCACATCTCCTAAAACAAATTTTCACTTCTAGAGGAACTGTGACCATACTAATCTAGACTCCATTAAACTGACTTGGGCCATGTTTACACTACACTCCCTACGGTAGCACAGGTACAGTGACATAGCTATGCTGCTGTAATACCTGTATTATAAAGACTTCTTACAGAAATGGAAGGGGACTTTTTGTCACTGCAGGAACTCCAGCTTCCCAAAGCAATGGTAGCTAGGTTGATGGAAGAATTCTGTAACAGGGTGACATTCACCTCTCATAAGCGCCCCCTTGTTCAGGTGTGTGTCTGCTCCTCTTTGTCTGTGGTGACCCCTTCTGGCAGTTTCTTTGGCAGTTTCTAGTGACTCAGCCCTCCGGCCAAGTCACACACAGTCTGTATGGAACACAACTCAAATAGACCGCTTCTGAGATATTAGTCCAACAAAGTCTTTAAGTACCCCTGGCCCTGGTAGGAAGCCATACCCCTAGAATTTCTCCCCGGTGACTCTTTGGCCTACTGTTGGCCTATTCTGGCCCCACATCTTCTGGGGATTTATCACAGTCAAATTGTAGGCCACTTCTCCAGTGGCTTATGAGAGGAACCCAGGCCTGCCCATTAATCCAGATTCCAGCCCAGGGTCCCTAAGAATAGTAGCCATGCACCTCCATGTATCTTTAACAAAACTGCTTTCAGTTCCCTGTGCCACTTCCCTTCAGTACCAGCCTTCACCAATGCTTTACCCTTACACCTCAAGGCTCTTCTCTGTGCAGGCCCAGCAGCCAGCCAGGAGCTCTTTCTCCCTCCCCTATCCCTGCAGGCACTGATCTGTCCATGGTGCTGCAGTCGTTCAGCCTACTAGAAGCATCAGCTTCGCTCCTCAGGCTCCAAGAAGAAACTGATTCTGGTCTGCACTGCAGCTCCTTTAATACTAGCCTGCAGGCTCTCTAGACTGTTTGGAGGATGTCTCTACTGCTTTTTTCTTAAGACAGGTGTGGCAGGACTTTGAAGCCTTCAGCATGGGGCCACTGGTTCTAGTCCACTCCATTAGATATTCTTCCATAAATCTACACTGGGGAGATCAGTTTAGTGTTAGCACTTGAGGGTGTGGATTTTTCACACACCTGATCAGCAGAACTATGTTGACCTAACTTTCAAATGTATGTTGATCCTAAGACTTTCTTAGATTAATTTAGACCCATTTACTAAATGTATAAAGCCTGCCTAAGTATTAAGAGTCTATACTTGTGTGATTTATGCACCAAGGTGCTGACAATCTGAATTAATATAGGGATGGTTTGCTTTAATTTACACATTTACATCTTCCTGATAGTTGCTTTCCTTGCCAACATGAAGACAAATTCTATTCTTATTTACTCTAGTGTAAATATAGAGTTAATACTATTAACATTAATGGATATGACAGAATGCTGGGCAGCAACCTCTTATTCAGCCCTCTGTCATGCCTGCCCCAATTAAGTGAGGTAAATTGGAGCTGGCTAGGGACACCAGTACCTGATTTGTGAAGGGAAAGCAGCTGTATGCCTAATTAGTAAGAGGCTATATACAAGCCCAGGTGAAGGAAGTAATGAGGAGGGAGAGAAGCCAGGGAGTAAGGGCTCTGCCTGCAGAAGCTGAGAAATCTCTGAGGCTGCTCACCCAAGTTGTATGTTGTAAGAAGGTGGTGGGACTGCATGCTGTAAATAAACTACACTGACGACGGCTAAAACAGATGCACTTGGAGTCATTCATGACCAAGAGGGTGACTGAGGCAGAGAACCTTTACAATGGAGTCTTTCCAATTTTATAGTTATGTGATTGAAAACAAAATTTAAACCTAGATTCCCTTATATTCAGTGGGCCAAATTCAAAGGGGAATTGGTGGGATGATGTGTGAGTACTCTGAATGTTAACATATGGATATGAATCTGGACCAGTCTAAAGGAGTATAGGCAGATATGACATACTTGTTAGAGGGAAAAGAAGCAGGCATAATGTACATCAGTGTAGACTCCCTCTAGCATTATTTTTATAAAAATCTAACAGAATTTAATAGAAATGGAGCCATCAAGAAGCTTTAGAAATATAATGTGTCTCAATAAATTACAGATAAAACTTATTTAATTTAATAGATGATATCCTTCTATAGGCTTCTTTAACAATCCTTTTCAATTGTATACCAGATCTCTGCTCTTTTATCCAATTCTACTGCCTGCTTTTAAAACAAACTCACGCACATTACAGACAGGTTATTTCTACTATATTCTACAGGGCTTTTCCATGTGGGCTTCTTACATTCACTAAGGGCTATTACAGAGGCATGGGCTGCAGTGCTGTAGTTACACCACTATAGTGCCATACTATAGATATGTCCTATGTCAATAGAGTTGTTTCTGTTGATGTAGGTAATCTTGCTCTTGAAGTAGCTCCATATATGCTGGCAGTCAAGTTGGCTTAAGTATGATGCTCAAGGGTATCAATTTTTCACGTACCTTGAAGTTGTAACTAGGTTGACCTAAATTTTAGTATAGATCTGGCCCTAGATTCACCATTGAGTTTGACCCATAGTCTCCAACAGAATTGCATCTCCAATATCAGTTACGGGTCTTTTTTAGGCCTTGTCTGCACTTCAATTTTCAATCAACCTAGCTATGTTGCACAGGGATATGAAAAAAAAAATCACACTCCTAACCTCTGGTGTAAAATTCTTCCATCAACATCCCTATCACCAATCTAGGATGGGGTGGCAGAGTGGATTACCTATACTGGTGGAAAACCCTTCAATCAATATAAGAAGCATCTTCACTATGGTGCTGCAGCAGCATAGCTGCTGTGTTTCTGTAGTGCCTGTATTGTAAACTGCCTCCCCATTATGGAACAATAATGGGGAACTTGCCATGAGGAGGTAGGTATTTTACTAGTGCCTGCCATATTCAATGCCATAATCATGGCAAGGTCCAGCCTAATCAAATTCATTCTAGAGTAGTTATTTCCTTTCAATTTGACATCATGAACCTAGAACAATTACAAGTGTATTTATAAATTAATTAACTTTCACCTGTCAGTGCTACATTAATGAAACATACATGAAAACTTGGTAATTTAATACTGCTTTTGCCAATTAAAATGTTTTTTCTTGTCAAATGAACAGAATTGAAAAGCTATCAGCTTTCTAAATATACCCAGGAAAGTGATGAAGTCCCATCATTTAAAACTAAACTCGACAGACTGATAAGAACAGATAATACATTATGGGGAACAATACTGCAATAGAAAAGGAATTGATTACATAGAATCATAGGGTTGGAAGGGACCTCACGAGGTCATCTAGTCCAACCCCCTGCTAAAAAGCAGGACCACTCCCCCTAAATCATCCCGGCCAGGGTTTTGTCTAACCGAGCCTTAAAGATCTCCAAAGATGGAGAATCTACCATCTCCCTAGATAGCCCATTCCAATGCTTCACCACCCTCCTAGTGAGAAAGTTTTTCCTAATGTCCAACCTTCACCTCCCCAGCTGTAATTTGAAACCATTGCTCCTTGTTCTGTCCTCTGTTACAGTACCCTTGAGAACAGCCTAGCTCCCTCCTCTTTGGAGCAACCCTTCAAGTAGTTGAAGGTTGCTATTAAATCTCCCCTCAGTCTTCTCTTCTGTAGATTATATAAGCCGAGTTCCTTCAGTCGCTCCTCATAAGTCATATGCCCCAGTCCCCTAATCATTTTTGTTGCCCTCCGCTGGACTCTTTCTAATTTGTCCACATCCTTTCTGTAGTGGGGAGCCCAAAACTGGACACAGTATTCCAGATGCGGCCTGACCAGTGTCAAATAGAGGGGAATTATCACATCCCTTGATCTGCTGGCAATACTCCTACTGATGCAGCCTAATATGCCATTGGCCTTTTTGGCAACAAGGGCACACTGTTGGCTCATATTCATCTTCCCGTCCACCACAACCCCCAGGTCCTTTTCTACAGCGCTGTTACTTAGCCGATCGGTCCCCAGCCTGTAGCAGTGCATGGGATTTTTCCATCCTAAGTGCAGGACTTTGCACTTGTCTTTGTTGAACCTCATGAGGTTTCTTTCGGCCCAGTGTTCCAATTTGTCCAAGTCTCCCTGGATCCTGTCCCTGCCCTCCAGAGTATCTACCATTCCCCCCAAGTTGATGTCATCCACAAATTTACTAAGAACGCAGTCTATCCCATCATCAAGATCATTAATGAAGATGTTGAATAGAACCAGCCCCAGGACCGACCCCTGGGGCACTCCACTCGTTACCGGTTGCCAACCAGACATCGAGCCATTGATTCCTACCCACTGAGCCCGTTGATCTAACCAGTTTTCGATCCACCTTATGGTCCACTCATCCAACCCATACTTCCTTAACTTGCTGATGAGAATGCTGTGGGAAACCGTATCAAAAGCCTTACTAAAGTCAAGGTATACCACGTCAACGGCTCTTCCCGCATCCACAAACCCAGTCATCTCATCATAGAAGGAAATCAGGTTGGTCAGGCACGATTTGCCCTTGGTGAATCCATGTTGACTGTTCCTGATCACTCTATTTTCCTCCAAGTGTTTCAGGATGGCTTCCTTGAGGACCTGCTCCATGATTTTCCCAGGGATTGAGGTGAGGCTGACCGGTCTGTAGTTCCCCGGATCCTCCTTTTTCCCTTTCTTAAGGATAGGTACTATATTTGCCTTTTTCCAATCCTCCGGGACCACCCCCGTTCACCATGAGTTCTCAAAGATAATGGCCAGTGGCTCTGCAATCACTTCCCCCAACTCTCTCAGCACCCTCGGATGCAGTTCATGCGGCCCCATGGACTTGTGCACATCCAATTTCATTAAGTGTTCCCTTACCTGACTTTCCAGCACCGAGGGCCACTCTTCTCTCCATTCCTCCTTACCCCATTTAGTAGCCTGGGAGCTGGCCCTCCTTGTGAAGACTGAAATAAAAAAAAGCATTGAGTACTTCAGCCTTTTCCGCATCATCCTCCATGAGGATGCCTGCCCCGTTCAGTAAGGGACCTACACCACTTCTGATCCTTTTCTTGTTGCTGATATTCTTATAGAACCCCTTTCTGTTATCCTTCACATCTCTTGCTAGCTGCAACTCCAATTGTCCTTTGGCCTTTCTGATTTTATCCCTGCAGTCCCGAGCAATATCTTTATATGCCTCCCTTGTCATCTGTCCAAGCTTCCACTTCTTGTAAGCTTCCCTTTTATGTTTCAGCTCCCCGCAGAGTTCCCTGCTAAGCCACGCTGGTCGCCATCCACATTTGCTGTTCTTTCTGCACATTGGAATGTTATCTTCCTGTGCCTTTAACAGGGTTTCTTTAAAATACAGCCAGCTGTCTTGGACACCTTTCCCCTTCAGATCAGCCTCCCATGGGACCCTGCCCATCAGCTCCCTAAGGGAGCCAAAATCTGCTTTTCTGAGGTCCAGAGTGTGTGTTCTGCTTCTTTCCTTCCTTCCATTGATCAGGATCCTGAACTCTACCATCTCATGGTCGCTGCTGCCCAGGTTGCCATTTACTTCTACTTCCCCGATCAATTCTTCTCTGTTTGTGAGCAATAGGTCTAGAGGTGCAAGGCCCCTAGTTGGTTCCTCCAGCATTTGTACTAGGAAGTTGTCCTCAATATTCTCCAAAAACTTCCTGGATTGCCTGTGCACTGCTGTATTATCTTTCCAGCAGACGTCAGGATAATTGAAGTCCCCCATAAGAACCAGGGCCTGCGACAATCTGGAAACTTCTGTTAGTTGTCCATAGAATGCTTCATCCACCTCCTCTTTCTGGTCTGGCGGTCTATAGCAGAGACCCACCACAACATCCCCCTTGTTGCATTCTCCCTGAAACTTAACCCACAGACTTTCAACCATCTTGTTTCCACTTTCATAGTGGAGCTCCAAGCAGTCATACAGCTCTTTTACATATAGCACTACTCCTCCCCCCCCTTCATCCCTACATGATCAACTAGGGTTTACTTCATCACTAATGATGGAGATTCTACAACCTCCCTAGATAAGCTATTTCTATGCCTAACTATCCTTATTGTCTGGAAGATTTTCCTAACATCCAACCTGAATCTCTCACTGGAAACTAAATTGTTTATTTCTTCTCCTATCTTTGATGTACATGGGGAAAAAATGATCACTGACCTCTCGTCTCTCTCCATTTTGTTCTCATCTTTCTTAAAATGGGGTGCCCAAGACTAGGCATAGTGCTCCAACTAAGTCCTCATCAGTGCTGAATGGAGTGACACAATTATCTCCAGTGTCTTACATATGGCACTCCTGTTAACATACCTGCAAGGTGCCCCTCCCCTTGGAGGTTGCAAAGGAAGCATTGCCTGGTGTTTATTCTGTAGTCTGTGGCTGGCAGGTGGTTCTGCAGAGGGAATACATAATGCCCAGGACTCACCAGAGTGACAATATCCCCCCTTCCTCTGGTTGTCCCAGTGTTGGGGCCTCCCTTCCATGGGGGGGAAGGGAACTCTTCATTAGGGACAGTGGTGCCAGATTCAGGGTCTACTGGAACAGTGAGCTGCAGATCAGTTTTTTCTAGCTCTGCTGTCCAAATGAGCCACTCCTATCTCTTTTATGTGCTCCACTTGATGGAGCATTTGCTGCAGGTATGTTGGGGCAATGTTGGGTGGGTCCAGAATAAGCCTTTAACCCCTAGTTTCCCAGTATGGGATTTGTATCCCCCTCACAATACCCCAAAATTTTGACTTATAAAGTATTTAAAAGGATACTATCCACATGCTCTAGGTGCACTTGACATGACTTAAAAAAACATGTTAAAAATTTAAAATAAATCCACCACAAATCTCCTGCCTCTCTCTCAAATAACTTCTCACCCATCCTCCCCCATTTTCAACTGAGAAAACAGAACAACCTTGTAATTAGCCCTGAAGATCATAAAGTCATAAGCTGCATATGTAGCTATACATTTAATGGCCTCATTGACTCGATTAAAACACCGCACAATGCTTTGAAAATTCAATACTTTGATTTTCTTCATTACTTTATGAAGATAGAGGAAAAAGTCTTCACAAACAGACATGATCCAAAAGACAACTCACATGAATAAATTCCATTTCCAATAATGATAAAAAAAAAATGTCTGAAAGTGGCTAGGAAATTCACCAACATTTGCTGAGAGATAAATGTACAATATAAAGTGTAATTATATATCACATTCCTCCTAAAGAGGACATTCTGTGATTATGTAACAGGATGTAGGTAACATAAGAACACTGTGGACCACCTACTAAGCTGGTGTAAACCAAAATAACTCCATTGAACCCGATAGAACACCACCAATTTATAACAGCTGAGGATCTTGCCCTTTGTCTTTAAATGTAAATTCTAAAACACAGAACTATTCCAAGTTTTCTCAACCAACCTAATATACTATTTTAGTTCATCTCAGACCCACTATATGATTTTTCCCCTATATTGTGTCCTTGAGCATTGTGCCCAACCTAGCTTAAAATACTACTAGCAATAGATTGTGCCCACCTGTTCCATTGGGAGCCTCACAATTCATGATTAAGCATTGTTTCCTGGTATTCAGCCTAACTTTTCCTTTACTCAGTTTCCTCTAATTTTCTTAATTATGTGCTCAAAGTTAGCAATTCTCTTTAATATGCATAAGAATATTTATTTTTTCTGACTTTCTGTAAAAGTAGTTGTATACTACAATAAGTAGTTCAAATATGTGCTTTGCAAAAAACAGTTCTCATCTTGTGATATTCTTTGATTTAGAAGAATTTCCCTTTTCTCATCAGGATGAAATTGAGACCTTTTGAAGTTTTTCCATCAAAAAATGAGAGCTTCCCCAAAACACCCCCAAATAACCAATAGTCGAGAGGTTACATCAGGAGTTGGCAACCTCCAGCAAGTATGCCAAAAGTGGACAAAGTATCGTTGAAATTGGTATATTGCCACAAAAGGTTTGTTTTGATGAAACTGTATTTTCCAAGTAAGAAACATTTAATCGAAAACTTCCCAGCCAGCTCTACTCACAAATGGTGAGTGTATGTCTTTATAAGATGATTAATGCCAAAGATTTTATCAGAAAGCCACTAAGTAAAACTAATTGTAAATGTCAAGTGATCTCTAAAGGATTTAAAGGTATCAATTTTACATGCTGACAATAGAGTCAATGGCAATATAATCACGCCTTACTAGATCTTTTACTCAGCTCTTTGATAGTTATACATCTCCCTGATGATATTCTGGAAATTATCTAGGTCAGTAATCTTACTGAGGTGATGCTAGAACCTTCTTCCTACTTAGATCTTGGGTACATAAGCTGGGGAACAACTGGATGACTCAGCAAAAAATGATTAGAGGATTCACAGAATGACACGTGAAGAGAGATTAAAGACTTCCAGAGGTGAGTAACATCACTGCTGTCTTACTGTCAATTTTTCCCTCTTTCCTGCTAGGAAAAAAAAAATTAATATATGTTGATCATATATTAGTAAAAGTGTGGTTGCCCTTTCTACTGGCACATACGATATATGGAAATAACCGAAGGTTTTACCAAACTGCATTCTCTCAATAAATTTCAATTGCACACATTTCAAGTGCATCATTCTCCCCTCCCTTACTGATGCTACAAGTTTTACCTTACTGATCACACTCCATAAGAAGACAAGCAGTAAGGCTGTTTCTAGGTTTGGCAAGACACAATGCAAGTTCTTCAAAAAGCAAGCATTACATTTTTCTAATGACAGCTCTTGGATATACTACATTCCTGGGCAAGTATTGTTCACTTAGAAGAATAAGCTGAGAGAATATGGGGATGGGAAACAATTTCATGACTCCATGGCACAGCAATGCAATCCAGTAATCTACAGGAACCGCTTTCATACAACACCAATAATTTGCTTAGAAAAATATTTCGACTCATCATCTCTTGCCTTTGCATTTGACAAAATGTCATCAACTGTGAATATTTTTCAGCTTCACCATCCACTTCCATAATGACAAAAGAGAAGAGCACTGAGTTCATTATTGCAGTCATGTGTAAAATTTGCTTAGGTCTTCTCGATACATATCATGAACATAATTGCAATAGCAAAAACCTGATGTGACAAAATAGTTGAAAAAAATGAAAAGAATGTGAACACGCTGTTCTGCCTGCTAATCAAACATATACATTACTCATTGTTTCTTAGTAAACTGTCTACAAGCAAAACTGACAGTGAAACTAGTAGGAACTTTACATATCGTAATTATCTTTCCCTTAAAATCCTTAGTAGAACGGATGTTCGCTTGGTACTGGAATTTTATTTCTATAGATTTGAAGTGAATTTAGTACCCAAGGAAACTGCCAGATTGACGGCACCAGAAAATTAAATCCTTTCTTTATGTGAAATCCATGTGCCATACTTAACAGGCAAAAGCAGTATATGATTCCTTAGGTTGCCAGGGCAGTGAGTGTAACCTAGGAGTGAAATTCTCGCCTTTCTACGGAGACTGCCAAATGGATAGAGTCTTCTGTAGTGGAGGCTGTAGCAACAAGGCATATAACTAAGGCCATGTCTAAACTAGAATGTTTTGTCAACAACAGTTATACAGGTGATAAAAAAGTGCTATAATTATAGCATTCGCACCCATCCAGACAGCACTCATTTTATCATAAAAGAGCATCCACACTTGGCGTTGTATTGGCAGTCAGAGCAGTGCATTGTGAGCAGCTATCCCACCGTGCAACTTGGCAGCTTCTGCCACTAGGATTTCTGGGATTAGGGAGAGGAGCACAGAGCATCTTGGGTGCTGGTTCAATCTTCAATGGTGCAATGCATTTCGGTGCCATCGTTTGCTGCATTGCTTGTAGTGACTCACGCTCTTTTTTCAGTGGTTCCCCATAGCTACATGCATGCCACCATCTAAATCTGAAAACATAGATCCTGTGCTACTCTCCAGTATTGCTTTCAGCATTCTTAGCACATTGCAGTTGGTTGCTCAGTATATCAGGAAATCTGAATTGGAAAAGGACTCTGATGAGCATGATCTGCTGAATGACAAACAGCACCACATTACTGTTTTCATTCATGGAGCATCTGCACATGGTGAACTGCCACTTCTGGGCACTGAGTGGTGGGATAGCAGTGTTATGCATGTCTGGGAAGATGAGCAGTGGTTACAGAACTTTTGAATGTGCAAAGCCACCTTCATGGAACTCTGTGTGGAACTGGCCCTTCCCTGCAGCAGAAGGACATCTGAATGAGAGCTACCCTCTCGGTGAAGAAGAGCACGGTGATCTCAGCGCAGAAGCTGGCAACCCCAGACTGCCACTGGTTGGTCGCTAATCAGTTTGGAGTCAGCAAGTCCACTATTGGAGCTGCATTATTGCAAGTGTGAAGGGCTATTAAATCACATTCTGCTGTGAAGGACTGTGATTCTGGGCAACATACATGAAATAGTGGACAGATCTGCAGCAGTGGAATTCCCTAACTATGGTGGAGCAATAGATGGCCATATATATCCCAATTTTGACTCTGGAACATCTTGTGGCTGAGTACATCAATAGACAGGAGTACTTCTCTATGGTACTTCAGGCACTTGTGGATCACTGGCATGTTTCACTAATATCAATGTGGGTTGGTGGGGAAAGGTGCATGATGCTCATATCTTCAGAAACATAGGGCTGTATTGGAAGCTATAACCACAGACCTTTTTCCCAGATCAAAAGATTACAGTATTTAGAGGATACTGAAATTCCCAGAGTGATCCTGGGAGGCCCAGCCTACCCACTGATGCCATGACTCATGAAGTCTTACACAGACAACCTGGATAGCAGCAAGAAGTGCTTCAATAACAGGCTGAGTAGATGCCAAATGATTGTTGAATGTGCATTTAGCAGGTTAATGAGGCACTGGAGATGCCTTTATGGCAGGCTGGCCTTAAATGAGGACAATATTCCTGTGGTTATAGCCGCCTGCTGTGTGCTACATAATTTGTGTGAAGCTAAGGGTGAGAAGTTTGCCCCTGGGTGGACTGATGGGGCAGATCACCTTGCATCTGTATATGAGCAGCCAGATGCCAGATGTATTGGGGTGGGGGGTGCAATGGGGGCCCATACAGATAAGGGAGTCTATCAGGGTAAAGCAGCGGGCCTTGGGTCAGGGCCCGGGAGGTCTCCTACCCTCCCTCTGCTGGCCAGAGGACAGTCCCACAAGGGGTGGAACTAGGAACCCAAGGGGCGGGGGAAAGGGGAGAGGGACCGCATAAAAGGACGGACCTAAAATGCTGCACAGAAATTTCCTTTCTTTTACAGAAGGAGAGCAGATATAACAATAACAGATCAGTAGTTCTATTATCACAGATTTTTTTCTGCCTGTCTCAAGGGAAATCCAGTTCAATTAGAGAATGTAAATCGGGTCACCTCTTACCTGCAGCTTAATGAAATTGTTCAACAGGATCTCAGAAATAACGGTGAGCCCCATAATTTGTCAGTTTGAACTTTTTTAAAGAATCGTGAAACACTTGCCCTGAAGTGATGAATAAATGTTTGAGATGATTCTCATCATTAATGAACTCAGGCATCAGAGCAAAGGTGTGTCTTGATCAAAGTTAAATAGCAAACACTAGAAGGAAGTAAGCAGTGTAGGAGAAAGTAAAAGATTAAAATAGAAAATACAAGTAGAAACAGTCAGGAATGAGGCCTAAGACCTAGTGAAACAAACCAAAACAGTAGGCCTGAATTGGATAAATAGTCAAGTTGGCAGGAGTCGGGCTAAAGAAGTCTAACCTCAAAGAAATTGTCATGAAGTAAGCTGAAACTAAAGTATAAAGAGTGGAAAAATACCTTAAAGGTAGAAGATGTTCAGTCGGCCTACCACCAAAAAGATAAGAAGAGATATTTTGCCCAAACCATCCACTGCAAGGTTATGAGTAATGTTGGATAAACTGTAGAATTAAATCTTGATGAAGGAAGTTGTTTAGGGATACGTAGACCTATCAAAGTAATGGGTGGCATCAAAAAAGGGGTACATGGATAAATCAAGGTACATTTGGACACCAAAGAAGGCCGTGCCAATAGATCCAAGAAGTGTTTAAAAGTAGGAGCCCGAGAGACCAGATTTCGTGCAGCCGAGGGGATGACAGAGAATCCTGCCATCAATTGAGCTGTTCTGTTGCATTGTGAGAACAAATGCGGTCGGTGCACCAGATGACATAGGTCTCTTACCATTGTGCTATGTTGCAATAAAGCCTAGCCTGGCACCTTCGTTTCTACAAAGATCCATGGTCATGTTGGTTTCTTTGATCGTCAGTGTTACCTCAGTCTACCTCCTGCACTGAGGGTATGCCTCGGCTCCAGACCACTGGGCTAACAGAGTCCCCACTTAAGGCCTGAGTCAAAGGTAACCCAGAATGTTAACCAAAGTAGCACCTCAGTTCAAGACCACTGAACTAACGGAATCCCCACTTGAGGCTTGAGCTAAAGGTAATCCACTTATACAGAGACACATGCATACAGCCAAACAGATATCCATACCGGATGCACAACACCATCATTAACATTGCCCCCCACAGAACCACAAGCAGCAAAAGAGATTGTCAAATTATTTAGATGGACGACATCTTTAATTAATTTCAAGGTCCATTCACCGTAGGCCTGTAAAAGGTATAACAAATATATTTTAAAACTTCCAGTAACATATTATCAAGCACCTGATTTAAAGTTAATTGACACAAGCAAAAAATTTCCAAGTTAAATTTTTCATGCCATCCTTTATGGACATCATTGTTCCTGGATATTGCTATGTATCGTGACTGGAAACCAAGAACTGCTCTGAGACCTTTCTAACATCGGTGCACAGAGTAGATGAAGAATAAGGCTTTAGCCATAATAACTATGATTTTAATTACTTCCAATGGTGTAAGTCAAATCCCAAGCTTCTTTTCACTGTAGTTTTTAGAAATGTAATTTCCCTTTTCTTTTCAAAGCTAATTTAGCATTTTAAAAGGGGATTATGACCAGCATTTTCCTTAGGGCTGGTTTACATGGTGTCTTATACTCACCCCAAATGCATTTTAATGGCAACTTCAATTTTCATCCCAATGTCATCCTAACCTAAACCTATTTCAAAATAAGGGCATCTTTAGTGTCTACCATGCCACTGGCCTGGAATACCAAAAAAATGAGTTTACCTGCTTTATTTTTTACTATTGTAGCACTGGCTCCCTGTACTGGAAAACCCATGCTCCTGAGAGACAATCAGATAGATAGAGGTAATGGGAAGGGAACAGGGTGCATTCAAACAAGCCTAAAATGTGTTGTGCCAGGTAGGGTGTACATTCTAATGCACACAATGTGTTGCATGCTCACTGGCCCATGTGGAGTCTGATGGCACACACTAAATGTTCTCTAGTGTATGTTAATATACTACTGTTTGAAACGGGACTATAATAATTTTCATTGGGGAACTTCTAGTCCATACCTGCAGAGTCCACACTAGAGGCCAATTAGTTTGCTGTGCATTAGAATTTAAATCCCTGGCTACTGTAGACTAAAGGCACGTGGCAAATGAGCCTTTAGTCTACATTCCACTCACTTCAGCTCAGTCTGTGCAACGGTGTTTGGAAACACGAAGCAATACAATGAGATAGTCATACTATTGGGCAGACGCCATTGGCATCTATATGGTTGCAGCAGTTCAACTAAGAGGAGAACTTGCCCATTAATTTATCTCCAGATGTATCTCCTCAGCAACAGACCCTGGATGCTGTTATGCGGGGTCTAAGAGGTGGAAAGAGACACTGGACACTTTTTCATACTGTTGATCAGCCTTTATGTGACTTTTACTGACAGACTTTAGAAATACAATTTAGGAAAGGCTTAGCTGCAGTTCCGCAATTCTGACAGCAATCAATTACAGTCCACACAGACACAAAACAGTTTATCAAATCCTACAAGTGTCTACGCAATACAACAACAAAACAAAACACAAGAGCCCGCATATAAAACCTTTACAATCACATAGCCATTCATTCATTCCATTCATACTTACAAACCCAGAGCCAGCTAAGACCCACAGACATCCCCTCTTCATCCTCTCTCATCTTTATTTGGAGTTGCTTTCGACTGGTTATTTCTCCTTATCTTGATTGTCATTCCCTGGGCTTCCTGGCATCACCCTTGTGCTCTGATTGTCCGATTGATTACTTTCCAGTGAAAACCCTTTCTTGTTACATTCACCCTTCGCATGCACATTTTATCTGTCCTTATCGTCAGTAATCTCTAACTAAAAACAAAAAAAAGCACTTCATTAGCTACCTTAAACGGAGGAGGTTTTTACTCTTGAAGGACCCACCCCATCAAGAGTATAAGCTTGTTGACCGCAGAGCTATTTACTCAGTTTCTGTTTTCAGGAGGCTCACGCTCTGTCCTTTTCAAGGGTACAACTTGCACAGGCTTGTTAACCCCGACACTGTTTACCCATAGATATACTGATAGAGGAATTTGCTTAACCTATACTACTGCAAAAATTCCCGTGTACATGACAATTAGTATGAGCCTAGGCCCTTAGCATAAGTGACTGACAGACTCGCCTAGGCCATCCTGCTCTGTCCTTTTGGCCTATCCCTTT
Source organism: Pelusios castaneus (assembly GCA_007922175.1). Taxonomy (NCBI): domain Eukaryota; kingdom Metazoa; phylum Chordata; order Testudines; family Pelomedusidae; genus Pelusios; species Pelusios castaneus. The sequence continues at coordinate 6,194,099 of ML685849.1, read as the reverse complement.
TAGCCTCGCAGGATGATGCAAACAATATAATAGAACCTTAAATGTACTGGCTTAGTGTCTGGCAAACAGCTCCTGTTAAAAGGAAGATGTAACAAATGTTCATACATTGTGTGGGAGGCAGTTGCTACTGTGATATGAGAGCTGGGGTGGCGGTTTGCAGAGTTCAGGGGGGGGGGTCACTTTTTACACAATAATGACTGGTTCTGGCTGCAGATCAGAACAACCAGCCACCTTCTGCAACTGGGAGATTTGGGTTTTGCATTCAAGTTTTTGTAAAGTTAAAATAAAACAATGCATTTAACATAAGCTCCCCTGGCATTAGTGTGACCACCACACAATGCACTAGCATGTGCTGGGAAGAGCACCGGCTGTGCCAGATTGTGACAAGCTTCCTCACATCTGAAGTCCACAGAAGGCCTCTCGTGTTTGCATTTCCCGTGCTCAGAAGAGTGAAGGCCTGTTCCTACAGTGTGCCCCAAAGAAGCACTGAATCCCCAAAAGGATCAGAAAGGTGGAGAGGAGTGGGACCACTGGCTCAGCCCAGCCCACCCATCTCAGGCTCACCTGGCTGCCCTAAGGGCAGTGTAGCCTATCCCGCTGTTCCCCAGGCTTCTTGCAGAGGGTGGTCGCCCCCAGTTACCATAGTACCTAAGTGTGCCATCGGAAAGAGATGCAGAACGGAGTTGATATTGTAGACAGGGCCTTCATTTGAAACCGAAGTCTATTATCTGCACATCCCAGCACTCATTGTGGTCTCCCATCGAGACTTTAATTCAGCCTCATAATTTTCTTTTACATCCTCCCACTTGCTACCAGGTCTTTTGTATTGGATATCAGATCCAAATGCTGTCACCAATGTTTTCTAAAACCTTTTGAATCCAAAGTGACAAACACCTTTTAACAGAATGGAACCAATGAATCAGCCACTATTGTATAGATTTTAATTTTAAAAAATCATTACTCACTTTCTTCTAATGTCTTTTCAAGCCTCCTGCAGTTATTGACCATGTGAAAATGCCATCATTTCTGCTTGTGTTCATGCGAGTCTAAAATAAAATGTTCATTTTCATGTAAATTATAGAGGAAATGGAATGCGGTCCCTGGAGCCAACCGGATCATGCCCAAAAAAAAAAAAAAAAAAGCTGCTGTTTCTGGGATAAAACAAAGAGGGGGTGAGAAAGGAGGAGGTTACAGAGTGTCTGAACCTTCTATCATGGGCAGTGCTGTTCTGGTTGACACTCTCACTGGGCTGGATTCTGATCACCTTACTCATGTTGATCAGCACCTTTATTCCAGGAGCGGATCTGCTGACTGCAGTGAGCTTTTTGTGGAGCAAGGACTAGTTAGCTTGCATAACGGTGTTGCAGAATCTCAATTATTTCCTTTGCCTTTTGCTGTAACATAACAACATGACCAGTGGGGAGAAAATCTGTACTGATTGACACCTTAATATCTGGCTGGCCACTGAAGGAAACAAAGAACAACAAGAAGAATCCTGGCCACTGTTATAGGTCAACCCAACTATTTCTGCAAAAAGAAACAAGACACACTACAAACAGAGAGGTGGGAGCTGTGCATTCCAAAAAGAGGAATAGGAACTACGGGAAATGAAGTAGCAGTGAAACAGCAAACTTTTGCAAGAAAAACTGCTGATTCATGAATGAGTAACATTTTTGAAAAACCAGCTGACTGTTAGTGATTCCCAAGCACATTTAACTCACGTGACTGCTATTTCTGCAATGACTAACACCTGCACTCAATACTTCTGGCTGCATTACAAAGGTAATTTCCCTAGGAGCTTAGTAATATAGTTCTAGATATAAGGGTAATGCAACGTATGATGAGTCTGGGCTGTAAATTCTAGCATGCAAATAGCACTGTGACTTCTAAAGCCTGAGCGGTCATGCAGTAGAGTTTTTAAACAAGGGAACAATAATTTTCTTGCTCTATAACAGCTAGATATTATTTATTTTTATTTCTCCTTCCTCCTCTCTAGCCTACCTGTCTCCGACCTTTCTCCCCACTCACATTCCAGCTCAACTCCTTTATGAGAATAAATCTGGTTTTGTGGAAGTTCAAGTTTCTTTTTTTCTCTCTCTCTAGTTTCTCAGACATGTTCTTTCATGCAACCTCAGACATAACTGTTCCTCCTGCTTTTTTTCTGTGTAACCTAGTGACCTCCTGTATCAATGACTGATTAATTATTATACTGTTCAAGGTGGAGACATCTTGTTCTCTTTGTAAAGAGCTTTGCATATTGGGGCCAGATTTTCTAAAGAGCTCAGACTCCCTCAGAGCCAGATTTTTATGTACTCTGCACTCACAGCCATGACCAGATTTTCATAAGACTCCAGCACATTGCTTATTTTGTACCTACATGGAAGCTGTGTTCCGTTGACAGTCTGATCATATTAGATCTGGCCCATAAAGTCCCATGTAAAGCCTCAGTGATGATACTCTGGTATTTTTATAACACCTTTCTTCAAATGGATCCCAGAACACATTACTGATGTTACTGACTGGCAGTATACCTTATATTATGGAACTGTGGTAATGGCGCTAGAGTTAAGGTATTAACCTAGAGTTAAGGTACTTTCCGTTAAGAACTAAGGGACCTTATAATTTTGGCTCCATCCTCATGATCCCCAAGAGATTTCATGGTGTGAACAGCCACCCTGTACCCCTTGATACAGTTGGTGTACAGGGCATGGAACTACTGAGGCCCTACCATCCTGGTGGGGTAGGGAGACCTGTCCCTCAGGTTACCTCAGTAACATCAAAATTAAAAGGCTTGCTGGGAAGGCAGGACAGCTGAAAACCACAGCCCATATTTTATTAGGGATGTAATATGCCTTAGGTGGCAACTGAATGCAGAGTTGCCAAAATAAATGAATTTATCAGCACAGGCTGCCCTTGCTAAGCAATGTACTACATCTGTAAAGATTAATAACTCTCTGCTGACCCTGTCAAGCATATAAGGCTCATATCTGAACAATGCCTTGGGACTTGATCTGGCTGATTATAATAGCCTATAAATATTTTCAGAAACCCATACGTATCTCCCTTACGCACTTCAACAACACGGTATGTTGGTAAAGAATAATACAAGAAGAAAATCCACCCTCGCATGCAAACATTGTATTATAATCAAAACTTAAAGGGACTGCTCTGACAATTCATTTTCTCAGTGGGGTGCTGATTTCTTCAATAGAGTCACTGCAGCAGGCTAGTATCCCATGTATACAGTGCATCAGAATATGTCTGAACTGGTATCTTGTAAATACAAGATGCTGCCCTGTATACATTAGAGCTTCTTCTGTCATATTTCCTTTCATTATCAGGCTGTATTGGGGTGGCTATGCAGCATTTGCCAGCTCGACAAAAAACTAGGTTGATCCTGTCAAGAAAAGAAGCACCTCCAATAACTATGTCTTCTCACAAATGCTGAACTGTGTGAAATAAACTTCTCAGAAATCCTCTTCTTACCAGGTTTGCAGTAAATAGGTCACACCTCCTTTTATTTGTGTTCAACCAAATGTGCATTCCCGTGTGATCAACTGTAGCCTATTCTCAGGTCAGTTGGGCAACTTTCCCGAGCTGCCCAATGTAAAGCTGTTCTACAGCCATCTCAGTCATCTAGTGAAGGATTCCCCATATCATGCAGCATCACCATAGCAGCTTCTATGGCCCACTTCCAAATCTCTGATGGGGGATGTGCTCAGATCACCTCCATACCCCAGCAATTCCCAGCTGCCAGATCATCTTCTAGGGGCAGACATAAGTTGGAGTAGCCCTGAAGTTGCTCTAAGCTATGCCAGAAACTGGACCAGTTCAGAATTGGCCCTGTGCCTTTTATTTTACTAAACAGCCTAAATCAACAACAGTGTTTCTGCCACTTAGGCTATGTCTACATTTACAGTGGCATGTAGAGTACATACACTGCACACACCCGTCACCCGATATAAATAACAGTGTAGATAGTGAGGCAGTCTTCAGGTAAGTAGAGTAAAAACCCTTCAGAACCTTAGGGAATATACCCTGTATGGCTCTATACCTGCCCAAGCAACACTTCCCACATCTACACTGTGGTGCAGTGCCCTGAAGAAGATAGACACCAGGAAAGGTTCCAGCGGGGAAATTCTCGCTGCCACTTGCAACTATACAGAACAATGTGGACACTCATATAGACTCTAAGGTCAGAAGGGACCAGTACGATCATCTAGTCTGACCTCCTGCAAAATGCAGGCCTCAAGACCTCACCCACCCACTCTAGCAATAGGCCACCAACCTATGACTGAGTTATTTACCTCCTTAAATCATGATTTAAGGACTTTAAGATACAGAGAATTCACCGGTAGGTGAGCCATGCCCTGTGCTACAGAGGAAGGCGAAAAACCTCCAGAGCCCAGGCCAATCAGCCCTGGGGGAAAATTCCTTCCCGACCCCAAATATGGCGATCAGTTAAACCCTGAGCACGTGGGCAAGTCTCAACAGCCAGTTACCCAAGACACAACCTGCTTTTCATGGTGGTATATAGCTACAAGTACCCTACATGCTGCCAGCAGTGCAGACAAGAGATTAGGCAGATGTGCTTTAGAAATTATTTTGGGGAAGTTCTACAGCCTCTCTTATGCAGGAGGTCAGGTTAGATGATCACAATGTTCTCTTCTGGCCAAGGAACCTATGAGACTCGAGAATAAAAGTAAAAATATTGAAACTAGAACCCAGAACACTAAGGTTTGTGAAACAGGTGAAAGAATTCACCATTTTACTTCACCTTTCTCTGGTGGCAACTGCATGACAAATCATAATACTTTTTTGTTCCACACATATGTAATATCAGCCAACCAGTTTGAAGACATCACATGAATCAAAAATCAGCCTGGTGATTTTTAGTTGCTAGGCGAGCACAGGAAAAGTCAAGCTCTTAAATATCTTTGAGAAAGGACAAATAGGAGGTGTGAGGAAAAACAACAAGTTTCACAAATAGTGCCACTGGAGGGATTGTGGTGATTGGCTGAAAGGTTCTACATATCCGGAGCTAGGACAGCATCACTATGCAAAGTTTCCCTTGTGTTTCCAATCCTAGCTGTGTATGTAATACTTCCGCCATGTTATTGTAGTCTGGTTACATGCTGCTAGTATTTGCTTGTTTTTCTAGTGAAAATCTGCCAGTTCACTGTTAGAGCCCTCAGCACTATGAGAGAGTGAAATAGCAGAGATTAAAGTTCTCACAGAGTTATTTATATTGATTGCACGTTCCAAAAACTCCAGTACCTACTATGATTTGACCTAGACTCTTTCTGCACGCCTTGCACTCAGAGTATAGGATAGCTTCGTGCTCTGCTTTACAGTTCAACCTAGGACCCTGTTAAAGTGACACCATCCTCATGAAACTCCTTGACTGAGTAACTGATTGTGCTGATGCACAGCCTTGCATCTATAGGCAGTCAACTGCAGAATCAGGATTATATACTATACAGTTAAAAATAATAACATTTCTCTTGTGCATGTTCACATATCTTTGAACAATGTGTGTTGAACAACGCATGGTCACCTACATTTGAACAACTCACTCCACTGCCGTTGTTTTTTCTAGTTCATTTACATGACCGGTTTAGGTTCAGGTTAGGGTTTTAAATAATTTTTAAATTTTATTTTCAAGATCTATGAAATTTTGAGCTTGCAACAATTTGACACTGTCTGCAATTTCTATCCGGAAAGATGTTATGCCTACAAAAACTATTGAAAAGGAGGAAAAAATCTCTTGAGATGAATTTTTTATACTCAAAGCAGAGATATTGAGAAAGTCTTGTTTTCAAAGGAAGCAAGGATTGTCTTGTGATTAAGGCAAAGAACTGGGCATGAGGTATCAGAGTCTAATACTGGGTTTACCATATGCTTTATGTACAATCTTAGACAAGTCACAATCTTCCTGTTCCTTAGTTTCCTCATTTTTAAAATAGGAATAATAATACTTGCCTAACTGTTGATGTATGGATGCCAGAGCAGCTCAGACTCCTTGTGTTCTAATTCCTCTCACTCACAAGATGCACTGTATTAAGTGTTGCATTATCTGATGTGATACATTGCTTCTGTTAGATACCATTCTATCAGAATTTATGGCTCTAGAAATACAGAAACAGTAGTTATCAGCCAATAACATGCATGCACATCCAAAGAGTACATTTAAAGATCTTTAGGTTTTTTCTTTTTTTAAAAAATGTAGCTCTCCAGCAGAAAAATTAAAGTGTTTCCATTAACCTTGTCTTGGGCCTTAATCACAAGAAGATTGTTTCCCCTTTGGACCTGAGTGGTAAAGCCAATTGGACTTTGTCAAGTTGTCTCCATGAGGAGGAGAAGCTGATGGTGCGAGTCAGGTATTTCTTAGGTACAATCCTGTTTACTTACCAAGGATGAACACAAAGTCCTTTTCCCCTAAACATACTAGAAACAAACCACATTTCCTTGCTCAGAACTCTCTGTCTGCATTTCCAACAAGTACCCTGCCCAAAAGAAGCTTCCACCCAGGGCTAATACCACCCAGGGCTTCTCTAGCTTTCTGCCTTACACACAGCAGCAGACAATCAATCCCATATCCCCTCATTTGCAATCAACCCAGAAAAACCCTTCAGCCAACACAGGTTAGCTGTCTATCTGCTTTGTCAATCACCCAGTGCCTTCTATTGTAATTTCCTGTGTTTTCAGCTATCACTACATAAAAGGGAATTTAATCACACCTTCCAATTATCCTGAAAGAAGGGTGGTTAGTACACCTATCAGCTTTAATGAGGTCTGTGGTTGTTTACAGATCAGAACCTCTCTTGATAATAGCCATTAGAACCTTCCAACATAACCTCATCTTCTTCAACCTGCCCTTTTGCATGCCATGATTTGCAGTAGTAACACAGTCAGGAGTCATACCAGTGGTTCAGACTGGCTAGGTATTTCAATATTCCTCCATTGTTCACTCACTCAGCCAACGTGCTTTAAAAAAAAATAGTGATCCTATAGAAAAATAATCCTTTATATGTTATTGTTTCCATGAATCAGTCTAACAGCACTTGAAATTATAATCACAAAATTCTAAATCTCCACCCTGACTGGGAATCACATGGGCTCATAGATAATGAAACCAACGACTAAATAAAAAGCTGGAAGGCCCTATTGTCATTGTGGAAGTCAGCGGATAGCTGTCTTCACACATGCGCCCTGCCAGTGTACAACAGATGCAGCTCACAGTTGGTGACTGAATCATTTCAAGAAAAACTCCAGACAGTTCTAAGAAAAATGAAAATATGAGGTGGCCTCCCCTGCATTGTTTACAAAAGATTCATGTCAGGACAAATTTTAAGTTCAATTACTAAAGAGAGCAGCTAGGGAGCTAACCACAGCTACAATAAACAGCATCCATCAGTTTATTGTTCTGTTTAACGAATCAAAAAATCATGTTTGGACAATATCAGCCCGTCACTAATTGAGCTAGATGGAAATTTACCCTAAAACAAGTCTACTTACTCACTATGTGACATTTCATCAGATGCAAAAGGATATTGTGTTGCAAAGGAGAGCACCCACCCAGCTCAGTAATTACAGTCTGCTGGAAGTGTGCTCCTGTGTGAATCACTACCAGCTGACATTCATAGGATTATATTATCAATGCAGCTCTAATGAAAAGAATGATTTCACAAACAGAGAGACAAAGTAAGACAGACTTTTGCTGAGGGAATTGTTTAGCTTTGGGACATTTTCCAGTCTAATATTCTATTTCTGAGTAGCTATCACTATGGAGTCACAAATTCAGAGATTCCAAGGCCAAAAAAGATAATTTTATCACCTATTCTGTAGAGCCCTGCGCAGATACAAATATGTGCATCTCAGTCCAATCTGCATCCACAAGAAATGGTCCGCAGATATTTGCATTACAGGTATCTGCGGGTTTGCAGGGCTCTGCTAGTCTGACCTCCTCTATAATACAGGCAATAAACTTCCCCAAAATAACTGCCATTTGAATTAGTGATTTTTTTTTTTTTAATCTCTGAATAGCTTTGTTTCTGGGAGTGACTTGCTAGCACCATATGTTGGAGAGTTTCCAGTTTCTGGCACAATCATATAATTCTCCTAAGTTAAGGCCTATCTTTTTCCAGAGCATTCACTTCTGAGAAAGATGACAAATACGTTCTTTCCCTCTTAGATTCATAAAGGTACCAATATCCACATACCTTCCTTTTGTAAATAGTCAGATACCTATCTGCACCTCTGTAAAATCTTAGCAATAATCTGGCATCACACCGGAGCACCAAAAATCACCCATTAGTTTAACAGAATACACGTTACTTGTCTTTAACCAAAGCCAACCATACTTTCAACATAACAATATTGTTTTAGATTAGAATTTGTTCAAAAAATTCTGACAGAACAGTTTTCTGTCAGAATAAATAGAAAAATCTCACAGGTACATTTGGCATTTGTTGGACATTTCACGGGAAACTGACTTTTATAATATCATATAGAGTGATAGAAATGTAGGGCTGAAAGGGAAACCGGGGTTCTTAACATTTTTTTTCTAAGCACCAATACGCTATAAAAACACCACAGCCCACATATACCACCATCGGGGCCAGTGTTAGGAGGTGGCAAACTCCATTCCACAACGCTAAATCGCTCAGCCTTCAGCTTTGACCCTTCATGGTGCAGCACAGCCTTCAGCTTTCTGTCCTAAAACCCAGTGGCTATGTTTACACTTGCTAAAATTAGTTCGAATTAGTTAGTTCAAACTAACTAATTCAAACTAATTTTAGTTAGTTTCGAATTAGCTTAATTTGAACTAGCATGGCCACACTGGAATGTTAGTTCGAACTAAGCAAGCACTTGCTTAGTTCGAATTAGCGATCCCCATTCATTCCAATGGGCCGGTTAGTTCAAACTAAGAAATTAGTTCGAATTAACATGGCCACATTGGCTAATTCGAACTAGTTAGTTTGAATTAAAATCTGACTTCTGAAGCCCTATTCGAACTTATTAGGTCGAATTAAGGAAGCCCTTAATTCGAACTAACTAAAGCCTAGTGTAGCCATGGCTTTAGTTAGTTCGAATTAAGCCTCCTTAATTCGAACTAACTTGCCAGTGTAGACATAGCCAGTGAGTCTAATGCAGGCCTTGGTGTCTAAATAACATAATTAATGCTTTTTTTTTTTTTTTAAATATCAGGTGGCCAAACTTTCCGACTCTCTAAGCCGCATACAACAACCTTCAGAAGTTTGAGAGCTAGGGCATACCTGCCAGGCTTTAGAACTTCAGCCATGTGGCAGGGCTCTGGGGCTTCTGCCCCATGGGATGTGCCTGCCAGGTCTCAAAGCTCAGGCTTACAGCCCCAGCAGACATGTCTGCTGAAGCCCTGAGCCCTAGCAAATGCCTCCCACAGGGCATAAGCCCCAAGACCCCACTTCCTGCAGCATTGAAGCCTCTTGGGCAGAACCCCTTAATCATGGCAGGTACTTCCTGCAGGACAGAAGCCCCTAGCCCCACCCAAACTCCCCACCCTAGTGTTGTAGGTAGAGAATAGGCATGGTGTAGAGTTCTCCACGAGCTGCTCGTTAGCTGTAAGAATCACACATGGCTCCCGAGCAACCACTGTTTTATGTGCTCTCTGTTTTATTTTGGTGGCTCCCTGGAAAACTGATTGTGACCCCAACGGCTTCCAGTTGAGAACCATAGATCTAGTTTAGCCCTCCACCCTGAGGAAGGTTTGAGTGTATTTTTGTAATAAGATGTAATATAAACACCACATTTCTATTACATTAAAAAATCAAATATTTTTAGAATATTTTGTTTCATGAAAGATTCCAAGATTTTGACTTTTCATCCTGATTCAGAATGAAACCAAATTTTAAAATTGCAGAATTTCCTGCAAGAGGGAAATCCCATTTTCTGACCACCTGTGCTCACATTATATGTCTCACGAAGTGCAAGTCTGTGCATATGATGCAGACAATGTCACAGCTGGATGAGGTAGGTACCTAAACAGTCATCCAGGAAAGTTTGCTGGTCACACTGCAATCTCTGTATTCAATCAGATTCCTGGTCAAAATTAACCAAACAAATATATATTCAAGTGTATGTTAACCAAGTAAGCACAGTGCAAGTCCCTGAAAAATAGCAGAGTTTCACAGGCTAAGGCCAGATAACATGAGATCTTGTGTTTGATAGCTGAGTTATATAATTAATAAATGTACAGGATATTCTTTGTATTATTTATTTGTATAATCATTAGCCTGGGAGCCACAGTCATGGAGCAGGACTCCATTGTTGTAGGCACTGAACCAGCACTGAACAAAAGGTTGATAATACGCTCTTTGAGACAGTAGGAAGTACGTATGAGGCACAGGGCAAATTCCTTTCTGGAATCACTGTGGCAATTTGTGAAAATGAGGCTGCATTATCTTTGATGCTGGGCTCCTCTTTGGCCCTAGTTCAGCAAAACACTTGAGCATCTCCTTAACCGTCCTGCTTAAAGTTTAGCACATCTTAGCTTTGCTGGATCAAGGCCTAGTGGTTCCAAAGGATCCATGCTGCTAGAGGCCGTAGAACCTCGGTAAAGATCCCCATGTGACTCTTACACATTTTGGAAGGTCATCTGCTTCTTTGGGTGGAGTAAGGTGTTGGGGGAGAGAACATCATCCTTCCAATGGAAGAGTTCAGAGAAAAGTCCACTAAAGACAAGTCATGGAGATGTCTTCTTTCTCCTCATCCTTTCCTGTGACTTTCTTCATGGTTTAGTAGTGATAATTTATCCTGGTGATTATGAGATAATATAATCATCTTTCTTAAGTTAAAACTAATTTCCACCATCTCAATTTTCCTTCCTCTCACCATGTAATTATGACTACTTATCAAGTTCATGATGGCTGCCAACTCAGAATTTCTCAGCTTCCACAAACTTCTCAGCTGACAGGTATTCAGAGGCCTGGTCTATGCTAGAAAATTAGGTCAGTTTGAATACATCACTCAGGGGTGTGAAAAATCCACACCCCTGAGCAGTATAAACTGAACTAAATCCCCATGTAGAGAACTCTAGGTCAATGGAAGACTTCATCAGTTGACCTAGCTACTGCCTCTTGGGGAAATGAATTACCTATGGTGATAAGACAACTCCTCCTGTCAGGATAGGTAGTGTCTACACTGAAGTGCTGCAGCTATGCTGCTATAGCCCTGTCATTATGTTACACGATTATTTTATTTATTTATTTACAGCATGCAGAAACACTTGAAGTGGATCTCAAAGATCAGGTTGGTGGTGATCATCAGCAGAATGGGTCAAGGATCTGCCAGTGTCACAATGGGAACACTACATACATTTTCATCATGTTAAGTGATGAATAATGGAATAGATAGGCTTTAAGTTTTCATCACAGTTTTGTAATCTTTTCTGATTTGTTATTCTTTCTGGTGTTTTTTCTTTATTGCCCACAGTTATACTTCCTTCATTATTTAATCCAGAATTATGAATTCTTTTCCAGTTTTGGGAGTTCATTTGACTTTTCCTTCTTGATAAAAGATATTAATGTGAACAGAGAAATCATCCCAGGTTTATCACTCAAAAGCAATTACAGGAGCTTTTTGGAGGGCTAGTGACAGCATTTCTGATGCTCACTGTTGTTAGGAACTTCAGCTTCTTTTTCACCTTCCTTTCAAGAGTCTTGCATAATAAAATAAACTCACCCATCATAAAAAGTGCCTAGAGAAATAGTTTGTTTGGTCAAAGCTTTGCAAAGTTTTGCCTACATGGAAAAATATGGAAGCTATTATTTTATTTTAGTATTTCCCTGTATTCCAGAGACCAACAAATCTCAAAGGGATTCTGTCCTGTGAGATGATGAGTTGTACAAACAGCCCTATGGAGCCTGATTCAGTTATTGAAGCCAATGTGAGTTTTACCATTTACTCCAGTGGAAGCAAGATCAGGGCCTTGTTTTAGAGGTTAGATTCATTCCAGAGAATGTGCAGGAATTAAGATATTTGTCCAATGGAATTTCTCCAAATTACAGTGACCTCTTTCTCTAGATAATTAAGCTAGATCCTACAGAACTGCCTTTCTCATGCATTTGCCATATTGTCTGCTTTCAGATGAGCTAGAAATAATGTAGGAAGAGTCTTTCTTATGCCATTTTGATAATTTTACTCCTGGTCCTGAATGAAGACATAAAAATACATGTGTATTTCAATTTTAAAGAGAGAGGTTTGGGAACATATTGGAAACTAGAAAAAGGTTAGAAGTTAGTTTCGTTCAAGTTTTGAATGAAGGCTCAGACCATTCTGATTTTATCAGACCCACTTTGTTCCTTCCTGTGCTTACATTCCAGTTTATATTAGCTTTGTCCCTTTTCTAATGATCTGCTTTGAACACCATCCCACACGCTGAACCCCATGAGGGTTTTTCCATTGCTGAAGGCCACCTTCTGCCCTGGTGCAACTCCATTGTCTTCAGGCTCTGCTTTGAACTGTACCTGTACCTGAACCCAATTAGCCTTCACTCTGTCTGTGGGAGGTACTTATTGGGCCCTGATGATTTGAGTGCTTCACAATCTTTAATTTGTTTATCTTCCGAGTATCACGTGAGGTAGAGAAGTACTATTATCCTCATTTTATAGATGGGGAACTGAGGTGTAGAGAGGCTAAGCAACTTGCCCAAAGCCATAGAGAAATCTGCAGTGAAGGAGGAATTTGAACTTGGGTATCCTAAATCCTAGGCTAACACCCTAATCACCAACTTTCTTTTTTGAGGATGGTTTCAAAATTAACTAAGGGCAGAATTTGGCCTGTGGCATATATATTAGCAAAATGGTGTGGGAGAAGGAAAGAACCCAGATGACCCTCAGGGTATATCTGCACAGCATTAAACAGTCACAGCCAGCCCAGCCCAGGTGAGCTGAGAAACTCACAGGGCTTGGATTGTGGGGCTGTAAAATTGCTATGTAGACATTTGGGCTAGGGCTAGAACAAGATCTTTGGGATTTCACAAGGGGGGAGGATCCCAGAGTCCAGACTCCAGCCCAACCATCTAAAAAGTAATTTTTAGCTCTACAGCCAAAGCCCTCCAAGCCCAAGTGAGCTAAACTAGGCTATCCATAATCATGTCACAGATCTTTCCCTCAAAGTAGATTTACCCTCCGAACGCAGGGCAATTTTGCTGAATTGTCAGTTAGGAAAAATCATCCATTTATTTGTAAAATGAGCATATCTGCTGAGAGATGTCAGAAACAGGGATTTAGCTGAACCATACTTTAATTTCTGTAATCTCTGCCTCTACATCCCCATCTGTGAATTGGGGATAAAAATACTTATCTACCTCACAGGCCAATGTGAGAGTCATAGAATGGATTTTTGTAAAGCTTTGAGATCATCAGGTAGAATCAAACTGATCCTCCTGTTTTGTGTTTCACCCCAAATTAGTTAACAATAACCTTATTGTGGGGTTCTTCAAAGGTTCTTCAAATACCACTTTAGCTTCCAATTCTCTTCAATTATCTTTCTGTCACTTAATATACTCCAGATACCTTAAGGTACTAATTCAGTAAACTGTTGAGTAAGTTGTTCATGCTTCCTATAGCTAACATCTTTTTACTGAATTTTTAGCCTATTGTTCAGACTATGCAGAATTGAAGTTTAATTCGACTTTACCTTTCCCTGCTGTTAATTAACTATTTCAATAGGAAAAATTCATGTGATTTTGAAACATGTGAATCTGACCCTCTCTTTCAGCCCAGGTCTCTATAGTGGTTTCAAATTGTTCTTCCTTGTCAGCTTCAAAGGGAGGCCATTCTGCCTCACCATACCACCTAGCTGTCAATAATCAATTGGCAGGAGATCAGCAACCTATGGCAACAGGCTGGATGGAGTCGAGTAATAAGCGGACCCTAGTCAAGCCACCTGGCTTGGGCTGAAAAAAAACACAATCAGACTCTGGACCTCAGATGAGGAAGAGAAGTTAGCAGTCTTTAGCCCAGGTTTCTGGCCAAGGCAGTCAGCAAACAAACAGGTGGGTAGGCTAAGGCTACCAGCCCAAGGATGGAGTCATCAGGAGGGTATACGAGGACCCAGGCCCACCCTATTCCACCAGGACCCAAGCCAGGGTAAGTGACACCAGCACTGGCCGGGCCAGATTAACTCAGGGGTTTTAAGGGCTTAAGCCCTGGGCCTTGGCCAAAAGGGGGCCCCAGGCTCAAGCTCCTAAAACCAAACCCCTGCAATGATCTGGCCCTGCCCAGCTCAGGCGCTGCCACTGCATTGGGGGGGCCCCACGCCACATGACAGCCGGCCTGGCTCCCAATCTCCCTCCCTTTCCCTGGCCAACTGGCCAGAGCAGGAGTGCCCTCGGGCCTCGGGGCGCCCCCCCCCCCCCCCCGAGACAGGGGTCCCCCACAGTCAGGGGGCAGGTAGTGAGGCCCCGCAGCTGGGAGGGCAGACAAGGGGCCCCACAGTCAAGGGCAGCCCAGGGCCCCCGAGCCAGGAAATCCAGCCCTGACCACTGGGTCAGTGGAGATGTCACTGCAACACACTGACTATGTCATACACTCCCCTGCATTTAATTTCCTCCCATTCTGTAAGTTTCTCATCTTCAAAGCGTCTGATGAAGTGGGATTTTCTCCCATGAAAGCTCATGTGATAAATAAATCTGTTAGTCTTTAAAAGTGCCACAGGACTCTGTTGTTTTTCCCAGTAATACAGTTAAACTTAAATGTCTGAATTCCTCTGGCTACTTCCTATTCCAGTCTGTTCCTAGGCTCCACATTTATGGATCCTCTGTTTTCTCAGTACTCAATAAACAACAGTCCCAGCAGCTTCTCGGTGTATTTGGCAGACAGTAGCTCCACCGGTTCCTCTCCCTCCTGGGCTGGGTACTGCACAGCTCAGTTCCCGGTCCAGGGCTCAGCAGCAAGGCAGAGTTGTCTGCCTTCTTCCCTAGATCATGCCAGACTGAGCTAGAGGCCCTGCTTCTTATACTTCCTGTCCTTCTCTTCCCACTGTGTCACGGGAGGTTCCTCCCTGTCAGTGGTTCCTGTGTGTCAGACTCAAAGGGAGGCTCACTACAGTCTCTAAGCCCCTAATTTCTAGTTCCATGTCATCTCTTTTGAGAGATTCCATCCCATTAGTAGCTTTTCCAGCAAACTAGTCTTGCTTTGCAGAGCTCCTTAAGGATGTACTCTGTCCACCCAACTCCTGAACCTTGAGAACTCAAGCTGCAACATCCACATTGCAATATTTAGCATGCTAGCGGGAGCCCCATTAGAACAAGACTATCAAGCCAGGCTGGGAGGCTCATTCCCAGCTGCAGGGTAAAAATTCCCTAGATGTACAACGGAGTAACAGGAGCCTGACACTCTGTTGCTCTTCACCTGCTGTAGTCATTAGCACCAATACAAAGAATAAAAGGGTGCAAAAAAACTATTCAAACTGTGGTGTTTTGCGCGGGTTTGCACTAGCCTAAATGATTATACAAACAGGCCATTTGAGAATAAGGCACCAAAGGTGAAATTCTGGCTCCATTTAAGTCATTTTCAAAACTCCCCCTGCTTCAGAAGGGTCAGTGTTTCACCCAAAGTGTTTAATCCTAGGATTTGCATTGTATATCTTCTCAGTGCTGCATCTTCCATTATAAGGGATAGGTCTGAGTGTGTCAAGGGCAATGGCAATCACAAAGGCTAAAAGAGTCTCTTGCAATCAAATTTCAAACCCATTACATTACCCAACGTTGAATTCAATTACTGCATACAAAACTGAATTCTAAAGTATCCTAAAGAAATTTTACATGAGCCATTTTAATAGAAATTTGATCCATAAATTTTCAGAGGAGTCTCAAACTAAAAAGCTGTTATTGTAAAACATTTTATCTGTCAAGCAGCACTCAGGAAGGGAGAGCACAGGTGAGATGAACAATACAAATGGATCACAAATTAAAATCACAAATAATATTAGCAAGACTATCCTGAAAGGAGGCTGCCAGAGAGAAGGATTATCTCTAATGAGATTATTCACTTGTGAATTTGTCCTATGAAGTTTAGACCCGAACGGCAATTTTAAAAATAATACAATAAAGGTGCAATTACAGGGATGGGTGTCCTCTCTCTACTTGCTTTTTGTATATTGTGGAAATCAAGAGTGGTCTGGGAGAACGTATTAGTCTAAAACAACTGCATCAAAATTCAAAGTACACCTACAATTATTTCAAATTTGTGATCTTTCTGTTTTCTGAAGACCATTTTTAAAAGCTCTCTTCCCATCTATGGATGCTTTTTTATGAGATTCACAAGGTAACATGAGGTTAGGCTGACAATAGGTGACAATATTTTTAGTTGATCAAACATATTGATTCTAGGACAGTATTCTAACCTGATGCATGTGATTAATTCATTTCGGTTCCAATTTGGCAAGTTTCTTAAGATCATGCCTGAATTTAAGCACCTGAGTAGTCCAGGTGCAGCACTGTGCAGCAATCACTTCAAGGTTTAATATACAGTACTTGGGAGAACTTTGGTTTTATATGGTAGAAGTATGCTAGTTCCTCAGAATCAGAAGTAGGGCTTGGATGACAGGGGTTTCAAAGGACTGCCAGCCAATAGTCAAGAGTTTGGAGGAGGTCATGAAAGGAAATCAAAGAAATGGAAGGGAAGTTATAAGGTGTTGAAAATGTTGTTATAACCTAAAGCAAAGAAAATCCCACTATCTACAAACTCTTATCCTTCATAGTCAATTATTCTCTGTCAACCTCTCAAAACACACACAAATAAATTAGATAGACTTAGCACTGTTATAATCAATAAAGTTTTACTCTTATTTCTATAGTAAATGTAGGTGAGGGGAAGTCACCAAAACATTTTGACTTTTGGGTAGAACAGGATTTCTCAAATTTTTCAGGTTCACTCCCTTTTATTCAGTGTCAGGTATCAGTATAATTTGATGATCAAACTACCTAGCAAGTCATTATATAGAAAAATCTTTTTATAGCTTGGCAATTGTGTTCTCTCATGAACAGAGAAGCTCAGATTGTGAAATGTTATTCAGACTATCAAATCACAGCATAAGTATCTTTACTGTTTTTTAAAAAATATAAAAGTAAACTATTCTAAATTAAATATTTTCACCCCCATAAACACACATTTTATTTATGGATAAATTTAGGATCTGAATTTCAGAGTGCCCCATACTGATGACTTTAACTGAAGTTTTGATAATCAGGGCCCTTGTCATGAAATGAGCTAATTACAAATGTTCTAATTCTAATGTAATTGCTATTTTATTAAACAAACTACGATACAATACAATTTTTAAATCCTGGGTGCTTGATGTTTTTGTTGTTCGTTTACTTTTACTGTCAATGTGGACCACCATAAGTGGATTTGTCTAGGTGTTAATATCCAATTTTCAATGATGCTGTCTAGGTATTGCCTAATTAATCCTCCCAATATTTCTGTGCAGTAGGCAGGTATTATGAATTCCATTTCACCTATCCTGAAACCAAGAGAGAAGAGTCCAGGGTTTTACCCAAGACCACACAGAGATGCAGTAGCAGAGCCAGGATTAGAAGTCACGACCTGCTGACCACCAAGCTTGTACTCATTTTTCCAACCGCAGAGTGGCCAGGGCTCTGCTACCTCCTTCCAAGTAACTGCCAGTGACCCTCATGAGGCCAATTACTCAGCATTTGACACCTGGCACACTATTTTATAATGGAAAATTTAATCTTTGCAGAAACCATTCAACGCACTTTCACTCCGTGCTTATTCACCATTCTTTTTTTTTTTTTCACTGCTCTACAGAAGACGACCTGCAGTTAAGATGTATTGTTTGGCTAATTTGTTTGTATTCTGAGACCCAAAGATTGTCTCCTTCTATCAATATGTAAAGCTCTAACCAAAGCAGTAGAATGATGAGGGCATTTCTGGAGTGGAGAGCAGAGTGTGAAGAAGCAGTGCAGGGGAATGTCACTGTAGCAGAATGAATGGGAATTTAGGGGTAAGACAAAGAAGGGCTGGGTGTTGTCAGTGGGTTTGCTGAGATGGGAGGTATGGGTCAAAACTCCCATGAGGAAAGAGACAAGCAGTTATGTCAGTCACATCTTGTAAGCTATACTTCATGTATGAAGGAGCTGTGCTGGTGTCCCATAATCCAACAAGGAAAGGTGGGGCAAATTCTAGACCTCCTGGAGCTACCATGCTCACAATCTGTTTTTTCTAGTTTTAGAACATGGGTGACAGCACCATGGACCAGGAGATACAGGTCTGTCTGTCTGTATCTTGAAGAGGGCCATGATGCTCTGATTCTTAGGTCTTTTGATCAGTCCTAGTATTTGAAGTTTCTGAATGGTTAATCATTCCCTGTTGGTGAGGTGGTGGAGATGATCAGTGAGTCTTAGTACATAAGTGAGTCAATAGATGAGCTCATAGCAGAGAACGGGAGTGGCAAACAGGGAAGTTTTAGAAAGAGTCCAGATAGGTATGTGTAATGCTCTTTTTCTAAGTACTGTTCTACACTTTATCCAGTGATGACCAGGGACAGAACAAGGTTGTGTCATGCAATGGATAGCCCATGTTTTCTTTCCTAGTGGAAGCCAGGAGGGATTTCCTCTTTATGAAGTGCTGCGTGATGATTATGCTGGAAGAAAATTTTCATGATCTGGAAGACCAAGTGCAGACATTACAGAGTGTCAGAGAGGCTGGGGAGTTCTCAGACCATCAGACTGGGGAAACAACATCACCCCAGATTCAAGAAAGGAACAAACTTTCCACCAAGGGACAAAAGAGTGGAAGCAGAAAGGAGGCTTGGCAAAACATGGTTGAAATTTCTAGAAATTATAGTTATTTTCTAACTCAAAATGTGTCACATCAAACGTGGGGGAATGCTATGTTAGACCTCATCTTGAAAAATGAAGAGTAATTGATCACAGAACTATAAATTATTCATTGCTTAGGCGTATGTAATCAAGACGTACTTTATTCTATGTTCAAACCTTATTACTTATAGCTGTAATACTTATAGCTGGTGCTTTAAAAGGACCAGTTTCACAAAGTGGAAAACAATTATAAGTGAAATCAGCTGTGAGAAAGAATTGAAACAGAAAAATGTGAATAATGATTGGGAACTTTTTAAGAATACTTTACTAGCTGCCCAGAAAGCTACAATCCCACATTTAAGAAAGAAGGCAAACTGTAGGTATAAAAGCTATCTGTTTTAAGGGAGAAGTGAAAGCATCTCTCTCTCTAAATGATATACATGAAAAAGTAGCAATGAATAAATTAGAAGCTAGGAATAGTAAAAAAATGATAAGGGAAACAAAAGGACACAAAGTGACTTCAATGGCCAGTGGTATTAAAGACAGTTAGAGGAGTATTAGAAACAAAAGGAATCTTTAACAATGATTTTATTCCTATTCAAATAGGAGAAGGTTCAGAGAAGAACCATGAGAATAATTAAAGGATTGGGAAAAATGCCACTTACTATAAGACTCAAGGAGCTCAATCTATTTAGTTTATCAAAGATGAGATTATATGGTGACTTGATCACAGTCTATAATTACATATACAAGGAAAAGAAATTATATGATAGAGGATTCGTCAATTTAGCAGACAAAGATACAACACAATCAAATGGCTTGAAGTTGAAGATTGACAAATTCAAAGTAAGATGCATATTTTAAAAATTGAGAGAAAATAACTATTGGAACAATTAGTAGAGGTTGTGATTGTAAATTTTCAACTCAAGATTAATTTTTTTTAAAAGATATTCTTTTCTTCAAACTAGGGATGTAAAAGCCTAAATGTTCAAACATTTAAACAGTAATCATCTCTTTAAATGTTTTAAGCAACTGATTACAATTTAAACTGGCAAGGGAAGGGAGCAGCAACTGGGCTTGGCTCCTTGCCAGCAAGAGCAACTGGGCAGATCTTCCTCCAAGGAAGGCTCATAGCCCAGCACAATTCTCCCTGCACGTGCAGAGCTTGCAGGGAGGGGAGCCACATCTGGCTCGGCTCAGCTCCCTAAGAGTAAGAGCTCCCCAGATTTTAGAATGTAATTTTAGAATGTTTAAACAGATTCTTAATTAAATGAATTTTTATATCACTAGTTCAAACAAGAATGAATTCAGGGTTGTTCTATGACCTGTGTTATGCAGCAGATGAGACAGAGTAATCACAATAGTTCCTTCTGGCTTTATAATCTATGAATCTATGAAAAAGTGTTCAGGATTTGTCCCTAACACACTGTGCCCAAGTTTGTGACAGGGCTTGTAGACAACTAAAAAGAGGAGTTTAACAGATTTAATTTCTTTTCTATATTACACTGCAGAAGAGGAAATTGATTTCCCTTTCTGTAAGGTCAATAGAAGAATTGTTATTATATTCAGGAAACCTAAATACATTTTGAAAAGTCTTCTTGAATTTCTTGGCTACCGAACAAAAAAATGGCTCAGAGACACGTTTTTGAAGAGGGAAAGTGCAACTTGCCCAAACGCTTGAGCTAAACTGGAATAATTTACATCTGAGAAACATATCACACACTTACCTTTTGACTAAAATGCACTAGGCATGATCTTTCTCAAACTCAGACCAAATGAAGGCCCAAATCAAGGAGATGCTTGGCATTTCCAGTGGCATTCGGAGCACCCACAATCCCCAATGGTATCAAAGTCACTGAGGACACTTAGCAACTAGTAGCCATGAAAAAGTCAGCACCTCACAGGATCAGGTCCCAAATGTAGCATGATCAGAGACACAAATGACAGATGCTGATTGACACTCAGATTCATCTGAGCTACGTGTTAGAATTTATACCACTCTCCACATCAAAAAAGGGAGGAAAAGAGAACAGGGGAAATAAACTTTAGGGCAGGCCCTTGAAAATGTTTTCATTTTGGTTTTGCGACCACCCATGTCTAAAACCTTCTCTCCCAGCCTAAGAGGAGGAACTACTGAGCCCTGGACTCAGGCTTGAAAGTTTATATTCAAAGCTATTTTCAAGGAATACTTCATAAAGTCAACAAAGTTGAAATAATGAACACAGTGCTGTCAAATTAATAGAAAAATCAAACTGCATCAGTGGATTAATGCAAAAATAAGACAAGAATCTAACTGAAACAATTCCAAACACATGCCTAGTTACAAAACTGGCTAACAGAGAGGTCACAGGCAGTGGCAAATTTTTGACTTCCTCCTTTCTCTTTATTTTTAATACATTTTTGTTTTCCAGTAACAAAATTATTATTAAAAATCATCTCTATGGCACCATACATTAGCACTGTAGTTTGTTGCAACCATAAAGGTACATTCCTTGTGGCAAAGCAGAGCTGAGCAAATAATTGATTTTTCGGTTCAAGGGATGAACTGAAAATCTGGGGTGGGGGGAATAGTTCACTTTGAACTGAAACTAAATTATTTGTTGATGGTATTTTTCGTGCCAAAATGAGAAGGGGGAGAGGGGGTTTCAAAGATGCCATTTCAAATCAACATTTCAAAAATGTTGTTTTGAAACAAAATGTTGAAATATTTCATTGTAAAAATGCTAATTCTGATAATACCAAATTAAAAAATATATTTTTTCCACTGAAAACTACTCACCGACTATGACGTGAATTAATGCATTGCTTCAGTGCTCACCTCCCTCCCAAAAATGTGGTTTTTGGCAAATGTACTGTTTCTCAAAAACACCCAGCTCTACCTCAAAGATCTTATAGCTTACAGTAGACAAAACCACAAAGATGAATGAGGACATCCCTGTGTGTACTGTAAAGACAATGGACTAGCTGCTTGGAAAATATGGCTGTGCATAGAGTGAAGCAAAGTGGGGTGGGGTAGACAGAGTGAGAGAAGACAGCACTAAAAGACTTTGGAGTGCAGGCAAAAATCCAGGGCAAGATATACTGACCCAAGGAGAAAAGGGGATAATTTACCAGCCATTTAGTAACTGTCAGGGCTTCAGTGAAAGCCAAAGTTTAACCATAAAAAGCCTTTAAAATGTCTACAAAACCCCAGATAAAAGGGGCCTGTTTTAAAGAGACTGTAATTGTTTGAAGAAAAAAATATATAAGTATAGCAACTAATGGGACTAACTCTAAACCCAGCAGAATAGAAAAAGGAAACAATCATGTCAGACTAAAGGCAATTTGTAGGGGAAGAATAATCTGCTAGGTACCATCAAGGCAATTGTGTACTAATGCACATCTCTCATTTCTGTCAATAATTTAAATGGTCTGCACATTCAATCATTGTTATTATGTTATCTTTTTAGAGAAGGATTGAACATACAGACATGGGAAGAATTGCCATTTGTCTTCTGTGAATCATTTTGTGATGAGCAGAAAGACTGTTTTCTCTAAATTTGGTTTAGAATATCGCACTTTCTGACTATATTGTTTACTAGATAATTTTTTGCAGCTCGATTTTATGCACCTGGCCAAAAAAAATAAAATCAGTTCAGTGAGCCTCAGACTATATTCATTTAGTAAAGTACTGAAGCACATGCATAACACTAACTGCCATAGATTGTTATGCTTCGAGTTATATACAAGCTTATGTATTTTGCTAGATCAAGATTTTACTCACTGGTAATTAGAACCAACTGAGGCTCCCATGTTCCTGTCTCAAATAAAAATGTAGAAGAGAAAACACTGGTAAAAATCCATCCTGGGTTCCATTTTCCCCAATTCCGTACTACACACTGTGGACATGGTCTGAAAAAAACAACACAGAAGATAGAAATCCATAAAAAACCAAAATGCCAATGTCATGGCTCCATAACAAGACCTGAGAATGGTCTCCAATCATCCCTCCTAACAATTTCCCCATCTTCTTTCCCATTTGCCCATTTCTTGAGTTGTTACAAGTTACGTATCAGGAAAGAAGAGCAAAGAAACAGATCTCCTCAGATATCTGTCATCTGATGATGTCCTATAATGGATGTTGTAGTCATTGATGTGCTATTGACTATTGAAATATTACTCAGTAATTATTCTGTATTTTTTCACGCTGAGTCATGTTGGACTAGTTTGTTGATCTAAGCAGCATCAACAAATCATCTCCCTCTCCCCTAGATTTTTCTTTAATTTTTTTTTTTAAAAAGACATTGATGAACATATCTGCACAGCTGTCTTTTCCCTGCTGCATTCTACACTGTTTTATTCTTTTACATGTCGTGAAGTAGGAGAGGAAACACGTAGACTGTATTAACATCCTTAAAACAAGAGAGGATCTGGATAGGGCTAAAAGCAGACATGTCTTAAAGGGAGCAGGCTTTCAAAGAGATTAAATGAGAAGAGTGAAAGGGTATGAAAAAGAGGACCAGTTTAAAAAAATGCATACATGAAGCATACATACTATTTTAACCTCCTTTTATATCTAAAACTAAAAATTTTAGAGCATGATATTAAAAAATAATGCTGATAGAACGTGATGCTTGGATGTGCTTTTCAAATAATTACAATGTACTAATTCATTTATGGGGAGATAAATCTCAGTATGTCAAATAATGTATTCAAGTATTAAATAAATAAATGCTCAGATTTCTGCTGAATCCAGCAATGCAATCTGGAGTCATAAGTGGGGGGCAGTGTGGGCAGTGTGGGCATAACAGGCGGGCAGTGTGGGCAGTTGCCCAGGGCCCCACAGGGGGAGGGGCCCCCACTCTGCAGCAGCTTTAAATATCCTGGTAGCCCACCAGCCAGGACAGGAGCTGCAGAGCCACAGCAGGCATAAGTTGGCAACCGGTACTCAGAGGTGGGGGTGGGGGCAGTGAGCCCAATGGGGGTAGACAGCAGCAGAGGGACCCAGTGAGGACTGTAGCAAGGTGGTACCCCTCCCCCCCAACAGACCTCACTCACCCAGCTAGTCCCTGAATCACTGGCCATGCGTAGAGCCCTGCGCAGATATAAAAATGCAGATCCGCATCCACTCATTGTCAGCCTATAACCGCATGCCAGGTTTTATGTCTATCTGCACTGCCCCCACTCTCACACCCCCGCCTTGCAGCAGCTCCTACTCTGACTACTATTGGAGCAGAGCTGGCTGCCACAGCTTTGCTGAGCTGAGGTTGTGTGGGGAGAGAGTTGCTGCCAGCTCTAGATGCAGTTCAGAGCCTCCCTTGACCCCAGTACCAACACTTTTTATTCTGCCTGGGCTAGGCAAGCCTTAGCTGATGAGATCACTCAGCCGTTCAGTGGCAGTTGTCAGTCATCTAATTGGGTGGCTGGCAGTGGGGGAAAAGGTGGGGCGATAGCTGCCCACCTGCTAATTGGTGGAGAGTGGGGACTAGCCACTGGAGCTCCTAGAGTCAGAGGCGGGACTAGCCGGTAGGCTGAGCTCCCATGAGTTACTGTCTCTGGCAATAAGACCGCAAGCAGAACTGAGCTTGGATTGGCTGGAGTGCTTCCATTGTTCCCTCCTGTGCTGTTTAATATTGCTCATTGCTCTCCTCAGCTGCAGCACAGGCAGCAGCAGCTAATGTGCCCTGGGCAGATAAAAATAGAATCTGCATCCGCACTGCAATCTGCAACAATGGATCTGCAGATATCTGCAGGGGTACGTCTACACTGGAGGATCTGTTAAGCCGACTTAGCCAAGGTCAACTTTAAGTCGACTTAAAGTCGACCTTGTTAAGTCGACTTAGTGAGTCCACAGCCCTACGTCCACACTGGCAGGTGCTAGGTCAACGGAGGAGTAGCCAGGAACTCTGCGAGGGGGCCTGGAGGCCAATTAGGTCAACTTAAGGGCTCTTCCCTGTCTACACTGGCTTGAGTCAACTTAATAAGATCAACTTAAGTCTTAGGTCGACCTTAAGAGGTGGTGTTATTAAGGCAACTTCATAAAAGCCCAGTGTGGACACAGAAGTCTGTAGGTCAACTTAAGGAAGGTTAAGTCGACCTACGGCTCCAGTGTGGACATAGCCCAGGGCTCTAGCTGTGTGGCCTGCACTTCTCCCTGCAGGCACCAACACAGGCAGGGTTCCATTGCCATGGCAGCAGGAGAAGCTGCCTATGGTAGCTCCAGGGAGCCAAAAGAGCAGCTGCCAGGGCAGGAGCATGCTGCCTCCTGCAACTGGGAGGGGTGAGAGCTGAAGCTCCCAGCACAGGGAGAAAAGGGTCTGGGGGGAGGTGACGACTTACAAGACTTGCACGAGGCGAGGGGGAAAGTGGTAGGAGCAACAGCAAGCAAAAATCAAGGATGCGGGGGGCCCCCATGTAGAAGCCCCATCCTTGATTTTTGCCTAGGGCCCCAAAAACTCTAAGACCACCCCTATCTGGAGTATATTAATAAATATTAAAACACCAATAGCATATGTTTTACAACAAAATAACTTAATAAATTCTAAGTCACTTCAGACTCCTGAGCTGTTACTATGCTACTTACTACAGTCACACTTAACTTCCTGGCACAGGAAAGATAGACTTTAATCCTCTCCCTGCCATATGAGCTATAAAAAAATCTACTTGAGCTCTCTTCCAGTATAGGGGATTTGATATGAAATATAATTTAGCAAGTAATTAAGCAGTTGATTTGAAAATACATGGAAGATAATATGGTGATAAGTAACAGTCATCATGGATTTGTCAAGAATAAAATATGTCAAACTAATCTAATAGCTTTCTTTGACAGGGTAACAAACCTTATAGACGGGGAAGCAGAAGATGTGGTCTGACGAAATGGGGTTTTCTCCCATGAAAGCTCATATGATAAATAAATTTGTTAGTCTTTAAAAGTGCCAGAAGAGTCCCTGTTTGTTATCTTGACTTTAGAAAAGCTTTGATACTCTCTCGTGTGATCTCATAAACAAAGTAGGGAATTACAAGCTAGATGGAACTACTCAAAAGTAGATGCAAAACTTCCTGGAAAATCTTTTCCAGAGAGTAGTTATCAGTGTTTCAAAATCAAGTGCATATCAAATGGAGTCCTGCAAGAATCAGTCCTGGATCTGGTTCTGTTCAATATCTTCATCAATAGCATAGGTAATGACATAAGAAATACATGTATTAAGTTTGAAGAAGACACCAAGCTGGAAGGGGTTGCAAGTCCTTTAAAGGATAGGATTAAAATTCAAAAGTATCTGGATAAACAGGAGAAATGGTCTGAAATAAATAGGATGAAATTCAATAAGGAAAAATGCAAATTACTCCACTTAGGAAGGAACAATCAATTGCACTCATACAAAATGGAAAATGACTGCCTATGAAAGAGAACTGCAGAAAGGGATCTGGGAGGTCATAGTGGATCACAAGCTAAATATGAATCAATAGTGTAATACTGTTGCAAAAACAGAAACATCATTCTGGGATGCATTAGCAGGATTGTTGTAAGCAAGACACAAGAAGTAATTCTTCCATTCCACTCCACTCTGATTCGACTTCAGCTGGAACATTGTGTCCAGTTTTGGGCACCACATTTCAGGAAAGATGTGGACAAATTGGAGAAAGTCCAGAGAAGAGCAACAAAAATTATTAAAGGTCTAGAAACACAACCTATGAGGAAAGATTGAAAAAAAATAGGTTTGTTAAGTCTGAAGAAGGGAAGACAAAGGCAGGACATGGTTACAGTTTTCAAATACAAAGAGAAAGGTGAAAAATTGTTCTTGTTAACCTCTGAGGATAGGACAAGAAGCAATGGACTTAAATTGCAACGATGGAGTTTAGGAAAACTTCCTGTCAGGATAGGTAAACACTGGAATAAATTACTTAAGGAGCTTCATCATTGGAGGTTTTAAAAGCAGGTTTGACAATTACCTGCCAGGAATGATTTAGATTACAGAATACTTAGCTCTGCATTGAGTGCAGGGAACTGGACTACATGACATTTTGAGATCTCTGTGATTCTATGATACACACTTTTTCAGTTCTGATTCCATTTAAAAGATGGCATTAGACACTTCATCACAGTAGATTTACCATGACTAATTATTAAATATTATTATTTGTATTGTGGTAGTGCAAAGGAACTGTCAGGGACCAGGACCGCACTGAGCTAGCTGCTGTACAGACAAAGAACAAAAGGATGATCTTTAGCAATAGACCTTGCAATATTTAAGTGGAAAAACATGGTCATTGACCCAACGTGCTTATATCAATACACTAGGGTGATGAGAGAAAGAGAAAAGCAGAGAGAAGATGGTGGGGGTCTCAGTGAAAAAAGCAAGTATTATATAATAATTATCAGTTATTGTTCACCAACTCAAGGAGGATAAAGAACTATTGTTCTATGATTGGTTTGACCAAGTGAAATATCCCTTATTGAGTTACAACAATGCTGACGGCTACCAATATGCAAATCAGTGCACACAATGTTATAGTAGTTTTGCATTTAAAATAGTCACACTGATGTGGATTTTTTTTAAATTAGTTGGCACAGTCCCTGCATCAGTTGATGTTTTCACCATTTGAAGTTACTTCAAGGTTTGTTTGAAGTTGTACCTATTACACTAGCAGAAGACGTGCTGTGTGCCATGGTAACAAGAGCACGTTTACTTTCGTGACCCTTGACACTGCTACAACAATCACAGAAGCATCATGCCAGAATGGAGAAAAATTGAGTTAACCCCTCTTTGAAAGATATGAAGAGATCTTCTGTCAATCTATCAGAAAAAGTAGGGAGAATTATAATATAAAGATACCGTGTGCTTTTCTGTCTTAAATTCAGAAGCAACAGAGATTAATTATAAATTATAGTCAGTCTTTGGATTATGTGAAAGCACTGAGTTCAGAACATCGGCAGTATGGAAATAGATATTTTCAGCATTACACAGTACACATAAATGCCACCCTCGCCAGAACTGTACTATAAAATAGATCAGAATGGCAGCTTCTGAGTACCTCTTGAGAAGTGCTGAGTGGCTTCAACTATCAAGTCAAAGGGAGCAGGATTGATTTCTAAACACCAGATCCTGCAAGAGAACAATCATCCTCAACTACCACTGAAGTTACTTTAACATTCAGCCTCCTTCCTCACCTCCCCTCCATCAACCATTGCAGTCATCCCTGCAGAATTCCATTGCTCCTGTTAAAGCTAAGGCTCATATCTGTGACAAATTCTTTGGATTTACTTTGTAAAAGTTCTGGTGAGCATTTTACTTGGCTCAGTCCTCCTGGGTTTTCAAACAAACCCAAAATCTCAAAATAAAACCTGACAGAAATCACTGAGTTTCAGCTGAGTCTGTGTTAAAAGAAAGCAAAACTGTGAATCTGTTGAGGCTCAGCGCAAAGCCATAAGTCAGCTCAGGTGGGCAGTACAGAAAGTTCCTAAATTCAAGTGATCCTTTCAGTTAATCTTGTCCAAACTTCAAGTTAGGCAAGTTCCACATGTTTTGGAAATTAGTGTGAACATTGTACTATTCTTATGTATATCACAGTGGTCTAATGCAAGATTAAAAGTATTGAAGTAAAAATTAGAATCTTTGGTCTAAAACTGGAAGGTGTTCAGCTATTAATTACAGCTGTAATATGAAGCCTCACAGCTCATTCTAGCAAAGAGCTTGATAAGGGCTTTGAGAAAGCAGTGCTACCACCTGTGGAGCCACTGAGCATGTCAATTAATTACTCACAATTCAATGAACTGAGGAAGGAACATAGCAGGCCGGTGAATCCTGGGTCCAATGTACATTATGAGACAGAGTAGCCAGCTATGAGGAATTCTGTTGTCTCGGAACCCACCGATACATTTCTGAGTCAGTGGCTGGCCCTTGAGATTCCTCAAAGTTCATCTCTAAAGCACAGTCAAGGCAACCACTACCTCTGCTTAGCAACAGAAATAAAATTAAAATCCTACCTATAGTCACTCCTCATATCATTTACAATGAGGGAATTGTATTATGTCCTGGTCATGGCCTGTTTCTGCCCTCCATTAGACCCACTATCACCCTCTCATTAATGTTTGTTTCAGTGCGGATAGAGGATTGTTCATTGTTGATTTCTCTACACTATGCAGAAGCCTGGCACCACACGTGCTCAGCACCAAGACTGTGGTTCTCTGCACTGATTTCAGTTGCACACTGCAGGATCAGTGAAGTGATTACTTCAGGTTCTTTATTGTCAGCTCATTGTGAATAAGGTTCCACAAATCACTTCATGGCTAGTGGGGCTAACTGCTATTTGACATGAGTAAGACTGGTGGAATCAGACTCACCCTGTGAATCAGGATCCTTTCCTCCTCCCATTGAAGACAATTAATTCAATGGGAGCATGTCTGGGCTTCCATGGAGTACTATTAAAATTAAATTAGAAGAAAAAAATATACTAATATGAGGAAATATATTGAAATGTAGTTCTAAATTAGCTTCTATATAAACATAATATTACAACAGAGACTATTATTCAAATATGATTTCACCATAAAAACGATGATTTTAAGTTGTGTCTTGGGTTTTGACATTTGATAACAATGTGATATATTTTATTACATGTGGGGTTTTTTAATCAGGTGCTAATTTGCAAAACCCAGGGAATGCAATATAATACAATAAAACTTTTGAATTAGATATTAATTAGGTGATTAAATTATCATGTAAAATAAGTTTATCATCTGTAAATTGCTAGTTCAATCCTAATAATTTGTAATTAGAGCAAATCATAAAAGACTTGTTTCACAAAAAATATCTCTAAGGCTTTTGCATGAGGCCAAAGCGGCCATGGAAAATTGATTTACCACAGCTTCTAGAGCCATGACTAGGCTCTGCATTGTAGCAGGCTTTTGGGGAGTCAAGCCAAAACTCATAATTAGGATCCTCAATGAACAACCTGTGTTTGCACTGTTTATGTGAAAGTACAATCTCATATATAAAAGAAGGGAGAACACAAAAATATTTTAAGCACCAAGTAGCAAAATGCTATAGGTCCTAATCCAGCACACATTGAAGTCAAATAAAAAGATTCCCTCCTGTTTCACTGGTCATTGCACTGAGCCTTAAATTGAAGGAAGGCAGTTAATTTTACCAGGTTTTTACAAAAATAATCTTTTTTGGAAAATAAAAGGTTATTACTAAAGCATAGAATAAAAGAAATGTAGAGTTGGAAGGGATCTTCAGAGGTCATCTGGTCCAGCCCCCTGCACCGAGGCAGGATCAAGTATAACTAAAACCTCCCAGTCATTTCTTTAACCTGGTCTTATAAATCTCCAATTATGTGGATTCCACAACCTTCCTTGGCAACCTATTCCAGTACATAACTATGCTTATAGTTAGAAAGATTTTCCTAATATCTAATCTAAATCTCCCTTGCTTTAGATTAAGCTGATTACTTCTTGTCTGACATTCAGCCGACATGAAGGACAATTGATGACCATTCTTTCTAGAACATATTTGAACACTTATCAGGTCCTCCTTCACTCTTCTTTTCTCAAGATTAAACACACCCAGTTTTTTAACCTTTTATAATTGTTGTGGCTCTCCTTAACTCTTCTACTTGTCCACATCTTTCTTAAAGTGTGATGCCCCAAACTGCATACGATTCTCCAGCTGAGGCCTCATCAGTAATGAGTAAAGCAGAACAATTACCTCCACTGTTTTGTGGCAGACAGAGTAGAACTTTGCACAGAAATTAGCAACCTCTCCCCATCTCTCAGAAAATATTTAACAGCAGATGCAGTAGTGATATCTGATAGATTTATAGGGTATGTCTATACTAGCAATTTAGGTCAATTTAAGGACCCTTAAGTCGACCTAAATTACTCCATGTCCACACTGGGCTTCCATTAAGTCAACTTAAGAAATTCCTTAAGAAGACTTAATGAAAGCTTAAGTCGACTTAATAACTACCGCTCCTTAGGTCAACTTAAGCCTTAAGTTGACTTCTTAAGTCAACTTAAGGATGGGGTGGACGGGGAGTAGCCCTTAAGTCGACTTTATTAAGTCAACTTAATGCCAGTGTGGAAACCTATGTCCAATGTTAAGTCGACTTAATAAAGTTGACTTAAAAGGAGCCACTTTATTAAGTCGACTTAATAAGGTCGACTTTAAGTCAACTTAACAAAGTCGACTTAACTTTTTCTAGTGTAGACATAGCCATAGAGCCTAAGACCAGAAGAAATCACTGGATTATTGGTATATCACAGACCTCTACATTTCACTAAATAACCCCAGTATTGAGCCCAATAACTTTTATTTCACTGAAATTTATAAATTGTGTTTGGCAAATCCGCTCTTTCAGAAAGATATCCAGTCTTGATCTGAAGGCTTCTCTTTGTTCCAATAGCCAATACACCTCTGTTCAAAAAAAATCCCAAAGTGCCTAACTTCTAATTTGAATTTTTTTTTTTTGCTTCAGTATTCAGCCATTGATTCTTTTTATGTCTTCCTCGGCTAGATTAAAAAACACTTTAGTACCTGTAATACCTGGTATTTTCTTCCTAGGAAGGTATTTATGCACTATAATCAAGTCACATCTCAATTTTCTTTTTGATAAACTAAACAAATTGAGCCCTTTAATTCTCACTGTAGAGCAGTTTCTCCAGCCTTCGAATAATTTTTCCAGCTTTCTTCTGCAGCACCTTTAATTGTTCAATATTCTTTTTAAAATGTGAACAATAAAAATGGGCCCAATTTTCCAGTAACTATGTAACTAGTGTTGTATACTGTGGTAAAATCTTTCCCCTGCTCACTATTCTCTTGTTTATACATCCAAGGATTGCCCTGGGAGTTCATTTTCAGTTGCTTGTCCACTATGACACCTAAATCCTTTTGACTTTTTAACTCTCCCATCTTCCTCCACTTGTGCAAGCGTGATAATTTCAGGTTGAAAAGTGAGCCTTTAACACACACAAAAATGCATGCCTCTCCATCATTGCTCAGATAGGGTGCGTGTACACTTATAAATTAAGTGCAGGCTTAAGTCAACTTAATTTAATCCATCTCTGCACTGGGCTTTCCTTAATTCAATTTAAGATGCTCCTTAAATTGAATTAAGGAGAAACTAGCTCTAATTAATAACACCTCGTTATAATTCCAACTAGTGTCAAGGTCAATTTTATTAAGTCGATTTAGCCAGTGTAGATGCTCTAAGTCGACTTGGGGCAGGGGTGACAAGGGAGCCCCTCATGGCTCCCTGGCAGAAGGGAGCCACTGTGGCTCCCTTGTCTACTGGGGAGCCCCTGCTCCCTTCTCCCCAGACCCGTGGCTTCCCTGCCAGTGGAGATGCGGTCCCGGGGAAAAGGGCTCCCCAGCCAGGGCTCCAGCGGGAGGGGATTGCCCGCTGGAACCCTGGCTGGAGAGTCTGGAAGGCAGGCTGCTGGTCCTGGCGAGAGCCAGCTGGTGCACAGCTGGCTCTGCCAGGACCGAGAAACCACTCAGCAGAGACCCTGTGGTTTTTGCCTTCCTCTGCAGCATTGGTCATGGGTTACTTTCAGGTTTCTACTAGTGTAAATGGTTAATTCTCCATAAATTGAAGTCTTTAAACAATTATTTGTGGGCTTAAGTGACTCAACTGGAGGTTAGGGGTCTATTTCAAGAGTGAATGGGTGAGGGTTTGTGGTCTGCTACGTGCAGGAGCTCAGATTAGATTATTACGATGATTACTTCTAACCTTAAACTCTATGGCTATGTCTACACTAGAAAAGTTAAGGCTACTTTTGTTAAGTTGACTTTAATAAGTTCGACTTTAAGTCAACTTGAAATCGACCTTATTAAAGTCGACTTAACAAGTGGCAACACTTTAAGTCAACTTAGTCCACTTTGTTAAATTGATCTAACTGCCCTTAGGTCAACTTAACAAAGTGGACTTATGTGTCCACACTGGGCTTAGGTCAACCTAAGGAAGGGTTAGGTCGACCTAAGGAGGCTTAAGTCGACTTAATGAAAGCCTAGTGTGGACGTGGCTTAATTTAATTCAACTTAAGCCTCCTTAAGTTGACTTAAATTGCCAGTGTAGACATAGCAAATGAGACTCATGCTACAGGGAGACTGCCTCAGTTTCTCCTCTTAGACCATTCAAATAAAACTTCCATTTGGGCTTTTACTTAATCAGAAGTACCCCTCTTTGGGGACTGCAAATAAAACACAAAATCCCAGAAGAGAGGCCATTCCTAAATTTACACAATGAAAGGTTTTCTCTTTCTCTTCCCAGGGCCTTTGCAGGCCCTTCACTGATTGTTCAAGATTTCTCCCAGGCATCTCTGTTTGCAGCAACTCCACTGGCTCAGAGCTTGTCTACACTGAGATTTCTGCGATCTTGTCGATCTTCAATGCAGCAGGGTCGATTGAACAGCCAGTGAAGACCCACTCAATCGATCCCAGAAGTGCTCTCCGTTCGATGGAGTGACTCCACACCCCAAAACAGAGTAACACTACATCGAACAGAGAATATTTCCCATCAGCACTGCCAAGTGAAGACACTGCAGTAAGGGAGGCTAAGTAAGTTGATGGAAGAGACGCATTCTACAGTACATAGATTGTGCATCTCCCATCAACTCAGTGTAGACTAGGCTTCAGAGTCTTCCCTGCAAGAGCCTTTTATTCCTCTCTGCAGATTCTGTCAGAGTTTCCCCCGCTTCCCCTGTCATTGCAGCAACCTGCTGCCCTTTATAGGGAATTACCTGATTCAATCCAAATATGACTCATTCTGTAATCAAGATTGGTTAGCCCTAGCCCCAGCCCCCAAAGGGCAAGCCACCCTGTTACCATGACACTGTCTTCTGCATTTCTTCTGGTGTGTAAACAGAGCCATGTTTCCACTGTACTTTAATGCTCATTATGTGTGATAAGACACATGTATAGTTTTTCAAAGAACTGTAAGCTTTTTCTGATAGCATTGGCAATTCTGTGAGCACTGTCTGTCTTTTCAGAGTGAAAGATTTTATGGAACTTTTAAGAAAGCTTGCTGCTTCCAATCCAATGTGTTTCACAAATACTGAGAATGTCTATGGGAAAGGATGTGGTGCTAGCTCATCATTTAACATTCTGACATTCCTATAGTGTTCTCATATCCCATGTTCCAAGGTGCACTTTTGTTTTGGTGCTGAACAATCTGTTATTCCCTTGTCAACCTTTTGAAGCAGCTGAAGTTCCCAAATGACTGGCATGGACAATTTTAGGCTGGGTGCCACCCAATCCAGAAAGGATATTGTTTTGATTTTTGTTCATTTTGTTAGTGTCTTGGCTTAAGTAACTAGACTGCCAACGACCTCAAGTCTAGAGAGTCCCCTCCTATTTGCTACCCATTAAGGTTATCAGGGTTCCACCACAAAGTTGGAGTGGGACATTGGTTTTGTGGTCTGGTCATGCTCCTGCTCCCAATTAAGGTACCATTGAGTTTGATTTGCCAGTAAGATCAGCTAGTAGGAAATCCACTCATGCTTTGCAGAAATTTCCAGAGGGGTAGCCGTGTTAGTCTATGTACAGCAAAAACAACGAGAGTTCTGTGGCACCTTATAGACTAACAGATTTTCTTCAGCATAAGCATCTGACGAAGTGGGTTATAGCCCACAAAAGCTTATGCCAAAGAAAATCTGTTAGTTTCTCGTTGTTTTTACTCATGCTTTGCAACGCTGAACACCATTGGTGGCCACCTTTCCTCTCTCGTTCAGACCTAGAAGATACAAGAGTAGAGCAAGTCTGGGCTGAGTTAACAGACATCTTTAATACCACAAGCAAGGCTGTTATAGGGATGAGGTCATACCCACAAAGGAAAGACTGGGTGATGGGAGAGATTGAAAACCTTATCAAGAAGAGAAACGGAAGCATATCAAGAGCATATGAAAACTGCAAATTGTCCTGAGCAGAAAAACAGACAGACAACTCAACAAGGAACAAAAAGAATAGTTAAAAAGGCTAAGAACGAGAGGCTGAAGAGAAAAGGTAAAGCACTTGAACAACACTTTCAAAAAAAATATGAGAGGGTTTTTTCAGAAAGCCAGAGAACTATCAAAGTATTTAACATCTGTAACAAGTCAGCTACATGAAGCTCAAGGGGACTATATAGTAATTGAAGATCAAAAGCCTAAAAGGATGGGAAGAATATTTTTATTGGCTATTGAACATGAATAGCTAAGTTGACCCAGCTGTCCTTGAGGATATTTACTGTAGTGTCAAATACAAAAAGAAGAAAAACACACAATAGAAGCAGAAATTGAAGCTGCAGTGAGATCCCTAAAAAACAAGGCACCCAGCCCAAATGGTATGCTGCCTGAAGTTCAACATGTTGGAAGAGCCATTGTCATGCTCCTTTGAAAGCTATTTAACCCAGAGGTGATACATGGAGGAGGCACATGGGGTCATATGCCCTCCTCTGATTTCTGACGTGGTTTATATATTCTGCCCTCAGCCATGCTGCATACCACCAGAACCTGAATGATGATACCCCATTTAAAATTACTATCTAAGATCTATCAGATAGCCAGGGTGTTTTATTCATTCAATATAGGCTGAATTGATTTGGTAGAGTGCTAATTTTGTTTAATCAAAATGCCATGTGCTTCTAAGTCAAATTACAGCCTCACAGAAATGTAAGTAATAATATTATGTCAGCACAGGTACCTTTGTCAACCAAACTTGTAATCTCACCAAAAATGATATCCAATTTGTCTAACAAGACTTATTTTCCATAAAACCATATTGACTGGCACTAATTATACCACTGGCATCATGTAAGTCTTAACTGATTACATCACATGTCAATCTTTCCATGATTTTGCTGAGGCTCTATTTCACAAAATTCAACAAATTCCAGCTATTAGTATGGATCAGTGAGGTACTCTTATGTTGAAAAAATAAAATATAAAACCCAATCCCAGATCCAGCTCTGCAATCCTTACTCTAATAAATATATTTTTCAGGTAGAAGAAATTGACTGAAGAAGAATGACTGAAATACAACATATTTCTCTGCTCAGAAATCACATCTCATTACTTCTAAAATTGTTACTTCTAAGTAAACATAGCATTTTTGGAAAGCACAGAGTATACTACCTGTTTCAGCTCAGTAATATATTTTAAATAGCATTATGAAATACTGGTAATGCATTCTAGAATGAGAATTATATCAGATCAATGTCTACAAGTTTCACTAGGTATGAAATAGCACAACACATGCTCTGTTTTGTCTTAGTACTTAAATACATTGCCCTTATTCCTATGGATTAATACCATTTTCTCTGGGTACAAGGCAATTCTAAGAGCTAAGGATTTTGTTAGTGTCATTTATGTTATACAGAAGGGAAAAATTATAGTGTAAAATTAAATTTACAGTGAACTCAAATATTGTAATTACCTGAATACTTCAAGTATACTGAAACGCTCTGTTGCTGTAGTAATACTAAGGCTTTAAGGCATTAATTGCCTCTCTCTCAAAGGCATGGAAAGTGAACTACATTTAATCCCAATCTTACAGCTACTAGGAAACTGAGCCCAGGAGGTTAAATGACTACCCCAAGGCCATAGTCTAAAAGTCAGCATGTAGCACACAGGAATTCCTGGCTCTCACCTCTCTCAACTAAAACTCTATTTCTGGGAGTTTCTTATTTGCAGTCCTCTAATTCAAAAACCCATATACTAAGAAAGCCCCAACCATTGTGGTCATGTAAGTTCACTCATAGCCTGGTAATGTCAGCAACCAACATCAGGCACTGGTCACTGTCAGACAGAATACTGCATTAAATAGAAATTGATTAGACCAGTGTTCTATGTTCCTCAGTGACCTATCAGCTGTTTCTCCTGACATAAAAAAAATGTTTGCATCTATTTATTTGACACACAAAATGGAACAGGCAAGCAGGATGGAAGAATGGTAAAACACTGAGTATGAAATCCTAGCTCTATTGAGGTCCCACTGAGAGCAGAGTAGTGTCCTCTGTATAGAGCACTGGGGAGGCTGATTCTGGAATACTGTACACTGTTCTGGTATCCCCATTTTTAAAAGGATATTGAAAAATTGAAGAGCATGCAGGAAAGAACCAAAGAAAAGATTTATGGTCTTCAGAAAATGCCTTACAGCGGGAGATTTAAAGAGCTCAATCGACTTGGCTTATCAAAAAGAAGATTGAGGGGTGCCTTGATTACAGTGTATAAATATCTTTTCAAAGAGAAAACAATAGATTCTAAAGGACTTGTTAATCCAAAACTGAAAAGCATAATGAGAACCAATGGCTGGAAGCTGAAGCTAAACAAATTCCATTTGGAGATGAAGCACAATTTTTTAACAGTGAGGATGATTAATCGCTGGAAAAAACTACTGAGGGAAGTGGTGGATTAGAACCTGTAATATGTAGGTTTTGGATTCGTGAGGCATCCGTCTATTTTTGCCAGTATCATTGAAGGAGCACAAATAAATTAAATCACAAAAGTCTGTTTTTTGGAGAAAATTTAGGATGTTACTTGCACCCAAAGAATAAAGTTTTAGAATTCAAAATAAAAATCAATTCCTACCGAAGCCCACCCAGCCCATGAATTGATGAGCTCTCCAAGCACATCATCAGCTTAGAGGCTTGACTGTTGCAAGAGCTAAGCACTGGAGAGCAGGTGTTTAAGGAAGGCAACTTTGGTTCTTTCTAATTTTCAGACTAAAGTCAGAGTGCTTACATGATTAGAATATAATATTATTTGACTGAATACAAAACCAGAAGTTGAACAGGAATTGTTTAGCACCAGAAAAAGATAAAAGTGAGTTACTGCTTTAATTGGCTTGTTGAATTAGCTCACATGAATAATAGCTGGTGGCCTTTTCAAGTTCTGTGGTTTAATAAGACTCAGTTTTGCTTCTTTTTCTGATGATTCACTGCAGCAGGTTCATTCCTTCTGGGCATAATGATTACACTGATATTCCAGACTTGAATTTCAAGCTTCAAAAGGGATACAGCCGTGCAAGAGAGAAAACTGGGTACATTATATTTTGATGGCAATGCTGTCCATCATTCTCTCCCCTTCTCTATGCTTGGGAAGGACCTGTTAGGGTTCCATTAGGCACAGAGAGATGAAGGCAGAATTTGGGGTGAGCACCCATTGTATTTCATGGAGCATAGCTCTATGACGGAATCATACAAACCTGCATGTAGAGAATGTTGAGAACCAAGCACAAGGTAGTCAAAAAAGGGATGGGACTGGCACCCACCACTAGACCGAAGTCATGATGCCATAGAGTTGTTACACCAGCAACAGGGACTACTGTAGGGTCAGAGCTCCACTACAAACAGGGGTGGCTCATTCACCACTCTTTCGAATGGGGAGATGAGCTGTCTTCCCTCCCCCACAGATGGAACCAGCACACACAGCCCTGTCTTTGACACCTGGAGTGAGTGATACAGCATGTGAACTACAACACAAATCTTCAATACTTAGGCAACTACTTCTTTTCTTTTGAACAATTATTTGGCAAAATGTAATAAGCCAGTTGCTTTATTTCAGCAGTGCTTTGCATATACCTTTCAGGCCAATGACTCCTTGGCACCAATTGTATTCATGATCAAACAAATTAGAACAACTCACTCATTTTCATAGAAATGTAATCTTCCCCCAGGAGACATAATTCAGAAATAATGCAGTGTTCCAGAGTTCAAGAGAAGCTTTCAATCATATTTTTACAGCTCCAACAACAAAAATGTACTTGTTTCTTCCCAAAGCCAGCTTCTCAATATCACCAAATATCTGTGACTGACGGAACCCCATTTGCATGTGACCCTCTAATGTGCAAGATAGGCCACGGTGGAATGTAAGCTTTGCCACTGCAACCGCGGACCAGCCAGCAGTGGGGGCCATGGCCGCGAGCAGCAGCACTGCTGGCAGACAGGTGGGGGTGGACTGCTCTCCACCCACAGTATCTCGCAACTCCAGCCTCAGGGAACCGCAGTGGCCTTGCTAGGCAACTGAAGCATTGTCAGGAAGCTTCCGGTCACATGAACTGATGCAGGATTGGCCGGGCCTACCCTGGTGACTCAGGGGCCTGGCCAGAAAACAGGGGCTGGTTGCAGGGAAGATAATTAATTCTTTGCATCAGTCTTCATTGCAGAGGATGTGAAGGAGATTCACCAACACACACACAAGCCACTCTTCTTAGATGACAAATCTGAGTAACAAATTGAGGTGTCACTAGAGAAGGTTTGGAACAAACCGATAAATTAAATGAGAGTAAGTCACCGGAACCAGATGTTATTCACCCAAGACTTCTAAAGGAACACAAATATGAAATAGTAGAACTATTAACTGTGCTATGAAAACCTATTCTTTAAATCGGCCTCTGTACCAGATGAGTGGAGGATATCTAATGTAACTCTGCTTTTTTAAAAAAGGCTCCAGAGGTGATCTTGGCAATTACAGACAAGTGAGTACCAAACTTCAGAACCAGGAAAATAGGTTGAAACCATAGTAAATAACAGAATTATCAGAAACGTGGAAGAACATAATGTGTTAGGGAGGAATAAACAACTTTTATAAAGAGAAATCATACTCCACCAATCTATTTTAATTGAGGCAGTCAACAAGAATGTGTGTGTTCCAGTTAATATAATGTATTAGACTTTCACAAAGAATTTGACACTTTCACAACAGAGGCTCTTAAGCAAACTAAGCAGTCATGGGTTAACAGAGATAGTCTTTTCATGCATCAGTAACTGATTAAAAAATAGGAAACAAAGGATAGGAATAAATTATCAGTTTTCACAGTGGAGAATGGTAAGCAGCAGGGTCCCCCCAAGGATCTGAACTGAGACATGAACAGTTTGATATGTTCATTAATGATCTGGAAAGGGTGGTGAATAGTGAGGTAGAAAAATTTTCAGATGATTCTAAATTACTTCTGATAGTTAAGTACAAAGCTGACTGTGAAGAGTCACAAAAGAATCTCACTAGACTGGGTGACTGGGCAATAAAATGGCAGATGAAATTCAATGTTGGTAAGTGCAAAGTAATGCACATCAGAAAATATAATCCCAACTATACCTACAGGATTATGGTCAGGGCTGGATTAACCATCTGTCCCGCCACTGACCATGGGGGACCCTGATTGCAGGGGCCCCCATCACTTAGGGGGCCCAGGGGCCAGAGGGTGCTCCCACCCTGGCCCCACTCTGGCCAGTTGGCGGGGAGAGTGGGATGACTAGAGGGTCGGCTGGCACACCACGTGGGACCCTCCTCCAGCAGCCCAGGAGCAGCCGCAGCCATGGGGGGCAGCAGCGGCGGCCTCGCTGTGGCTGCGAGCCAGGCCAGCCAGCCCCGCCCCTGGGTGGAGCAAACGAGCTGGCTGGCCCACCCCGTTCTGGGTCAGCTGGCCCAGGCGTAGGGCAGAGCCAGCCAGGGACAGATTATTTCAGGAATTTTAGGTGCTTGAGCCTGGGGCCCCCTTTTTGTCCAGGGCCCAGGTCTTAAGCCTCTAAAGCCCCTGTGATAATCTGGCCCTGATTATGGGGTCTGTTAGCTATTACTGCTCAAGAAAGAGATCTTGAAGTCATTGCGTATAGTTCTCTGAAAACATTCACTAAATGTGCAGTGGCTGTCAAAAGAGCTAATAGAATGTTAGGAGACATTAGGAAATGAATATATAATAAGACAGAAAATATTATAATGACACTATATAAATCCCTGATACACCCATGCCTGGACAC
The DNA here is from genome assembly GCA_007922175.1 of Pelusios castaneus. Lineage (NCBI taxonomy): Eukaryota > Metazoa > Chordata > Testudines > Pelomedusidae > Pelusios > Pelusios castaneus. Next base: position 6,153,559 of record ML685849.1, on the reverse strand, counting down.
CCCATCACAGAAAAGGTATATTTGAATTGAAAAAGATACAGAGAAGGGCAACAAAAATTATTAAGGATATGGAACATCTTCCATATGAGAAGAGATTCAGAAGACTGGTATTTTTCAGCTTATAAAAGAGATGACTAAGGAGTTGTGATAAAGACCAATGGCTATGTCTACACTGGCAATTTAAATCGACTTAAGGAGGCTTACGTTGACTTAAATTAAGCCACGTCCACAGTAGGCTTTCATTAAGTCGACTTAAGAAATTCCTTAAGTCGACTTAATGAAAGCTTAAGTCGACTTAATAACTACCACTCATTAAGTCGACTTAAGCGTCCTTAGGCCGACTTAACCCTTCCTTAGGTCGACCTAAGCCCAGTGTGGATGCATAAAATCCACTTTGTTAAGTCGACCTAAGGACAGTTAGGTCGACTTAACAAAGTGGACTAAGTTGACTTACAGTGTTGCCACTTGTTAAGTCGACTTTAATAAGGTTGCTTTTAAGTCAACTTAAAGTCACCTGTATTAAAGTTGACTTAACAAAAGTCAATTTAACTTTTCTAGTGTAGACATAGCCACTAAAATCATGGAGGATGTGGAGTAAAAGTGTTATTTACCCCTTCACATAACAGAAGAACCAGGTGTTACCCAGTGAAATTAATTCTTCCACAATGCATGTCAACCTGTGGAACTCATTGCCAAAGGACGTTGTGAAAGCCAAGAGTAAAGCTGGGTTCATAAAAGAATTAGATAAGTTCATGAAGGTCCATCAACAGCTATCAGCAACCCTCTGCTCTGGGTGTCCCTAAAGCACTGACTGCCTGAAGTTGAGGCTGGATGATAAAGGATGGATCACCCAATAATAGCTCTGTCCTGTTCATTCTCTCTGAAGCATGTGGTACTGGCCACTGTTGGAAGGCAGAATAATAAGGTGTATGGACCATTGGTCTGACCCAGTATGGCCATTCCTGTGTTTTTATACCCCCCAAAAGAATTCCAATCTGCATTTTTCTGTAAAAGATGGCCTTCGGTAATCTGTCAGGCTATGGGCCACATGACCACACTATCTCAGCTGTGTTCTCACTATAAAAACTCAATGTTGTGGGCACTGAGGGACCTTAGTGTTTGGAACCAAATATTGCCATTTACTTCCCATTATCTGCCACAGACATGATATATGGAATTGGTCCAAATTTTTATGTGACCTTGATAAGTAATCCATCTGTAGTAGCCATAGAGGAGTGTTATGATGATGACTATATAGTAAACATCAATTTTTGTTTGCATTCTGACATCTTGTTTGTTCCAGAGGCAATGCTGAAGTTTTCCAAAGTAATTGCTGGCTGCATCAAAGCGTTTCATAGTGTCATCTTCAAACACTTCCTCTTGTGAAATGACACTGCCCAGGTAGCAAAACCTATCAGTAATTTTGAGTAGTATATTATTAATGGACACAACTGGAGTAGTTGCAGTACACCCTGGTTGAGGCTGGGTCATGACTTCTCTCTTCCTTAGACTGATCATTACACCATAAGATGTTGCTGCACGCTCAAAGCAGTCAGTAAATGTTCCTGAGATCATCTGCAAACAGTAATTCACAAATAATTGTCTTCCTAACTTCTGTCCTCACATGCTGGTGATGCAGAGTCCAGATATCTTCATCCATACAATATTGCATATAAATGCCAGTCTGTGTCTCTGATGTATCTATTAGAACAGCTACAACATGATTCCTAATAATATCAGAGCAAGAACACCCCCTTGTTTTATTCCACTGATGAGAGTAAAGGGAACTGAGAAACAGACCCAAACCTAATAAGTAATAATAATTTTCTAATATCAGGTAGATATAAAAATCATTAAGAAAGAATTATTGGTTAGAATTGTCCAAAGGCATGGAAGTGGACAAAGGTAAGTGTAAGGTGTTCTAAATAAGGTCTAAAACATTTCCAAATAGAGTTGATGAGACTGAATAAAAGTCTTCCAAAATTAAGGAATGAGGGGTATTTAAACTAAGTGAGACAAAGCTCAGAGGAATATCTGATAGGGAATCACCTGACAATCAACAAGATGTCTTTTCCATTTATTAGCACTTCAGAGTGCTGCGTTAACACTTATTCACTCAACACCATAGAGGCACAAATATTATTATTGAAGCTGACAGCTGAGGAAACTGAAGAAAGAGATTGGCCAAGTCACAGACAAGCCAGGATCAGAGTCTCTCCTTCAGCTCATGCCTCTCCAGCCATTTGGAGGTAAGGACTACAAATAATTACAGCTTGTGCATTCATAAACCAAGATGCAGGCACAGTTTAGGATGACACACCCACACACTACACCATGAAACTAGAGCTTAAGAAATCCGCATCCTTTGGCCCTCATATGAGAGAAAGTTCCTCTGACAGTGAACAACACTCTTGGCTTTGGTAGGAAAATCAGTTTTTCCTCTCAAGTCCATGCTGAACTCACCATAAAATGGCTGTGGATCTGAAATGATATATGGAGTGTCTGCTCACTCCCCCCCAAATAACTGCAGCCAGGGGCACCCACTATAGGTCAGGTCACCAACAAAGGCTGGAAGTGACATTGACTGTCATGTAATTTCTTGGGTCGGTTTCTTAGCCAAACAAAACCAAAACAAACAGACAAACAAAAACTCTCTAAAACCCACTGTCCCTGCTCACTCCCCTGGGGAAAGCCAGCTTTTCTTTACATGCCTGACAACACAATAAAGCAACCTGCTATTCTACACCATGTATTGGCTCAGAAATGGGATCTGACTGCTGGAAGGAAGGCAGCAGAGGTGAGAAAAAGCTTCCCGGATTTGGCTCCGGTTTCCGCCTCCCTCCCTGAGGAGTGGCAGGGGCTGGCTCTGAGCGGCTCTCTCTCTCAGGAGTGTCAGTAACTCCTTTAGCCCCCGGGCCAACCTAGGTACCCGCTAGTTGCGTGGTTCGGGTCCGCCTTAGCAAATCACATGGGGGGCTCATCAAGGAGAGGTGGGACGCTTGGGGGGGGCTGGATGTGCCCAGTCGCTGCTTGTTACTGGAAAATGGCAAGGAGAACAAGCAAATCACAACCGATCCAGCCCCGCTCTTCAGCATCGGCGTCCCCGGTACCGTCTGCGCTGTGAGGCACCAGCCCTAGCGGAGGGAGCGTCTGGGTATATCGATCTGATCTGCCGAGCCCCGCCGCTTCCCTCCCTCCAGCTTTGACGCTGGGGTGCAGCGGCGCAGAGCCTGTACCGTGGGCGCGGCCAGAGGCTGCTGGCTGCCTTTTCAGGGAAGGGCCCTTTCAGCACCCAGGAGAGCTCCAGCCTCTTTCCCGACGGAGGGGTTTCTCTGGAAAACGTCTCCTTGACGCTCCGCGAAGATCTGGAAGAATACTAAGGCCGCCGAGACTAGAGCTACACAGAGACACATTAGAGCCGGGAGGGGCCCTGCTCCCTGGGAAATTAAATTGGGAGAGTCCGGTTGGGTCTCTGTGACAAAGTGGGGAGACTCTTGGGATTTTCTTAATGGGTATGTTATAAACTGTGCCTCAGTTTCCCTGGCTTTATCTTCATTTATTCTGGTGTTGGGACCTCGGTGTGTGGTTATTTCAGGGACCATTGGAGAGCAGATGGGCCCTTGCATATGAAGAGCTGGCCAGGACCCCACCCCCAATCCAACTAGTCACACAAGTTGTGGCTGGTCAAGAACAAGGGATGGTGTTCACCTAGCCCAAGAAAAAGACAAAGGACTAGGATAGGGGCCTGGCAGGGGCTGGAGAGAGAAGGGAGTGCTATGGCATGGGCCTCAGAAAAAGGGCCCTCAGAGCATGGCTTCATGATCTTCCCAGGGGTCCATGGCTGTAACCATAGTTAATCTGCTAGCCAAGTTTTCCATGCTGTGATCCTGGGAGCTAAAAAATCCCACTGAGTGCCACACTGGCTGAGAATACCTTCCAACTGGAAAGAGGGTGCTGAGCCTTTAGACTATGGAGGAATTCCTTGGGATCCCTCCAGGGGAAGAGGCTCAGGCAGAGGGAGTTCCAGGTGGTGCAGGAACCCTCTGGAGGCTGGATTTAGAAGCCTGCTGCATCATATGTTGAGATATGAGTGAACAAGGAGAGACTCCATCATGGCAGAGTCCTGATCAGGAATGAGCAGAGGGGACCAGGCATGATTCCTGAGAGGCTTTGTCACAGTTCTTCCATGAGATTCCACAGATCAGTGCAGCACCCTGGCCTTATTCCAGGCTTCCAGCCCCATAGGAGCAGCCCCAGCCCAGCAGTCTCTCTTTCTCCTCATTCCACCATCACACAAGAGACCCCGACTCTCCCCACTTCCCAAGATACCCCAGCCTGCCTTCTATAGTCCTCGACTCACATCATAACTGCACAGATCCAATGACCCAACCCAATAATCATTTGCACTGGCAAAAGATGGGTGAATGTGGGGCAGTCTGGGGCCCACTTTCCTGCCATTTGTGTGATTGAATAGTACCGGATGGAGCAATCAGGGACCCACAGCCCAGCAAGCTGCCTCATCTTCCCAACTCCAGTAGACTAAATCTGCCTTGACAGCTAGCCTGGATGCTGCAAATATGTCCGCTCTGCTGGAAACATATACTGCCTATACCTTACAGCATTTATTTCTCTAGTGCCCTTAACAAACATTAATTAGTATCACTGCCATGCTCAAGGTTTATCACTGACTGAAGCACTGATGGTTGAGTCTGGGAAATATAAAAGAAATACTGAAAAGCAAAAACTTGCAGTACAAGCATTGGGGTGTGTTGCAACAGCCAATATACAGTAATGCAGTGTACAGAGGCAAAACAGTATAGACAACTGTTACTGCTGAAACAGTTTCAAAATCCTTTGTATTCCTCCTCCCCCCCCCCTTGTCACATTGGTCTTAAACTGTGTCAAAAATGCATATGTGCATCTTTTCCAGGTTGCACCAGCAGAGCTTTCAATCCCAACAGGCTTTTCATGTAAGACATAAAACACTTGACATGGACTGTACTATTCAAATTAAAAAGAGGGGGGGAGAGGCATTCAAGGACTGATTTCCATTTCAAACTCCACTCTGGCACTTTGTGCTCCAGCACCATTGGTGGATCAATATTTAATGCTTGGAGCCTCTAGCTCCGCAGGAGTCATGTCAGGGGACCTCTAGAGCCAATCTGCTTGGGTAGACGAGTGATAATTATTCATGGGCTCCTGCCTCTTGCTCCTTCTCTTGCACAGCCCCACGCTGCTGACTCAGTGCCTTATTCAGTCTTCTCTCTCCCTCTCCACTGCTGGAGCCGGACCCCTTTGTCTTCACAGCCTCTGAGACTCTGCACATCCCACCATGGCTAAAACAGCAATGGGTAAGAAATCGCATCTCTTTTTCTTCAGCCAATGCAACGGCCATTCTCTCCTTGGACCAGCCGCTGTCCAAGGTGTTCCGGGAGAGGCCTTAATGTTTAAAGAAGCCAAGACGATGTTAAACCCTTTATTTTTATTTTTTTAATCCAAAAGCCGGGAGGGGATGAGGAGGCCGGGGCTCTTTGCAAGTCCTAGCCTGAGATCTGATTACAGGCTGCTCTTGGGCGACTGAGGCAAATCAATTGAAACTGAGCGCTCGTTTCAAGAGGGGTTATTTGATTCTAAGGCGTGGCACCCCAGAAGTTACCTTGCCTGTTTGGAAATGGGGGCGTGGGGGGGGGGCTAAGCCCCTTATCGCCAGATCTTTAGCTACTGATGGCTCTGATTATCTACCATGTCTTGGATTACATGTGAAAAGCAGAACATCTGCGAAGTGAAACCGCTCGTTTGGTGGCTGAAAATGAGAGCCCCCGCCCCGGCCGCTCGATTGCTTTTTCTCTTTTGCTAAATGCGATGAATGAGCCGATCGGCCAGCGAAGAGCTGGTCCCCCCTCTGTTTTAAGGAGGGAGGGGTGTGGGGCAGGATGGCGGGGACACTGGGTTTCTTTGTGTAACGCTGCTCCCGGAGTTCCTGTGGAGAGGGCACCTGCAGCGCTCGGCTCCCGAACAATGCAGACAGACAGACCCCACCCAGAGCGCTGCCGCTGTCTCCTCGCAGGCACGCCAGCCCTCGCCCAGGAGCCAGCGAACCTCCCCCCTCCCCTTGGAAATTAAGCCGTAGACTACCAGGGCAAAGGCTGTGTGATCAGGAGAACAAACCCAACTGCTTTTGAAGGATCTATTCTCCTTCCTGCTCTAAAGCCTGGACTCTTGCACCTGGCTGCACCTGCAGTCTGACTGTACAAAAAAAAAAAGTAGGTCATTGGGTAATAAATGTCTCCTCCTCTGATGGCTTCTTTTTGCTAAATAACGCAGCAGTTTCTACTCCCTCAACCCGTTATGTCACGAGTGAAAAAGCTTCCAGCCGTCTTTTCTTCCTTTCACATTTTAGGAAAAGCAAACGCTGTGTGTAGACTCAACAGCCACGCCCCACTCCTCCCCACTCGCTCATTCTTGCTCTCTTGATGCGAGTGTTCAGCGTCGGTGGCTTTGCCTCATCCCTAATTCCCCTTGGTATCTGAGCAGCAGGAAGGCGAGAGATCCACTGGTTACAGAGTCTCGGAGCCGCCAAAGAGCCATGACTGCTGCCTCAGATTATGGGGAGGACCCCATCCAGGCACGTTAGCTGCTGCAATACCAGGACAGGCTTATTAACGTGAATTTACTATACCTTATTTACTTATGGGGAATCACAACTAAGCAGAGCTAAAATTAAGAGGCCTCTTTTGTTTGACTGACTGCAATTAACTACTCTCTGGTGGAGGAAATGGGTGGAAAGAGAGGTTGCAGTGAGGGTGTGGAAAGAAGTAAAATGCATTAGCCATCAAAGCAGTCTTTTAAAGGAGCCAATTGTCATCAAATTACTTTCTGCTTCCTTTGGAAAGGGGAAAAAATGTGCGTGATGACTTAGAAATCAAATAGTTTCAAAATACTTTCCTCTTTAAACTCCTCCATTCTCAGAACAGCCACACTGAATATTGGAGAGGTTTAAACTCCTTTATCTGGCCCTGAGAAAGAAACCAAAGCCATGTACTCACTGCTGAATCTCGATGGCCATAATCCTGTTTCATTCTTGATCATTTGTCCAAAGTTAACCTGCATCCTCCCTACACAATCTCTATATTTAAAAACAATAGTATACTGTTTCCTTGATCTTAGAAAAATCCATGTGGGTGGAAAGAATTCTAACCTGGCATTGACACCTCTTGGGAAAAGGCCTGGGATGGCTATATATGCAAATAGACTGAGACAGGAGCTGTGGGAGTCTGGCCAGCCCTGCAGTGCTAAGCCGCCATCCCCTCCCCATTGCAGCAATCTGGTAATCAGTATTGATAATTTGTAGTCAGTTGGAGACTGATCACTGCAGAAGGTCCTGTTAGGAATTCTGTCGCCATGGAAGAAAGGGCTCTTCAGTCTTTGATTAATGATCCTGGCCATCTTCAGATATGTAGGTTTCTGCAGCAGGCGATGGTTGAAATTATTAGATTCACCGAGAGACTGATTGACTAATCTTCCAGCCTGCCTATTAATTAGGTCCTGATTAGTGAATCTCTTATTTGCTTCCCCAAAGAAATATAGCTATATATTTTTGAACTTTCTCAAAATATTAATTGCATTACAATTTTTGAAGAACTGATTTTTTAATCATTTGATTAAGAATTAAATAGCTTCTTCCTATAAACTCACAAGGGAGTAATGGTTCTGTTAGTCATTTTTATAGTCTTTGCTTCCCCCCCCTCCCAGAGATTTGGCTTTAGAAAGTACTTCAAGTGCTAAAATATAACAGATCCTTTTTATCTATTCCAAGGTGCTGCATCTATAGAAAAGTAATGAAAGGGGAAATTGTTTTTCTTTAGCAAATAAGCTTTAGTTCTACCTGGAAAAAAGGATTATTTCCAATCTTGCAAATCTCCAATTGCAGTTAAATAAGCCATATCTGGTCTGGATCAGGGCATGATGCTTTTAACCATTTGTCCATGGAGGGGAGTGGCAGTGCTTTAATTCATCAACTGTATTTATTTCAAAGCACTAAATAAGGGCCAGCTCATCTCAAAACTGGGGTCAAGAGCAAAACTCATCAATTTAAGCTGTGCAGGATCAGACTCCTATAATGATTATGGCTTCTGCCCAACAAGGGACTTCATCACGTGCCCAAGTTTAAGCATGTGAATGTCCTTTTAACTTCAGTGGAACTACACATGCTCTTAAAGTTAAGCGTGTGCCTATATTCTGCAACATTAAAGTAACACAGGGCCTACCTCTGACCTCCTCACTCAAGAGAAGTTTCCTTTAAACTTCAGCAGGAATTTTGTCAGGGTGAAAAATTCAGGATCTAGACCCCAATCTGCTTTCACTAGTGGCCGATTGGGTTTTAGTTCTGTGTGTGTTATTCACTAGATTTCACATAACATAGGATGGCCCTTTCTTCTAATTTTACCCTGAAATGATGTAGAACTTTTTTGACGTTTTGTGCCAAATAAAATCTGTATCCATTTGAGGTGTTTGTTCCTATACCCAAAATCGTTACATTCGTCTGAATGATCAGGAGTGGGGGTAAGAGAAGGGGGCTAAGGGTCGGCAACCTTTTTGCAGGATCGTGCCCCACCTCTACTCCCCGATCCTGTTCCTTCCGTGGACAGAATCGAAGCACCTTCTCCCTCCGTGCCCGCCCCCTATGCCGCCTCCAGCATCCCCTCTGTGCACCCCTCCACGGTGCCGCCAGCCCCTCCCTCCGTGCACCCCCATAATGCCGCCCCCGCCAGCCCCGCTCCCCGTACGGCTAGGTGACTGGCGGCGGCCGGGGGATATGCAGCGCGCCGCCGCAGAACGCCCTGTGAGCCGAGCTCTTCCCTGCACAGCGCCGCCAGAAGCGTCTGTTGCTGCGGCTTATTTCGGCGGCGCTGTGCAGAAAAGAACTCAGCACCCGCGGCGGGGGGGGGGCCCCCCCCCCCCGGGGGCCGCGGGGTGTCCCCCCGCGGGGGGGGGGGGGGCGGCGCCCCCCCGCGGAAGGGGGGGGGGGGGGGGGGGTGGAAGAGGGCACTACAGAGCTAATGGCCAATGGTAGCATGGTTGGGGCGGTGACGCTCCAGTAATGTCAAGAGATCGCTGAAATGAGCCTGAAAAGCCTACACTAGTTTCCCAAAGTTGTGTCTTATACATTAAACGGCGATTTGAACATGTTCAGACAAAAAATCTCACACAAAACTCTCCCTCTGAGCGGCTCTTCTACCAGCTTAATTTTGATAAGAGTGTGTCTAATAACACCACCCTGGGAAACTGAATAACCCTTCAAAGAATTTAATTTCAAACCAGTAATGATCAGTAGAAGGGTGACAGACGATGGGGGCAAGATTATACTGTCAGGGAAGGTCAACCAATCATATTTTAGCTCCTTTGTATATTTCAGTTGTGTGGATTAAAATGCTAGAAAAGTGGTCCAGAGTTTTCAGTCTATTAAAACAAAAAATTCTTGCCAATGGACTGAGTTGGATATACATCCTGAAGATTATATAATAGTTGTTAAATCTGTGTTCCTCAAATACCAGCATATAACAGTATTGATCTATCCAATAAACCCATATGGATGTGAAGATATTAACATGCATATTATTGTTTAATGTTAACTGTTTATACTGTATAACATTTATAATGTAATTATATTGTGTAGCATTTTTAAAACTCAGGGTTTGATTCTACAAAGTGCTGAGTGTCGGTTGCAGGGTCACTGAGCACTGTAGCCATCATCTAGCAAGACACTTACCTGGGTGTTAACCCTAAGCCCTATTGATGTCAATGGGACAACTCACATTTAAAGTTTGATTTGTGGCTAAGTAGATGCTGAACTAGATCCAAAAATAGGTTCCTGCCCATTATTTTACAGCCTCAGTTGTACAAGCCTACCAAACCTTCATGGTTTCTGTCTTATGAATGTGAATTCAATTTTTTTATAACCTTTAATGTCAGACAATAAAGTTAATATTCAAAATAGTAGACCAATTCAAGGGAAATTACTTTTAAATAGTAATAAAAATAGAGAAAATAATTGCTTAAGAGAGACTAGGGTCCAGTGAAGTTATTGGGAGTTTTCCCTGAAAGCAGCAGGATCAGACCCTATAATTCTAAACTTTTGTTGAAATCCATCATTAGAAATGCTTTCAGGGTCCATTATTATCAAAATCAAATTATTTGAGATCATCAAAAATCTGTTGCCCAATACTTGTCATTAGAGAAATGAAGACTTCGTGCTATGTATAGTCACTTCCTGTTTTAAAAAAGTAAAAGATGAGTCTTACTTTTCATGAAAATTCAGTTGACAATTTTAAAAAAACAATTCATATAGTCCAGAAATTACTGGGTTTCAAATTACCTCATAGCATTTCTTTACATGACACCTGATGCCTCTGGGGGCATGAATGTGACCTCATATATTGCATCATCTTACGCATGACATCACATAGATTTCTGGACAAATAAATACAAAATGCAAAAAAGAGTGAGCATTTAGAAATCCATCCACATGCAAATATCTTCTCAACTTTTCCAATCCATCTCAAACTGCTTTTATGCTGCAACCTTTTCATATATATATAAATTTACTTCTATCAATTTTGGCACGTAACAGGTTTTTCCATCAGCAAGTAATTTAAGATTTCATTTTTTGCTCATTTCTTTGTGTTTGCAATTTAATGGCTACATTTCACCAGATTATGTTTTACACAGCTATTCTTTATTAAATAATGACTGCTTAGATACCTACAGTGCACAACTGCTAAAATATAATTTCCCTATAGTAATATGTATTTGTTTAAGAATAACTGCTAAATTAGCCCTCAAAGAATTTGTAAAATAATATCCTTACTCGGAATTAATTTCAAAACATGGTATATAGTATTAAGGCTGAATAATCTTTCTTAGTGTGCATGTAAAATAGCACTTTACAATTTCCAACACCTGTACAAACATTAACCAATTAATCCTCACAACACTCCATAAAGAAGATAAGTATTACTATCCAACTTTTATACATGGGGAAAAGTGACCACAGAGAGCAAAATTTCACCCTGCCTCGCACCCTGATTACTTCACCAAAATCAAGGGGGTTGTATGAAGTGTAAATCAGGGCAAAAGTTGGTCTGTGCTGAGTATCCAGTTTTTTGGGCTGTTTAACTTTAGTCGCCATGTCCTGATTTTCAGTGATGCTGAATGCCACATCTTCAATCAAAGTTAGTAAGAGCTGCTGATATTCAACACCTCTGAAAAATCAGTCCCTGACTTCCTCAAAATTGACACCCAGAAATGGAGTTATCCAAATTTAGTGAACATACTTGAAAATACTTTCCCCCAATGATCTGCCAAAGATCAAACAGTAAGTTAGTGGGTGATCCAGTTAGATTCCAGGAGAACTGAGATCTGACCACTATGCAATGGCCCTCTGGACTCAAAAAGGATATCTTTTTACAGAGAGGTATCCCCCAAAGCCCCTGACTGTTGAGCATTTAGCCTTCTTGACTAAATCATTGGGCTTCAGCATTTTAAAAGCTGGGATTCCCAGAAGCACTGCCTCCAAAAGCCATGTCTGCAGAAAGAACAAACATTATATCATCATCGGTTAGTATTAAAAAGGCTACTTCTGTGATGTAAGGTTATAAGGATAACTTGGAGATTTATAGATCAATCAGCTTAACGTCAAGTACTCAGAAAGATAATGGAGCAAATAATCAAGCAATCAATTTTCAAACACTTAAAAGATAATAAGATGATAAGTAACAGTCAACATTCATTAATCAAGAACAAGTCATGTCAATCCAACCTAATAGCTTTTATGACAGGGTAACAAGCTTTGTGGATAAAGAGGAAGTTGTAGAGGTGGTATAGCTTGAATTTAATGAGGCTTTTGATACCGTCTCGCATGACCTTCTCAGAATATAAAGAACATGTGTTCAGTTACTTTGTCAATGAAATGGATGAGTTCAGGTTGAGCTGGGGAGGGGGAATGTGGACTCTTCAAAATAAGGACCAGACAATACACCTCAGCATGAGCAGGATTAAGTCCTACCCCCAACTGCATGGGGCCCCTGACATCAGGTAGTTGCTTTAACAGGATCTTGTGCAATTCATACACACACCTGAGTGTGGTAGGACTGAACTCTAAGGTTCCATATTCCTTTGATACTGCCTGAGATGTTAATCTTTGTCTGATTTGTAAACAATGATCATCCTAGAGCAAGTATCCCTTTCTCTGTAGATAGGAGCCAAAATTTTCAAATTTACATGTCTACAGCTGTGTCCCCAAATCCATATTTAGGAGCCTAGAAAACAATGGCCCAATTTTAAGAGCTGCTGAGAACTCACAACTCCCCTTGAAGTTAATAAAAGTTGTAATGCTCAGCACCTTTGAATCTTATTCTACATGTGTCAAAGGCTATGTCTACACTAGCAATTGAGGTTGACTTAACGGTTCTTAAGTCGACCTAAACTACTCCATATCCACACTGGGCTTTCATTAAGTCGACTTAAGAAATTCCTTAAGTCCGCTTAATGAAAGCTTAAGCCGACTTAATATCTACCCCTCCTTAGGTCGACTTAAGCCTTAAGTCAATTTCTTAAGTCTACTTAAGGATGTGTGGATGGGGAGTAGCCCTTAAGTCGACTTTATTAAGTAAACTTAATGCCAGTGTTGACGCCTGTGTCCAATGTTAAGTCAACTTAATAAAGTCGAGTTAAAAGGAGCCACTTTGTTAAGTCGACTTAATAAGGTCAACTTTAAGTCGACTTAACAAAGTTGACTTAACTTTTTCTAGTGTAGACATACCCAAAGTGTCTACATATGTCTAGATGTCTACATAAGGATAAAGGGACCCAATTATGGGAATCTATCTTAGAAAACTGTTGAAACATAATATGCTTCAGAGTATTGTGTATCTAAGCAGTACCCAGCATGCATATCTCCTTTGTGATGATCTCGGTTTCTCTTACCTCTCTATGCTTTTCTTTTCCTTTCTGCAATCTGGTAATAATATTTGTCAATGAGTGAAAATGAATTTCAGCTACCCTTACAGACCTGAGCAATTAAACTGGTGCATAGCCTTAACATCAAACATTGGGCTTTATTGAACATTTTTCATTGTTGGTGTATCACTCTAATCTATGAAATGTGTATACATAATAAATAATTATTCTAATGTGAAGAATCTCTAATTACAATGGCTATGTCTACACTTGTTAAGTTGACGCTGTTAAGTCAACTTAACAGAGCACCTATACTTAAAGTCGACTTAAGTTGACCTTGCTAAGGTCTACTTAACAAAGCCTGTAGTGTAGACATACCCGTCTACACTGGCTTTAAGTTGATTTAAGTCGATTTAAGAAGACCTTCAGAGGTGGTGTTATTAAGTTGCCTTAAGGAAGCTCTTAAGTCGACTTAACAAGAGCCCAATGTGGACACAGAGTTCTGTAGGTCGACTTAAGCGTCCTTAGGTCGACCTAAGCCGCCAGTGTAGATTCACCCGTTAGCATTATTATGAAGAGAAAGGATGTTCTTGTGGTTAAGACACATAACTGAGTCAAAAGACCTGGGTTCTGTTCTCAGTTCTGCCACAGACATGTTGTTTAATTTGGGCAAGTCACTTAATTGCGTTATGTCTCATTTTCCTCATCCACAAGATGGGGATAATGCTATTCATTTACCTTTGGAGTGTGGTGTGAAATTAAATTTCTTAATGTATAGAAATGCTTTGAGATACTCTAATGTTATACAAGCTTTTAAAAATAACCTAGTGATTAGATCAATGAAAATAGCAACATTCTTCCTTAATATGTATTAGTGTTGTATTTCTAAAGGGGTCTTTATAATCCTTTGGATACCTTTTGGTTGAGAAATATTTTTAATTTTAGTGAATGGCATGTGAGTCTCTAAAAACTGTGGATATTTACTAAACTCATACTTTGCAACATAGTATAAGACTTTTTCATGTTTATATTTGAATTTAGTACTTCTATATACATTCCCAGTGGTGAACACAGGGCTATAGCTTTCCATCTCAGCACTATTTTCCACCACTTCTTAATTTCTTTTACAAATAGAATGAAAAATAAATCCTAAAAAATGAAAAACCTCAGCCAGGTCACAGCTCCAGTAAACAAGACTCTACCTCATAAGGACTCAGTACCCTACATGTATACATGAAAGAGTGAAATCAGTTTATCCCCATACGAAATATTATAAATTAAAATGTTACACCTGAATCAGACCCTATCATTTCTCAAAGAGATTTTGTGGCAGTGAAATTTGTTCATGTAACCCATTTTTATTAGTCCTCAAATATCATAAGTAGCTATATTGTGTGTATTTCTTCTACTCAAACCTTCCATATGAGCAGAATGATTAATTGATACCATTCAGCATTTTCATAATCACTTGGAAAAACAATTTCTCTCTGGGTACTGAGAATGGAAAAAGTCACTGTGCAGAAGCCTGCACATGACTCTCCAAAGATTACATTGTAAAAGTGTAACACAAAAGATTGCATTACTAATATAAGAGATATCTTTTCTGATATCTTTAGAGAATTTTTAATGCTGTCAAGATTCCAGTCTGACAGTCTGAAGTACCATAGCCTGAAGTATCATAGTCTGATTTCTTTTTTTATAAAGATAAGTAGGTAATTACAACCCACACTCACTGTGGTTTATAAAATGATTCTTCACCATTTCTTGAAGACCTATATGTTTCCAAAGTGAATGACTTTTTCCAGGAAAGCAAGATGCTATTTTTAAAAAATTAATAAATGCAATATTAATAATTCATTCTTGAAAACATTTAATATTAAATTATTTTTAAATCTTAATTTAATTAGGGATTCAAGTTACTCAATTCAGTTTATTTACTAGTGACATTTCAGTAAGGCTCAGAGCTTACCTGATGAACTTTAGTAGGTATTGTAGAGGCCCATCATAAATGTTTTCGCCCTCTAGTGGTGGGAGGCCTCTAGAGTAAATATATTAGTGAAAGTCAAATGTAAGTGCTGTACAGATTAACTAACCTATATATCTTGTCAGTGATGCACCACAATTTTAAACCACAAAGCCCTGTGCCAAAATGGGAATGAAGTTTGAACAACAAACTAAAAAAAGATCCCCAGACACTGAACCCAAAACAAAGTAATTCTGCAACAAAATGTTTTAACATATTACATTAAAAACAACAACAATAAAATCAACTACATTTAATGTTTTTTAAACTACATTTAATGCTGGTTTTGGATGCAATTTCCTAGGTATTTAAAAAAAGAAAACTGAAAAAACAAGCTCCATTCAGGTTCTAGAAAGAAGTGCACCCTCATGGTCACAAATGTTTCTGCCCTTATACCTGGAGGTCTGATTCCTTCTTTTCATCCTCTTCAACTTGTCCCTGTCCTGGTCCTGTCTCCCTAACCCGTTACTGATCTACTGGCTCCTTATCCCAGTCTCCTTCTGCAACCAGTCCCAGGCTTCTCCTCAAGGATCCCCATCAGAGTCCCAGTCCGTCTCTTGCCCCAGATCCCAGTCATAGTCTTATCCCAGACTCCCCACCCTAGTCTCCTTGTCCCAATCTACTCACCCAGCAACTATCTCCACTGCACCCCTTGTCCCACCACAGCCATCCCACACTCCCCGAATGGCGCCAACGCCCCACCTACACTCATTTTCACCAATAGTTCCCAGTTTTACCCTGTCTTTTATTAACCCCCAGTTTCCATCTCCCCTTTTTGTTCCTCCATCCCAGAATACTGCTTGTCCAAATCTATTCCCTCTTCTGCGACTCAGTTCCAGCTATTGTCCCCTTTGCATTTTAGGAAGGCAGCTTCCACCTCCTTCATGCTGGCTGGGTGTCAGAAGGGGGAACTGAGAGAATAAAACAGACAGTCTCTCTGCACTCGGTTCCTGAACGTGGTGCTACAGTGGCCCCCAGCAGCTGGGAAGAGCTGGGCAGGAAAAGTCATCCTTGGACTTGTTCTGGAATGGAGCATGCTCAGTGAAGATGGATTTTTCAGGGAATTTAGCCAAACGCTAATACATCTCTACTGAGCATGTGTGAAGACTGAGATGAGATTTTTCAAAGGTTTATCACTTGGCCAAATTTGGATAGATTTTCACAGAAAAAACAAAAGGCACATTCCCAACAAAACAGCCACCCCCATGCCACCTGTAAAGCTCTGGTTCCAAAGTCTGAAGGTGCCATAGCTTCTCAGTTAGATGGCTGTAAGAATTTTAAAATGAACAAACCATCGTAAGTTTCCCTAGTCTTATTCTCTGAAATAGCTGGACCAATTTTAATGAAACTTTCCCAGAATGCTCAGCCTGAGCCAGACACATGGCACAGAAAATTACAGCACAAATGTGTAAAGTCTTGTAAATGAAAAATATTGGGTAACTTGCAAGGTTCCATATTTTCTGATGTGGTGGTGGAGAAAAAAAGATCGTGTTAGTCTTTGAAAAATGTAAGTAGTTTTAGTACTATTAATTTGTACCAGATACACTTCAATATCCAAAA
Organism: Pelusios castaneus; assembly: GCA_007922175.1. NCBI lineage: Eukaryota > Metazoa > Chordata > Testudines > Pelomedusidae > Pelusios > Pelusios castaneus. The sequence goes on along the minus strand of ML685849.1, from coordinate 6,137,019 downwards.
TGTATTAAGAAATAAAAAAATACTTTGGCCAGATCTACGTATGGTGTAAATTGACTTAAATGATTGACCACATTAATCATTAGATATTTAAATAATCATTGGGCCAGAGAAAGAGTGTGACAGAGCAACCTTTTAGTCCAGTGATTACGGCACCCACCTAGGAATTAAGAGACCCAGGATCCAGTCCCCTTGCTTCAATCACTTTCATCCAGTAGAACGGCTTCTCAAGGAGAAACTGAGGGAGCCCAACTTCGGAATATCCCATCTCACAGTGGTTACGGCTCTTACTTGAGAAGTGGGAGACCTCCATTCAAATCCTTTTTCCCTCTCTGACAGAGATGGAGAATTTGAACCTGAGTCTCCCACAGCCTAAGTGGGTGCTTTAAAAACTTGGATGAAAGCTACACAGTGGAAGCCAACAGAGTCCTGTGGCACTTTTAAAGACGAACAGACTTATTTATCACATGACCTTTCATGGAAGAAAATCCCACTTCGTCAGATGAGTTGAAGATGGGAAACTTAAAGTGGAAACCATTGTCACTGTCTCCTTCCACAAAACTGAGATTTTGTGATTTCCTAAGTGTCTAAAATGAAGGCATTCTGGTGCTTAGCCTCCCAATGTCTATGCTTCTTTGTGGTTCCCACGCTCAGTGACTCCACAGAGACAGACACCTGTGCCAGACCCATTCAAGTCAATGGCACCAAAGGATCTGGGTGCAAGAATCCATCCATGCAGTCATTTTCTTGTGGGTGCCTTTCCATACATGGGTGGTTGCAGTGAAGTCGACAGAAGTATTCATATGCATAAGTGTTTTCAGGATCAGAGCCTTAAGAATGATCAATAATTTTAAGCAATCAACTCCATTTCTCAGTTCAGTATTTAAGGTCAGGAAATAATATATAGATATGATATATCATCTGTGAAGGCTGGCAGAGAGAGATCTTGAAAGCCTTGGTTAAGAACAGCCACCATGTTTAAAAAGTGCAATATGCATGAATTGTTACAGCTCATGCATTTATGCATTTATTTTAGATCTGCAGAAAATCACTGCAGTTAAATTATGCAAATCTGAACAAAGCTATTTGTAATTCAGGAGGCTTCTTTCAGCCAGTTGCCCTGATTCTGGTTTTATTACAATAATGTTACAATTGAAAGTATTTCACCAACAGTCATTTGTCTTTCAGTCAGCTGAATAAAGTTGTTTGCTCTACCAGCTAATCAGGATCCAAATAAAATTTTAGAGAAACATTATTGAATTCTTTAATCAGAAATATGAAAAATTTGATAGGGAAAAAAATTATTTTCCCCTCAAACTTTTCATATTTCTGATTAAAGAATTCAGTAATGTTTCTCTAATCCTGGTTGTTATTACTGAACATATCTGTGATGTAGTATTAGATTCATTTCTTAAGAGTGGCAATCAAAATACTTTTCATGCATTTATATAGAACTGGGAAATGCACTAGCTGAAATGTAAATCAATTAATTATTCATAACAACAAAAAATAGCATTTGGTTTTAAATCCTACAGAAAGTAAAATCCATTAAATGACATTAAAATTAGAAATAGGCCCCAAATGTCACATTATTAGCATTGCCTCCTATTGCACTTTCCAGTCCATTGATAAAATATTGGGTGAAATCTTGGACCCATCAAAGTAAATGGGAGCTTTGCAATTGACTTTAATGGGGCCAAGATTTCATTCACTTGACTGCTAATTACATATAGTTTACTTCATCTTCAGGAGATAGAAAATTTCAGACCTACTTTAACAGGAATGTGGAGAATAAGAACACTACAGGACATGGACCACATCAGGTAGGTGCACTTGTTCTTTATAGCTGGATCGAAGCACAAGCTGCTTCCCTGACACTCTTGGTATTTCCGCATGTTCTTTAGCTGAACTGCATTAATACACTGTACACACACTGCAATCCTTCCCAGTGTAACAGATGCAAAGCACTTAATTCTTTTCCATCAATTCTCACTTCCAGGAAAATCTTTAAACGACCACCCCCATTTCTCTGCCAGATTTTTTTTTTAACACCAAAGGATTCCAGTGGCTCCATTACTTCCAGATTTAGTTTCCTTCTCAAACCATGTAATAAAGGTGTGACACACAAGCATGGTAATGGGAGACTTGTCTTTATTTTCTGATGTCCTCTGACATGGGTCAAGGTTAGACCAATCACATGGTGGGGCAAGCACCAACTCACTCCAGAGGCTATTGTTACTCCCAGTATTCTGAAACTGCAGCTTTACTGAACAAAGAAAAGTAAAAATAATGAGAGTCCTGGACACCTTAAAGACTAAGGCTATTGCTAAAGACTAAGGCTAAAGCTGTTGCGGGACAAGAAAAGCGCTATAAATATAGCACTTTTGTGTGTACATACGTGCTCCTTGTAGCGCAAAGGAGCAGTGCATGGTGGGCACCTGTCCCACCATGCACTGCCCACAGCCAGCCTTTTGGCTGGCAGTGGGCTGCCCCAGGGGTTCACTGCAGCCAGCCCCCGCTGCCTCCCAAAGCTCGGTGGCTGGTGGTTCAGTGCTGCAGCCCCTGCTGCCACCCCAAGCTCACCCGGAGGCTGAGCTAGGGGGGCTGGTGCTTCAGCACGGGTTGGGAGCCCCGAGCCACGGCAGCAGGCAGAGGGGCTGAAGCCACCTGTGCTTGGGGCTCCCGAGCAGGAGCCCCCAGTCCAGGGGGCCAATCCCCAGGAACCACTGAACCTGGCAGCTCCAATAGTAATCAATTTCACTGCTCTGCTAGATCAGTGAAATTGACATATATGCAATTTCACTGCTGGGCTAGAGCAGTGAAATTGACATATTTGACAGCTCCAATGTCCCAGAGTGGCCTCGATTGGCACTCTGGGAGATATCTGGAGGCTGTCTAAATGGAAAAAGTGTACACACGAGCTGTTCCGCGGTAAACCTAACCACTCTCAATTTGAGTGGTTTAACTGTTGCCGGGCAAGAGGGTGTTGCCACACAATAGGGAAAATGCTCGTGTGTACGCTCAAGCTTTATCGCACGGTAAGGAGCCTTATCGCGCGATAAAGTGATCGTGTGTACATGGCCTAACAAATTTCTTCAGGCATAAGCTTTTGTGGGCTCCAACCCACTTTGTCATGCATTTGATGAAGTGGGTTGGAGCCCACTAAAGCTTACGTCCAAAGAAATTTGTTAGTCTTTAAGGTGCCACAGGACTCTCATTCTTTTTGCTGTACACAGACTAACAAGGCTACTCCTCTGAAAGAAAAGTAAGTTCAACAATCAAAATTATCCAGAGTCTTGTTTGGTCCATATAGACGTTTCCAAATATATTAATGGATGTTTCACACATATGCTCTAAAATCTGCATGCTCTGCTTCCAAAACAGTCTCATGTTTTTGTTCATAACTGGATCCATTGAGTTACACCAACTGAGGAAAAGACCTTATGTTTTATTTGTGACTCTTCCCATACAGATATCATATTAGAGTCTACAAACAACACAGAATCTTCCGCTTGACCTGGAGGTCTGATCCACTAGAGTATTCACACATTTTGGCTATGTCTACACTAGTTAAGTTGACTTTGTTAAGTCGACTTTAAAAAGGTCGACTTTAAGTCGACTTAAAGTCGACCTTATTAAAATCAACTTGACAAAGTGGACTAAGTTGACTTAGCTTTAAGTTGACTTAGTCCACTTTGTTAAGTCGACTTAACCACCCTTAAGTCGACTTAATAAAGTCGACTTAAAGGTTACTCCATGTCTACACCATCCTTAAGTTGATTTAAGGAATCGACTTAAGGGTTAAGTCGACTTAATGAGTGGTAGTAACAAAGTTGACTTAAGCTTTCATTAAGTCAACTTAAGGAATTTCTTAAGTCGACTTAATGAAAGGCTAGTGTGGACATGGCTTAATTTAAGTCGATTTAAGCCTCCTTAAGTCGATTTAAATTGCCAGTGTAGACATAGCCTTCCAGTTTACTTCCATGAAGTATGTTTTTGGGCCAATGCTTACAAAGACTGTTATAATGATTCTCTTTACCACCTCTGTAAATATTTTCCTCTATCTTCTCCCCCTCTCTACTCTATAAGTGATATAGCTTGTTTCGCTAGCACTGCCCTCAGGTATTTGGATATCTCCTGACAATCTTGAAAGTGTGCCTGCCTTCCCATTATATTCCAAAGGCTCCTTGCAATGAGTAGAGAAGATGTTTAATGATCAAAACACAGAGCTGAGACTCTGGGATCTATTGCTGTTTTCCTTTTGACTTGCTTTACAACCTGGCACTGAAAATTCTAATACAACACAGAATTTCTGGAGCTAGCAAAAACAATGCCTGCAGTTTCTCTGATTATTCCCCAATTTCTGTGAAGTAAGGATTTCTGTACTGCACTCAACACTATATGCTGATAAGCGAGACATGCCACCCACTCTTCCCGTGTAAAATGGGGTTTTTGTCTCTTTTTGTAGTGATCTATGGCAAACCACTCCCCTTAGCACTGTTCAATGGAGGGGGAATATATTAATACTCAACACTGAATTCCAGAAATGTGGTACTTGAAAACAACTGAGAAAAGACTGATTCTCACATTACAATCCACACAATTCTGTAGCCTTCTATCCATATCTGACCCACTGATTATGAGAAACCCGGAAAAGTCTCACTTCATCTTCCAGCTCCTTGAGTAGTTGATTCACAGTATCTCACTGTTAAGGTACTTATTTAACTTTCCAGCTATGTCTTTTTTTGAACTACACAGTTCTACCTCATTTTTTTTAAATCAAATTGATTCCTCATTTCAGCAGAAAGCCATGTTTAGCACATTTCCCTCTACAAGGTCCATGACAAGTCTTGAGCAGTCTAAAATTAGCTCCATTTTTGGCACAACAGAAGAGGACCTTTTATCTCTTGATATAATGAACATGTTAAATCCTGACATCTTTGATCCTGATTCACTTTTACTGGCATCTTACCCTGTATTCCTAACTGTTGTGCTACATAGACTTTCAGAATCACATTGCTGGATTCCACCCTATCTACACTGAATTTGTTTATGCAGAATTTTTTGAAGCAATTCACTGTTACCTCACTAAGGGTGCATCTACACTTGTAAATTAAGTCGACTTAAGCTTGCTTAAGTCCACTTAATTTACTCTGCGTCTACACTACACTTTCCTTAAGTACTTAAGGAAAAGTTAAGTCGACTTTATAAAACCTAGTTTTAAGTTGACTTTTGGCTTAAGTCGACTTTAGGAAGTTGACTTAAGCCAGTGTAGACGTGGAGTAGCCTTAAGTCGACTCTAAGTCAACTTAGGGCTCTCCAGGACTTCCCCACTGCCCTCCCTGCCAGGGTGGTTGGCACAGGGAGAGCCTGGCATGCCCCCCCACCCTGCCCCTATGCCCTGCCGGGGTCCCTGTCCCCCTTTGCCCCATTGTACACAGGTGCAATGGAGCAAAGTCTGAACCCCTTGGCACTTGGCAAGGTGTGCCACCGTGGACCAGTCCCAGGTCTACCTAGCCCTAACAGGTCAACATAGGCGTCCAGTGTGGACACTCTAGGTAGACTTTGTAGGGTTCCCCCAAAGTCGACTTAAAATTTAAGTGTAGACATGCTAAGTCGACTTAACAAAGTCGGCTTAGCTAAGTCGACTTAAATTTACAAGTGTAGACATAGCCTAAGAGTTTCATTCTGATTTTTAGATTCTCAACTTTCAGCATTAACAGGTATGGGTTTACGTAGCCACACTGTGAATTCATCACATAAAGTCTCACATAACTACTTTCAGTCTTTCATCTATTTCAGTATTTTAGGGAGATAGAGGACTACTAGCACATTCTGTATGGTCTGCTGTTGCTGATACTGCTAGATACCTTAAATGAAATCCTGGACCCATTGAAGTCAATGGTAGTCTTGCCCTTGACCTCAGTAGGAGCAAGATTTTGCTTTTTGTCTAAATGGCATTTCTGATATGGAGTGTTTGAGAACAAAGTCCGAGTAGGGTCTCTGGTAGTTTTCATGTCATTTTAAATGATCCCATGTTCTTAAATGCTCAGAATATGCATCCTCACTGTGAACACAGATAACATTCAAGTTCCTCTGGATGCCCAGTTTTTAATCTGACAAATGAACCAAAAATTGAGATTCCTGCCCCCCTGGTTATCCTCAAGTTTTGCCAAGAAGGACCAGTATTTCCCTGAGAATGGAATCTGTGTTTTACATGTGTGGTGGAACTTGCCTGCACATACATCTTTACATACTTTGTGCAGTGCTTTCAAAGTTATTCAAGACAGCAAGGCTATGTCTACACTAGAAAAGTTAAGTCAACTTTTGTTAAGTCGACTTTTGTTGTTGACTTAAAATCGACCTTATTAAAGTCGACTTAACACGCGGCAACACTTTAAGTCGACTTAGTCCACTTTGTTAAGTCGACTTAACTGCCCTTAGGTCGACTTAACAAAGTGGACTTATGTGTCCACACTGGGCTTAGGTCAACCTAGGGAAAGGTTAGGTCGACCTAAGGAGGTTTAAGTCGACCTAATGAGTGGTAGTTATTAAGTCAACTTAAGCTTTCATTAAGTCGACTAAAGCAATTTCTTAAGTCGACTTAATGAAAACCTAGTGTGGACATGGCTTAATTTAAGTCGACTTAAGCCTCCTTAAGTCAACTTAAATTGCCAGTATAGACCTAGCCCCAAAGTTTTGCACCAAAAGAAGTCTCCCGTATAGTTAAAAATAAGCACATGCTTAAGTGTTCTCCTAAGTTGAGATGCTTTCCTGAATCAGGGCCTCAACTTGTCTACCACCAAAAATTGTACTGCTTTAACTGTATCCTATTGTGAAAGCAGTGTAACCCCACAGACCACCCAGTGGGGTGGCAGAAATAGCTATACCAGCATAAAGACTTGTATATTGGTATAGCTATTTCTGTACAGGAAGGAAAATAAACTGTACTTGTCAACAAGCCTTTTTGTATCAATATAACTGCATCCACACTAGGGGTAATAATAAATAATAAAAGAATAATAATAATTAATTAATAGTAGAAATCACACCTCTAACCAACAGAAGAGCATAATATTAAGAACTGCCAAACTGTGTCAGGCCAATGGTCCATCCTGCCCCGTATCCTGTTTTCCCAACAGTGGCCAATGCCAGCTGCTATCAGTACAAAAACTGTGGGTAGATGAGGTCTAAGTAAAAACTCAGCTGGGGCCTTCACTAGCTGCCATAGTCTGCTATGTGTCATTTACAGTTTTGTGCGGAAATATACATTTAATATACAATTATTAATGAACATGCTATAATGCATATCATTTATCATTTAAATACACTGCTTATATACGACAGTTGGAAGTGTATACAAGCATCCAAACTAACCTTTTCTTTTTCAAACTGATGGGAAGTCTTTTGTTTAAAATATGCTACTGAATCCAGGTTTCCATACAAGATGGGATTATCTTAAATCTCAGCCTGTGTTATCAATTGAATTCTGATATTTAGTCAACAATATTGGCAGAATGCAATAGTAACTGTGTAGTATGAAAGAGGAAATAGTCACACATATTTGGCTTTTGGATTAAGTATGTTGCACGCAGAATGCTGAAAATTAAACTAGTCAAATTTATGTCATATTACAGAAATCATTTTCTGAAAATAACTAGATCTTGCATGGTAACTGTGCTTTTTTAAGACACTCTAAAATGGGAGTTTCTTTAGCTGACATATTTAGGTTAACCTGAGGCATTACTTTCACAGCTCTTACAGCAATATATTATCTCTAAAATGGATTCTCAAGGTAATTATGATGTGAGAGTAATAGGAACCAGGTTCGGCCCTCAATGCAATCATTCAACAAGCGCTGAACATCTCTAATTATGCAAAAATAAAAATAAAAAGCTTTCCTTTATTGCAATGTATAAAGTCATTAATTCTACATATTAATAGAAATTTCTGTTTAGCTGACTGCACTCAAGGCTAAATTTGTCTAAAACAAACAGGAATACACCATGCAATTTAATTTAGCAGCTCATTTTCAGTGCCTGGTGTTACAATGAAGGTGAACTCTTAGAAAGGTGGCTTCAAAGCATAATTTTAAAAGGACTAAAAAGCTGTTTTAAGAGATTTTAAAATACGTGTTTAAGAATGGGAGATGATGGGTAATTATCAGAAATTTAGTAACAAAGACTATTCAACATACAACATTCAGAAAGGCATTTTCCAGACCTGTATTCCAGTTACAGCTCAACTGAAATCAACTATCTGGCTCTGGTTTCTGACCCAGATCCTCAGCTGTTGTAAATTAGCATGGCTTCATCGATGGCATTCTGACAATTTGATGGAACTACGCCATTTCACACCAGTTAAGGATGTGACCCTGCAGCCTGATAATAGCAACTGAGCCAGAGCAGTAATGTTTTTACTTAGTAGTACTGTTTATTTGTATTGCAGTAGCATCTAGGAGCCCTAGTCATGGACCAGGAGCTCTTTGTGCTAGGCCCTGTACAAATACAGAACAAAAAGCTGGTCATATTGCATAACATTCTGGCAATACTGCTAATTTCATGCCCTCTTGAGAAAGACCAGAGAGTGATTACAGTGATTTGCTAATAATGTCAATACAAATCTTGGTGGAATCCTATTATGCCACGATGAACTCAAACAAACAGTGCGAGTCTTTGAAATCCATATTATGTTGGCAAGACAACCGGTATGTCAGGATTACATTGCTACAGTCTGGTCAAGGCATTGCTCTGTCAACATAAAATAAAATTATATTAATTGGTCAGCAGTCCATGGCAGATCAAGTGATGCATCATCAGGACAGTCTGTCCAGATCACACTAAGGTATCAGGATGATCCCAAATGGAAGACAATGTAATAATACATTATCAAAAATAAAATTACCATATTGCTATCCTTCCAAATTATGTGATGCTGACATTGAGATCTACATCTAGAAAAGAAAAGAAATTCTGAGTTAAGTCTAAGACAATGTCCTACACCTTCACATTTTCCTATTATGCTAAGACATTGCATACAATCCTGTAGGCATCAAAACAATGCTTTTTCCAGAGAGAAGGATATTGTTCTCATCAGAAATTCATTTATTAAATAGGCAATAACAGTTATATTTTTGTTTAATTTAATTTGTAGTAGAAACATGTTGAAGGGCATTTTGCCAACCAGAATCCATAACATCCATCTGTATTATAAGTGAGATTGTGTGGTCATTGAACTGGAAGGCAGGAGACCTGGGTCCTATAGTCAGTTTTGCAACTCATGCTTTATGATCTGGGAAAGTGGCCTCACCTCTGCATCCTCTGTTTCTCCTTCCAGCCCTGGGCTGTCCTTTCTACTTAGACTGTAAATATTTTGGGACAGGGACTGTCTCATACTACATGTCTGTACAATAGCAAGTACAATGGGGCTTAGATCTCAGACAGAGACTCTGGATGTACTTGTAATTTGAGAAAGAAGAAGAAAAACATACTGGACAGATCAATGGATCAGATCTGGTAGCCTGGTACCCTGCCTCTAATGATGACCACCGCTGGATACTTCAGAGGAAGAAATGCATATAAACCAAAGAGAGTGACTGGGGTTTGTGGTGGATCTCATTTCACTGGCTGGCACCTGCATTACCATAGAATAGAAGAGCCTAGGCCTGAATGACACTTTCATACACAGGCTAATATCCACATTCCAGAGTTGTCAGAAGGGAGCATGCTCTCTGAAAAGTGCAGCACATTTCAAGCTCTTTCCAGCCATGGGTTCCACATGCTCTTTCCCTATTGCTGAGACATTGAGGAATTATTCCCTTCCCTTCCATGTCATTCTCCAGCGCTTTTGCTGCCAGAAATGGAATCTTTGGGCCTGGTGCTTTACTGCCTTGCACTTTCCATTTTCAATAACATTGGGGCAAAGTGATTGCAAAATGCTAGGACGTCAGAATTCTCCCTTCAGTTCACCAGTGGCAACACTTTACACCCCTTTTGACCACACTTTGGCTATGTCTACACTTGCACTTTTAAGTCGACTTTAACTAAGTCGACTTAACTAAGTTGACAAAGTTGACTTAGTGTGTCTACACTTAAAATTAAAGTCGACTTAAAGGGGAACTTACAAAGTCGACCTAGAGCGTCCACACTGGATGCTCTAGGTCGACTTTGTGGGGCTAGGGGGACCTTGGGCAGGTCCATGGTGGCGGGGGGGGGAGCACCCTCTGTGTACAATGGGGCAAAGGGGGACAGGGACCCTGGCAGGGCAGAGCCCTGTGTGTGACACTGTCTGGATTTAGGGAAGCATTTATGATATTATTTTCTATGGATATCTCATAAATGCTATAATCCATAGGAACTATGTCATGTTTGGTATCAATAGAAAGGTAGTCATTTGCTGGGAATGATTATATAGTTTATATCTAGGAATTCTATTTTGATTAGAAGTTAAGAATTCGATGTTATATCCATACTTTAACTTGTGTCATTCTGGAGAAATGTCTTAGATGGGAGGGAGGGTGTGAACAACCATTGTCTCCTTAATGTTTAGGAATTTTCCAGGTAGAATGGTCCCAGGGAGTATCCTGATGAGCCATTGAGGACATAAAGAATACAACCATTGTATCCTTAATGGCTCATCAGTTTACTCCCTGGAACCATATCACCTGGCTTGGGTTGTTTCATAGGCACTATACAGGCACTGCTGGGGGCTGCAAATCTCAGGATCAATTTGCCTGTGTAACTGTGGAGGTTTGAGGATCCCACACTATGTAGACACCTTAAGCCAGAATTCAAGATCTTTGACCCAGAGATACACACAGTACAGTGCCTAGGTACAACAGGGTTGAGGTGTGTGTGCTGTGGTTACTTGTTAAGAATCCATTTACTTTCATATCTGAACCTTAAAATTACTTTAAAGATACTTCACATGCTGTGTAGAGATTAAAATTCTGGTTGCATGCTGATTATCTTCAAAGCCACATTAGTAAATACATTCCGACACTGGAAATGCTGGATTGAGCTGTTTGGCTTTAAGCAAATTGTTAGTAAACTGTCTGTACATATTGCACTAGATTACTGATAGCTTCAACAAGCTTTCAAAGCCTAAGCCAGTGGTCTTCAACCTGGGCCATACCGCCCACTATTGAGCGTTTTGTGATTTTTGGTGGGTGCTACAAAAATGACTGAAGGAGATAATTGCCATGCTCATCCGGCTGTAGTTTATAAAAAGTTTGTATGAATAATGAATGAGTAATGAATACATTTTGTTTAAATTAAATCTGTTTGATATCCTATTTAAAATATCTGAGTTTAAAATGTAAATAACTTGAAAATTATAATTAACAATTAACAGTACGACAATGTAACAATTAATTTAATGACAGTGGCAATTTATAAAAAGTAACAATTTATGTAGGTGGGCAGTAAACTTACTGCAAATGTGAAAATATTGAATAACTGGGCACTGATCCAAAAAAGGTTGAAGACAACTGGCCTAAGCTAATTATAGCTTGATTTGACTTTTATTTACCAAGTCACATTTAAGGGTATACCACCTGTAGGGAACTAGTTCACCAAATGCTGCCATTTCAGTGTATTATCTGGCTGACATATGTGATTTATGCCATCATGTGCCAGAAATGCCCCTCTGCCTTATATATTGGACAAACAGGACAGTCTCTGCGCCAAAGAATAAATGGACACAAATCTGACATCAGAAATTGCAACACTACAAAACCAATAGGGGAACACTTCAATCTCCCTGCTCACTCCATTGACGACTTGTTAATAGCTGTGTTGAAACAGATGAATAACAAATCACATCTTCAAAGAGAAACTGCAGAACTTGAACTTATATGCAAATTTGACTCAGTTGTCTTGGGGTTAAACAGGGACTATGGATTTTTCTCTCATTACAAGAGGTGATTTGACCTCACCTTCCTCTATGTGCTGTTCCCCAGTGTTTGAATCCTAACACCTATTTTGATTTGCTGTTACAGCCTGACCTGATCCTATGTCATACACTCCCCTGCATTTAATTTCCTCCCATTCTGTAAGTTTCCCATCTTCAAAGTGTCTGACGAAGTGGGATTTTCTCCCACGAAAGCTCATGCGATAAATAAATCTGTTAGTCTTTAAAAGTGCCACGGGACTCTGTTGTCTTTCTACAATAGACTAACACGGCTACCCCTTTGGAATTAAAAACCATGACATTCTGGAAGGATTGCAGATCCATCTATTCTAAAATCCAATCCATCTCTTTAGACCTGATCCTGTAATCCTTATTTATGTGAAAATCCCATTAGCTTCCATCTGGATTTTGCTTGAGCAATAGTGAAACTAACTGCAGGATCATGTCCATGTTGATATATGTTTCCAAGTCAACTGATTGCAATTTTTCAAAGCAGTATAAAAATAAAGTCACGTGGCAGAATTAATGCAATGACTGCCACAGTAACAGCCTAACAGGGCTCTGTTTCTTCTCAGAGTGCCATGATATAATTAAAGCCCCGTTTATCGAAAATTTCAGGCAGCTAAAGCAATCTAGTGAGGAATTTCATTGCATTAGAACTGTACTAAGTAGACCTTTTAGGACTTTCATAAAATTCTGGGCTCCATTTTAATTTTCTAAAGCAGAAAGAAAAGAAGCATCTGGCTTTCTTAAATAAAATCAGGGGCTGGTCTGAGGCATACTGTAGCAGTTCCCCCTCCCCCATGCATAATATTCAAGCCAACCCTCAGAACAGAATGTTTTACAAGTGGGCAAAAGGCACAAAAGCACCACTCCAGGGCTATGTCTACACTGGCAAATTAAGTTGACTTAATGAGGCTTAAGTTGACTGAAACAAAGCCGCGTCCACACCAGGCTTTCATTAAGTCGACTTAAGAAATTCCTTAAGTTGATTTAATAAAAGCTTAAGTCGACTTAATAAGAACCACCCATTAGGTCGACTTAAGTCTCCTTAGCTCGACCTAGCCCTTCTTTAGGCCAATATAAGCCCAGTGTGGACCTTTAAGTCCACTTTGTCAAATTGACCTAAGGGCAGTTAGGTTGACTTAACAAAGTGGACTTAGTCCATGTCCATGGGCACCACTTTGTTAAGTCAACTTAATAAGGTCGATTTTAAGTCGACTTAAAGTCGACCTTATTAAGTTGACTTAACAAAGTCAACCTAACTTTTTGTAGTGTAGACATAGTCCAGCAGTCTCATCCCCAAATCCCTTTTTGATCTGTTACTTGCCAAATAGCCAGGAAAAAAAATCATTCAAATCCACAGTCCTTTGCTGCATAAGGCTATGTCTACACTTGGCCAAATAAGTCGACTTTGCTAAGTCGACTTAACAAAGTCGACTTTAAGTTGACTTTGTTAAGACGATTTAGCATGTCCACATTCAAAAATTAAGTCAACTTAAAGGGGACCTTGCCAAATCGACTTAGAGCGTCCACACTGGACGCCTAAGTCGACTTCTAGGGGCTAGGTGGACCTGGGACTGGTCCATGGTGGTGGGGGGCACCCCCTGCCAAGTACCAGGGGGTTCAGCATTTGTCCCATTGCACCTAGGTACAATGGGGGCTGAGCAGGACAGGGACACTGGCAGGGCATAGGAGCGGGGTGGGCAGGGCTGTGTCCTGCCCTGTGGGGGGTCATGCCGGGCTCTGGCTGTGCCAGCCACCTGGCAGGGAAGGCAGTGGGGGAGCCCTGGAGCCCTTTAAGTCGTTTTTAAGTCGATTTAGGGCTAATCTGTGTCCACACTGACTAAGTCGACTTTATAAAGTCAACTTAGCCTGTAAAGTCGACTTTAAACGAGGTTTTATAAAGTCGACTTTAAATTTCCTTAAGTTGACTTAAGCAGCAGCTTAAGGCGATTTAAGGAAATTGTAGTGTAGACACAGATTAAATTAAGTCGACTTAAACAGGCCTAAATCAACTTAATTTGTAAGTGTAGATGCACCCTAAGGGATTAAGTGATATGGTGGGGTCACAAGGTGATATCTTTTGGTTATTTTCTGGGCTGTGAACCAAAACCATGGAGGTAGAACTAAAAAGCAAAACCTCCAATTTTACACCTTGCGCCATCTGAGTCCATCAGAGATGGTCCAAGACAGGGATGATGGCCTCCTGTGAAGTAAATTGAGTGCTCAAAATGTACACCCCAGTCAGTCTTCTATGGGACAACTCACTTTCCTAGAGGCACCAGTGACAGGTAATTAAAGTGGAATGTTGGGATGACTATTAGCTGGAAAGGAAATATAACCACCAGAGGAATTCAGTCCCCCATTTTAAAAGGCCTCTCTCAGTCTTTCCTTACATGGTCCATTGCAATGGCTCTGATCAGATTTTCCTGTGGAGGGGACTTTGGGGGAGGAAAGCTCTGTAAGGCTCCTCTTGCAGAGATAATTTCTAATCCTAGTCCTTCAAGGAAAAAGCCTTGGAGCCTACCCAAAAGCTGACAGATTTCCTGGGCTCTGAATGGATATTAGTGCCACAGAAAACCTCAAATGCTTGCACATCAGCTTTAGCACCCATTAGAGTCTCCTCAGATCTACTGGAGTTGAACTACCAGAGGCTCCTCACTGACCAGGATAGCCACAGGATCCCTGAAAGGACTAAGCAGAAGAGATAATAAAAACTGTTGTCTTAATTGCTGTGTTTCTGCAAAGCCAGAGGGAGAAGATCCCTCCTCCCTCCCTCCCTCCGCAACTCCACCCTGCCAACTGTCATCTGTCATCTCCATGTCTCTCCAGCATGGTCGTTTACCACAGCGAAGCCTTTATGGGGTTCAGGATGGGGACAGTGTTGTTGAGACAGTAGAGACCCTCTTCCACACAGGAGGGAAATTTGTATCTGCAGTATCCCCTTTCCATGAACTGATCTAGGGGCCCACAGTTAGTGACATCCCAACTCCCAATGGCTTTTTATAATTGCCTTGATCCAAAGCCTGGGCAGCATATGCATTTCTGTTCTCAAACACACTGCAAATCACTACAAGAGATCCCCCTCCCTCCTTACCCCCACCCCCCGGGACGAGAAAATACCATTAAAACATCATTTTAACAATGTAGTTGTATTAGCTCAACAAAATAGCCCCATTAACTCATGTCACAAGTAGCCATAAAAATCAGGATGCTACAAATGGATATTTCTCAAAGCTTCATCAAGCCGAATTATGTAACCGAAATAATATTAAAAAGATAAGTTCACAACTTCCAGAGCATTAACCTTGTGACATTAGAAAATAAAACCAACGGGAATAATTTGAATCCTACTATACACCTTAAATACAAATCATACCATTGCCAGCATAAAAAGATTTAATTCGGTGAGCATACCCACTGAAGTGATCGTTGATTAATTTGAATATTTAGGGATATATTTTCAATCAAATCTCTAGCCACCCTATGTCTCTATATGCTCAAAATTACATATGCCCATATCTGTGTCTCCATATTGCAGATGCAAAAAACCCAAAAACAAATGCGTGCACGCTTTAAATAGCCTACCATACAAGGCTCCAGATGGGTGTTATGCTGTGTCGGCTTTAGAAATGCTGTGCACTGATGGCATATTACAAAACAAGACATTTCAGGAGAGAAACTGGGCTTGCGCTTAAAGGGCATAGTTAAGTGCGGATACCATTTTGTACATGCACAAGGGCAGGCTGAAGGCTAAAATCTGTTCCTTAGCATTAATAATTTCCAGTGTTTAGGGGAAGTATAGTGTAATACTCACTGGCTATGTCTACACTTGCTAAAATTAGTTTGAATTAGTTAGTTCGAATTAACTAATTTTAGTTAGTTTGAATTAGCTTAATTCAAACTAGCATGGCCGCACTGGAATGTTAGTTCGAACTAAGCAAGCACTTGCTTAGTTCGAATTAGCAATCCCCATTCATTTCAATGGCCGGTTAATTCGAACTTGAAAATTAGTTTGAATTAACATGGCCACATTGGTTAATTCGAACTAGTTAATTCGAATTAACCCCTTAGTTCGAATACCCTATTTGAACTTATTAGTTCGAATTAAGGAAGCCCTTAATTTGAACTAACTAAAGCCTAGTGTAGCCATGGCTTTAGTTAGTTCGAATTAAGCCTCCTTAATTCAAACTAACTTGCCAGTGTAGAGATAGCCATTGATTGTACTACCATCCTGGGTTAACTTATGAAGAACATTTTACATTAATGCTTGATTCCATCAAAAATGAGGTGTTTTTTTTTAAAGCACTGTCTTTGGAGACTGAAAACATCGCAATTACTTCTGCTCAAGCCTACATAACTTTACTGATCTCAGCACAGCATCCAAAACGAGCCACAAGAGTGTAAACAAATATTAGATTAAAAACCTTATTTGCCATGAGAATGGGAGAAATTTGTACCCTTTTTTTAAAAATGGATGGGCCTATGCTGTGCAATTACTAGTCTTTTGTTAGAATTATTATCCTGAAAAGACAATCAGAAATTTCATGTTTCATATATTTTCTAAACACAATGAGCAATTTTACTGGATTGCCTTTTCTTATTCTTCTACCTTTTGGTTTCTTCTATAGTAAAATCAAAGTTCGTCATTATCATCATTTTGTCCCCCAATAATCAGGCAATGAAGTTCACAAATGAATCTGGCAATTCAAACAGAGTCCTTTGTAAGTGCTTGATCTAAGATGTCCAGACCAAAAACCTCCCTTTTCCTTATTTCACAATAGCTTCTTTGTGTAAATAAGTCTGTAGTTACATCTGGTTCATATTTCTGAGATTTTCTTTTCAACTATAACAGCTAGTAGCTTATTCTTTTTTTGAAATGAAAGCTGAGATTCTGAAGAAAAAGGTAATGGTTTCAGAGAGATATGGCATATGGTGTCTACCAGTGGTTCCCAAGCTCTGACCATTGGATATTGGAATAATGGCATATAACTTCCATGTCAAACAAAACCAGCTGAAAATGAATCATAATGATGCCTTATTGTCCCACATGCAGAATGCAGAGAGTCCAACATACAAAAATCAGTGAGCTTAGTCTGAGTAAGGTCTGCATGAAAACTTGAGTACTAAATGTCAGGAGAATGTCAGGAGTTGGCCAAATAGTCACAAGACTACAAATAGTACAATATTACGCTCAAAAGCAGGGAGAATGATAAAGCCTATTCCCAACACATCTTGCAGAATGGATATATCTTGGTCCCACTTCTACTAATTTTAATTCCTGCAGTGTGCCCCACCCACAATCTCACAATAATAGATGCTATTTTCTGAAAATCTGTGATATGAATCAGAAGATTCTTCATCTTTTGACCATTTATTTCAGCTAATATTTCCCTTGAGAGGGAGTCAATATCCTCAACTGCAGTCATTCCAGCTTAAGTTTCTGATCTTCCAGTTTTGACAGGCCATCAGTTACCTTGCCCATGTATACATCGGTGTATGATGGAACACATTGAAAATTCAATTTATTGCCTTGCTCTCTGGTTCTCTGACCCTGTTTATCAATTGCACTGTTGATAGTGTTTCAATTTCTTCTAAAGGAACTGAGGATTAGTGTCTGTGCATCAACAAAACTTACACAATTACAGGTGCTTCTCCCATGTTCTACAGAAATTCTTTCAGAAAACAAAGAAAGATTCTTGCCTGCACTAACTTGCTTTGCACTGTGCCACCAGTTCACCGCAACTGCGAAGCCAGCACAGTAGTCCATAGTGTAGCTCCAATACAGTCTCTCCCACTAGCAAGAAGAGGGGACATTGCTCCGGGTGAAAAGGGGCATAGCCAGTGCTTTCCTGCATCATGCTGATCTCTGCTATACCAGAAGCTTCAGGCCACTGACAAGGAGCATATTTTAGAGCGGTCGTTATGTTGATCTTATTTGTGATGGGGAAACCAGATCAGTGTACAGATAGCCTGGGAGTGCAAAAGTGGCTTAAAGTCACCTTTGTGTGTGCAACATCCCCTCCTGAGTTGTGCTGTGCATTCAGTCACTGTCAAGGGTAAGACCAGAGAACGGGAAAGGTGATGGCACTCTTCCAAGCGCCACCCACAAAATAAGCTCTGCTTTGTGAGTAACCAAAACTAGATACTGCTCACTATAGGTTGCAGGTGTCTGAAATATAATACTGTGGTGTGTGCTGAATTCCACTAGGCTCTTTGCTCCCTCTCACAGGGACATCAGTAAGCCTGTGGCCTCATAAATGCTCTAGCGTGTCTTCTTCTTGATTGGAGAGAAAAATTATTAGTATTTCCCAAATGCCATCCACTTGTGGCATCCAAGTGAGCTATCATGCACAGTAACCCATGCTCTATTGCTATGTCTATACTTACTAAAATTAGTTCGAATTAGTTAGTTCGAACTAACTAATTCGAACTAATTTTAGTTAGTTTGAATTAACTTAATTCAAACTAGAAAAAATTAGTTCGAACTAAGCAAGTGCCATTCATGGCACTTGCTTAGTTCGAATTAGCGATCTCCATTGATTTCAATGGGCCGGTTAGTTTGAACTAAGAAATTAGCTCAAACTAACATGGCCACAATGGTTAATTTGAACTAACTAGTTTGAATTAACCCTTACTTCTAATACCCTATTCGAAGTTATTAGTTCAAATTAAGGAAGCCCTTAATTTGAACTAATTAAAGCCTAGTGTAGCCATGGCTTTAGTTAGTTCGAATTAAGCTTCCTTAATCCGAACTAACTTGCCAGTGTAGACATAGCCTATGAGCCTCCCCTGATTTCCTGCATGAGGAATGAAATAGTTAACTGTTGACATTTAAATTATATTGCTAGATAGCTGAGCTAATGAATTAGGCAAGTCACACTTCTCAGAGCTATTGTTCCAGGCTCTCTGCAGATTCACATATACTTCTCTGCATCAGGGCTTATCTACACATGATAATAACCTATAATTGTTAATTGTGGGATTGTTATTCATTTTTTATGATGAATAATTATAGACTCAGAACTGGAAGGGACCTCAAGAAGTCTTCTAGTCCAGTTGCCTGCACTCAAGGCAGGATCAAAACCATCCCTGACTGAAGTCTGTCCAACCTACTCTTAAAAATTTCCACTGATGGAGGTTCCCCAACCTCCGTAGGTAATTTATTCCAGTCAATAACTACCTTGACAGTTAGGAAGCTTTTCCTAATGTCCATCCTAAACCGCCCTTGCTGCAATTTAAGTCCCTTGCTTCTTGTCTGATCCTCAGAGCTTAACAAGAACATTTTCTCTCTCTCCTCTTTGTAACAACCTTTTATATACATTAAAAATATCACCATGTCCCCCCCAATTTTTGTTATGTTTTTAAAAAATCTTCCCTCATAGATCATGTGTTCTGGACCTTTAATTATTTTTATTGCTCTTCTCTGGACTTTCACCAATCTGTCCACATCTTTCCGAAAATGGGGCACCCAGAACTAGACATAATACTTCAGTTGAGGCCTAATCAATGTGGAGTATAGTGGAAGAATTATTTCTCATATCTTGCTTACAACACTTCTGCTAGTACATCCTAGAATGATGTTAAAGTTTTTTTTTCAAAAGTGTTACTTATATACATAAAAGTGATTCATATTTTTCTTGACCCCCTAGATCCCTTTACTTGGCAGTCATTTCCCATTTTATATGTTTGCAAATGATTGTTCTTTCCTGGAGTACTTTGCATTTATCCTTACTGAATTTCATCCTATTTACTTCAGACCATTTCTCCAGTTTCTCCAGATCACTTTGAATTTTAATCCTATCCTCTAAAGCATTTGCAACCTCATCCAGATTGGTATAATCTTCAAATGTTATAAGTGTACTCTCGATGCCATTATCTAAGTCATTGAGGAAGATATTGAACAGAACCAGACCCAGAACGTATCATTGCAGGATCCCATTTGATATGCCCTTCCAGCTTGAGTTTGAAATGGTTTTCCAGCCAGTTATTCACCCACTTTATAGTAGCTCCAGTTAGGTGTTATTTCCCTAGTTTGTTTATAAGAAGGTCATGCAAGATAGTATCAAAAAGCCTTACTGAAGTCAAGATATACCAAATCTACCAGTTTCCCCTAGCCACAGGATTGCTGAAATTATAGTATTTATATATATATTTATTAATAATTCATTTTTAATTACTGTTGAATAACTATTCTACTCTAGCTCCTCAAGCAAACATGAAATGTGTGGTGTGGTTAGTTTAGTGTATTTTAGATTAAGTGCAGAATTATTGTCCACATGGAGAGCTAGTGCAGGATAGGCAATGCACTTAAATCCACACACTATCTTATTTCACAACAGCTTCTCTGTATAGACAAGTCCTTAGTTACATGTGGTTCACATTTGAGGTTTTCTTTTCAACTGTAACAGCTAGTATCTTGCTCTTTTAAAAAAAAAAAGATAATTTCAATTCTGAAGAACAAGGGAGTGATTTCAGAGAGGGGCTTATATTGTGTAAGATGAATATTAGTTGTTTCCAAATCCTGGTCATTGGATATTAAAATATTGGTGTCTAATACTCAAGTTAAACAAAGCTGGATGAAATATTCTCATTATGACTGATTTTCCCCACATACAGAACTTTCAGTATGAAAGTCAATGAGCCAAACCCTGAAATACGAGTGAGCTTAGTCTGAGTGAAAACTAAGTAGGGATTTTAGGAGTTGGCCAAATAGATTTTGGTTTGTTTTGCTTTAATAGTTATAAGACTACAGCCAGTTCAATTTCCAAAGGGGTAGCCATGTTAGTCTATTGCAGAAAAACAATCACAGCTTCAAAGAGGAACTGCAGAACTCGAATTTATATACAAATTCGACTCAGTTGCCTTGGGGTTAAACAGGGACTACGGATTCTTCTCTCATTACAACCGGTGATTTGACCTCACCATCCTCTATGTGCTGTTCCCCAGTGTTTGAATCCTAAGATCTATTTTGATTTGCTGTTACAGCCTGACCTGATCCTATGTCATACATTCCCCTGCATTTAATTTCCTCCCATTCTGTAAATTTCCCACCTTCAAAGCATCTGACGAAGTGGGATTTTCTCCCACGAAAGCTCATGCGATTAAAATAAATCTGTTAGTCTTTAAAAGTGCCACAGGAGTCAGCCAGTACAATGTTACTTCAGTGCTATGTCAATACTTCTCATCAGCCTTTTTTCTGCAACCCACTGTGACCCAAGAACCTCTTAGTGCCAACTGGCAAGAGGAGGCAAATAGGTTACAGGAATCTCCTGAGTCTGGTTTGTACATTAGTTCACCGAAGACTGTCATGTGAGGTTTCAAATTAAATCTGGTATGTCACTGGTCATCTATATCATTGCCAAATGCATGTAAGGGCATTGTGTAGGAAGTTATGCACATATACTGAAAATACATTCTCAAAGTCTGTATCTGGGGCACTGGTCACCAGCAAAGGTGAAAAACAGATTTTCTGACACACAAGATACATTTATCCAGCTAGCTGTTTACATGTAACTTGAGTATTGTCTAGTTCACAGTGGGTCTTCTATCACCAGTCTGAACTGAAAGCAAAGGAAGAACTGTAAGAACTTCAGAAAGAAACTAACAGGAAAAGAAAAATAGTAGGAGAGGAGAAACATATCTTGAGGTGCCCATCAAATGTTTCCTTGACTAGGTTTGGGGGCAGAGCAGACACCCAGGCATCCCTCACCTAGGAATTAAAAGCACAACAGAGTTGTTTCATGGAAGTGGGATCTCAGCTAGGCTTGGTTGAAAATGCTGGAGAGAACTTTGAGTGAGATAAGCTTCTTTAGACAGGAGGTTAACCTGTTGGATAAGTTTAGTTTCTGGAAAGCATGTTATGCTTTAGTTTTATATGTCACGGTTTGTTTCCAATATTCATACTCCTTATTGCTTGAATCTCTATTCTTTGATAATAAACATTTTTTTCACTAGAAGTGTATCTAAACACTATGGTATATAATGATATCTACATGCTGTTAAGCAAAGCACTGGTCCTACATCAAATTTTACAGGACGGTGTGTATACTTTCCTTGGGAATAGCAGGTCGGGTAATTCAGTGGGTAAGGGGCTGAATACTACAGGAATGGCTCAAAGTATTCAGGAGTGGGGTGTGTGCCTGTTACTACCTGTACAGATGGAACAAGGCATTCAGGAGCCAGAAGGATGGTGCTTGGGTTGCCAGATGCTAGTGGTTTCAGGAACAGGCAAAGATCAGACTGTGTCACGCTAAGAGGATGGTGGTGGTGAGTTGCAACACAACACTGGATAACATCACACCCATATCCTTCTTCCTCCCTCTTCATGCTTAGTGAATGTTATGGTTTCATTTCTGTGTGAAGTCCATCATTTACACAGTGAGATTTGGGGGACAGAAGCCAATCTTTTGTGCTCTCTTTGCAGTATCAGCAGAGTCCTATGGCACTTTTAAAGACTACAGATTTATTTATCACATGAGCTTTTGTGGGAGAAAATCCCAAACTTCTGTATGTTATAAAAAGATTAATACAAATACTAAGGAAATTGTTCCTTTTATAAACAATATTGTTGGTTGCCTGTAACAGTGCCCTAAAAGAATGAGAAAATGCAAAATGTGAGCCCAATATAGAGGGTGGATATATAACCTTTCTATGTGCTTCTCCTATCTTTAAAATCATCAGAAATCAATTACAATTACAAACATATGATCCCTGTTTCATTTGGCCATAAGGATGCAACATATATTTGTGGATTACATAAAGAATTACCAGCTAAAAGATGACTCTCAGTTCAAAGAAATAACACAGCCCTCACACGGACAATATTTCTATTAAAAAGCAAAAGGGCACAGCATATCAAAGTCAGTATAAACAAAGTTAACCTTCAGAATGTAAGAAAGTGTTTTTGTCAATGAAATCCCTGAGAGATCAATATAAATATTGTTATAGTGGACCAGAGCAATATGAACCTTGTGTATCATGCATTTCATGCTTCATCTAATCTTATCTCTTATCTTTCTCCCTAGCAGTTTTTTCCAAAGCAGAAAATAAAATTGGATTCAGGTTCAATAACTAGAATTCATCCTGGAAGGCTGACGATCTGACAACAAGCTGCAGAGCAGAGATATGGGGAAGGAAGTGGACTGTGTTATGAGTTTTGCTTTGTGACCCCCAAGAAATAGCACAGTGGCTATGTCTACACTTGTTAATTTAAGTCAACTTTAACTAAGTCGACTTAATGTGTCCAAACTTAAAAATAAAGTCGACTTAAAGGGTAACTTAAAAAGTCGACCTAGAGCGTCCACACTGGATGCCTAGGTCAACTTCTAGGGGCTTAGGGGGACCTAGGGGAGGTCCACAGGGGCAGGGGGGGCACCCCTTGCCCAGTGCCAGGGGGCTCATCCTTTGCCCCATTGTACAATGGGGCAAAGGGGGACAGGGACCCTGGCAGGGCATAGGGGCAGGGTGGGCAGGGCTCTGCCCTGCCCTGTGGGGGGACATGCCAGGCTCCCCTGTGCCTCCTCCCCCGGTAGGGAGGATATTGGTGTAGCCCTGGGGTAGCCCTAAGTCAATTTAGGGCTACCCCATGTCTACACTGGCTTAAGTCGACTCTAGGGAGCCGACTTAAGCCTTAGGTCTAATAGAAAGGAGGTTTAATAAAGTCGACTTAATTTTAATTAAGTCAACTTTATTTTGCTTAAGTCGACTTAAGCAAGCTGCTTAAGTCGACTTAAGGAAAGTGTAGTGTAGACACAGGGTAAATTAAGTCGACTTAAGCAAGCTTAAGTCAACTTAATTTACCAGTGTAGACGCAGCCAGTGGCAGTGCACTAGTCATTGGCCCTTTGAGACATGCAATCCCATTGGACACTGATTAACTGACTAGGGAGTGAAGAAAGAACTTTGACATGGTTCCTGATGGGTTATTACTTATGAAACTGATTCAGCAAAGGGATCATGAATAGATATATTTTCATTGTCAAATATCAGTGAATAAATAGCAAGTATATTACTTATTAGACTGCTTTCAAATATTAACAAACAGCCCAATAAGGAACTTTCTGTGTGCTATACTGTGACATAATGATCTGCCCTGACTGAGGAGTAATGAGCATGGAAGGAATTGGGAGTCTGTCCCAATGGTTTCTCTACTTTCTCCAGACAGGGCATAGTCTGTTGCTGGTTTATACCAGTAGCCAATTACTTATTCCTCCACATCAGTTCCTGGCACTGGCTTGTGTGCTGAGGAGCAGGGTGTGTGGCAGAGTTGTCCCTCCCTTCTTTCTAAATCCCAACCTCACCACCTGCATAGAACAGAAGTAACAAGGCCATGGAGGCCTCCCCTGCACAACCATGCAGAGTTCAAAAAATCTGTGTTACTAGAAGATCAGCATTTATGCACGTAACAGCTCACTTTGAAAAAAGTGGGACTGGACACTATATTATATTCAGAACATTTCAAAAGCTGATAAATGGATGCCATTTAATCACTAAGTGTAGTATTTCTGAAGTAATCCATGGGAGTTAGGCACACCATTCCCTTCAGGTTCCATGAGATTTAGGCAACTCCCTCCTTTGAAAATCCTAGCATATTTTTAATCTTCGTATTTGTCCCTTTGATAAGCCCCCTAGCCCAATACCCAAAGAAACTGCAGTCCACTGGATACATATCTGCAGGAGCCAGGGCAGTCCATCCTAAGTGGTAGATTCAGGAACCAGAGACAGAGTCAAGTGCCAAGCCAAAGGTAAGAGCCAGAGTCAGCATCAGGGGTAGAATCAGAGACCTGGAGCAAGGCAGGAAAGCAGAAACTGGAAGCAGAAGAAGGCTAGGAACAGGCAGGAAAGCAGAGCTCAGTGATAAGGCAAGAAGGCAAGGTCCATGGTAGCCAGCCAGTGATTCACCTAGTTGCTCATACAGTTTCCTGAGCCTCTTTCTGGCTTAAGGAATGTGTCCCAGCCAATTAATGGAGGGTGCTGGATATCTCCACTAATCAGGACCTTCATGGGCAGGGATCTCTGTTAGCTAGAGCTTCATTAGCCACCTTCTTTGGGGATTTGACTGTGATGGTAGTAGCCACAGCATGGAAAGTGACAGGCTGAAATTCCAGGCCTGCGAGTCTTCTTGGTGTCTTCATAAAATACATAAAAAATGACTATTTTAAAATTTATTTTGCATCATACTATTATCCAAGTGATTTTCCAGCCCTTCAGAATTGCTTCATTAGCAAATATATTTTAAGAGCAAAATTGACTATCCTATTCATTTTAATCTCTTTTCAGCATTGCCAACTACAAACAAACATTCAAGAACGATGAGACTAACCTCCAGAAATAATGAAATTAGCTTAAAACTGAGATTTAAAAAAATAAATAATTCATTTGGGGATCATTTTAAGAATATAAGATTGGTCATACTGCGTCAGATCAATGGTCTGTCTAGCGCAGTATCCTGTCTTCTGACAGGAGCCAATGGATTTTTTTATTGTTTATTTTATTCATTGTCCGATTTGAGCCTTGAGTGTAGACTTAGATTCATAGAATCATAGGGATGGAAGGGACCTCACAAGGTCATCTAGTCCAAACCCCTGCTAAAAAGCAGGACCACTCCCACTAAATCACCCCAGCCAGGGTTTTGTCTAACCGGGCCTTAAAAATCTCCAAAAATGGAGATTCTACTACCTCCCTAGCTAACCCATTCCAATGCTTCACCACCCTCCTAGTGAGAAAGTTTTTCCTAATATCCAACCTCGACCTCCCCAGCTGTAATTTGAAACCATTGCTCCTTGTTCTGTCCTCCGTTACCATCGAGAACAGCCTAGCTCCCTCTTCTTTGGAGCACCGCTTCAAGTAGTTGAAGGTTGCTATCAAATCTACCCTCAGTCTTCTCTTCTGCAGACTAAATAAGCCTAGTTCCTTCAGTCTCTCCTCATAAGTCATGTGCCCCAGCCCTCTAATCATTTTTGTTGCCCTCCGCTGGACTCTTTCTAATTTGTCCACATCCTTTCTGTAGTGGGGAGCCCCAAACTGGACACAGTATTCCAGATGTGGCCTGACCAGTGTCGAATAGAGGGGAATAATCACATCCCTCGATCTGCTGGCAATACTCCTACTGATGCAGCCTAATATGCCATTGGCCTTTTTGGCAACAAGGGCATACTGTTAGCTCATATTCATCTTCCTGTCCACCATAACCCCCAGGTCCTTTTCTACAGCGCTGCTACTTAGCCGATCGGTCCCCAGCCTGTAGCAGTGCATGGGATTTTTCCGTCCTAAGTGCAGGACTTTGCACTTGTCTTTGTTGAACCTCATGAGGTTTCTTTCGGCCCAGTGTTCCAATTTGTCCAAGTCTCCCTGGATCCTGTCCCTGCCCTCCAGAGTATCTACCATTCCCCACAGCTTAGTGTCATCCGCGAACTTACTAAGTACGCAGTCTATCCCATCATCAAGATCATTAATGAAGATGTTGAATAGAACCGGCCCTAGGACCAACCCCTGGGGTACTCCACTCATTACCGGTTGCCAACTAGACATTGAGCTATTGATTCCTACCTGCTGAGCCCGTTGATCTAGCCAGAGGTTTTATTGCCCTCATTAGTAACTATTATCCTTTTCCTAGTCATTTCCTTATCAAAACTTATTGTAATCTCAAAATCAGCATAATTTACTTTCCTTCATTTATTACAGAAGTAGTTAACATAGTTATGTGCATGATATGTGACTAAATGAAGATCCATACAATTACCAAATCCAGTTGTAAAACTGACCCTGGAAAATATGCTTTGTTATAATCAAGCTTTTCTTTACAAGTTTTAAAAGAATCAGCAATAAGAGCCATCACTTTCGTGTTTATATATTTCAGTTAACACATGATTTTAAATGATATAGTTGGAAATCTTAACTGAATGTTGATAGCTAATCACAGCCATTATGAAGAATGGAGGAAGACAATTGGCATTCATACATGGATTCATCATACGAATGTGTGGATATCACTCTCAGTGTCCTATTCTTCTGTGATCTGAATTTAGAACATGGTTGTAGGAAGGGAGAATTCATTTACAGACTTGACTGCAAATAATAAAAGCATCCAACTGGGAGAAAGATTATATGAAATTAGCTGTCACTACCCAAATGTTGCCTGGACAGAGATTTCTCAGTTGTGGATAAATAAAAAGCTAAATATAGCGGCCCTTCTCAATTACAGTATCTCATGAAAAAATTCATGTAAAAGCTGAAAGTAAAATATTATTACTATAATACTAAATAGTATTTTAGTGCTTCCCTCCAGCCGTTCCGCCTCCCTTTTCCAAAGAGCATTTTGCATTGGGATATAAATACATCAATGTGTGTTCCTATCTATTCTGTGAACTATAAAACTGTTCAGAGATTAAGCACAGAAAAGCTTAGTTATCCACTTGTTTGGACCTGACCTGAAGCCCACTGTGAAGTCAATGAGAAAGTTCAATGGTTTTTAAATTGTGTGAATCTTCCTTCCCTTCAATTTAAGATTGAGAATAAATGTTAAAAAAAAATTTAGAAACTCTCCCCTAACTTTTGAATTCACTCCTACCCCATCATTAAAACATGCTCATTAGCTTTACAGCAGTTCTTATAAACTAATGATCTGTATATATCATCTGTCATCTAAAGCATTCTGCAGGGTTTTCCACCAACCTGAATCACCAATGTTATTGAACCTCTTCCTTCCCCTTCACCAAATTAAAGGAAGGTAGTCCTTACATTCTGTATCCAGTATGAACTGGTAGATTAGTCTTTCTTTCTTTCTTTCTTTCTTTCTTTCTTTCTTTCTTTCTTAAAGGGGCTTTGGAAAATACATGTTGAAAACTATCTAATTTGAATTTCATTGAGAGAAAAAAGTTCACTATATGGCATCTAATCTGAAAAATAACATGAGTTATTGCTCCTTACAAAGATGTAAACATTGTCTCCAAATATACGCTCTGACAAAAATGTTTTTTGAATAAAATATCCTCCTTTTCCACAAAGGGCAGTTCAATGATGGGGCAGCTAACCTAGGTCTTAGGATGGGTGGGCAACCCCCGGCACGCCTGCCAACAGTGGCACATGAGCCCATTTGGAGCAGCACTCGGCATCCTCTGTGGCACCACAGAAATTGCCACTCCTGCTGCCAAAAGACACTCCCAGTGGCTTCTTTCGGGGGCGGCTGCAGTGCGGAGGTCCCTGACATGTCCATGCCCCAGGCATATCATGTAAAGAGGCCGCCCAGAGCAGCTCCTTTCTGTGATGTGCCGCTGCCAAAAGGAGTGACTCCAGGTAACTTCTTTCAATGGCATGCTTGGGGATAGGGAGCCCCGGGCACGCTGCTGAGAGGAGCCACTCCATGGCTTTTTTCCATGAATGGGTTGTCGGCACCAGCTGAGGGTTGAGGACGAGGGGCTGGCAAAGGGGTCGGCAAAGGTTGCCGGCCCCTGTCTTAGGAGATTCAGGTACAATTATCTGTTCTGCCACAAATGTTCTATGTGACTTGAACAAGTTACATTTAAATGATGAGCTAGGGGTGTGATGTCCCTGCTTGCGTACATGTACTCACACTAGTTTTCATCAAGATGGTGCTACTATAAATAGCAGCATTGCTGCAGTAGCACAGATGGTGGCAACGAAGGCATGGCTGAGCTGTGCCAAATACTTACCCACTAGTATGTCTTCAGTCTGGCTTACCTGTGCTTTCGTTGCCTTTAGCCATGCTACTGTGGCGACTGCTATTTATATTTGCACAAACCCAATGGGTGCGTCTACACTTCTAAATTAAGTCGACTTAAGCTTGCTTAAGTTGACTTAATTTACCCTCCGTCTACACTACAGTTTCCTTAAGTCGACTTAAGCAAGTTGCTTAAGTCGACTTAAGGAAAATAAAGTCGACAATTCAAATTAAGTCGACTTTAGGCTTAAGTTGACTTTTTCAAGTTGACTTAAGCCAGTATAGACCTGGAGTAGCCCTAAGTCAACTTAGGGCTACTCCAGGACTCCCCCACTGCCCTCCCTGCTGGGGGGGGGGCACAGGGGGAGCCTGGTATGCCTCCCCACAGGGCAGGGCAGAGCCTTGCCCACCCTGTCCCTATGCCCTGCCAGGGTCCCTGTCCCCCTTGGCCCCATTGTACCTAGCTACAATGGGGCAAAGGCTGAGCCCCCTGGCACTGGGCAAGGGGTGCCTCCCCTGCCACCGTGGACCTCCCCAAGGTCCCCCTAGCCCCTAGAAGTTGACCTAGGCATCCAGTGTGGACACTCTAGGTCGACTTTGTAAGTTCCCCCCTAAGTCGACTTAAAATTTAGGTATAGACATGCTAAGTCGACTTAGCTAAAGTCGACCTACATTTACAAGTGTAGACATAGCCAATGAGACCTAACACAATACGTTTACATGAGCGTGGCAATTGTCCTGAGCTTGTGGTGTAGATGTAGCCTTAGCATCTCTGTGCCTCAGTTCCCTATCTGTGTAATGGGATTGTTATGGGGCTCAGTATGTCATACGGGACCACTCCCATTTGCCCAGTGCAGTGTTCATACACCCACCCCATCACACAGTCATCAGATTTCCCTGTTGAGTCAAACTATCATGATAAGGGGATTCAGAACCACTGACGGGGCAAAGCAGCCAAGCAGCCTGTAGCCCTGGGGCAAGGCAGAGCAAACACTCAGTCTGTGACCCCTAAGCCTCCTCACTGGGGCAGACAATATCAGTTAGGGATCTGAGCCTCTGGGCAGAGCAGAGCAAAAAGTCCATCTGTAGCCCATGGAGCAGGGTAGAGCAAACACTCAGTCTATATTTGGGGCCCCCCATAGCCATACCTAGTGACAAGGGGAACCTGGCCCACCATATTCCACCAACTTACAACCCAAGGCCTATGGAGCCGATAAACTCCCTATTAAGCATTCAAGCATCAGCTAATAACATATTTCCTGGATCACAGCCTACCATAAGATTCATCCCAAGCATCAGCTCAGCTGGCAGCAGGTCAGACTCCCCATCAATCTTCATGATCCACTGATCATACATGGTGTAGTCCAGGTCCACAGTCCCAACAAACTAGCAAATCAACAGTTCCCCTGCAGGAACCAGAAGCATACATCCTTTCTCCTCCTTAGCCAGCCCTGATTGAGCGGGTTGCCTCCTTTTATCTGTCTTCTCTACCTGGAGCATGGGCAATAGGGACACGGTGGTGTGGTATTCCTTGGGCTCACAATGATTGGTCAGCTCCTGTTGGCCCAGCTCAGGGCTGATACACTCATCACAGGAACTATAACACTTCCCTATCTCACTGGCTTGTTGTGAGGGTAAAACATGTAAGAGGTTGTGAAGTGCTCAGATACTACGGTAATGGTGGCCATAGAAGTACCTAAAATAGATAGACCTTTCCTGTAATGTGCTATATTATCTGTTTGGTTGATTGCTGGTGCTGCAATGGCCTCCAGAATCAATCCTGCCCTCCAGGATCATTCAAGCCAATTTACAACTCTGGCTGAAGGTCTTTCAAGAGCAAAGAGGGACTAAATCAACACAAAACAGAGCACGGTACTCGTATAGCCTGGTAAATCATTTGCATTATGTCACTGCCCAGGATGAAAAAGGAGAACAGCCAGAAATGTGCTTTTAGTGCATCTATGGTGCTAACAGAGATGAGACCAGAGCGCTCTCTTATCTCTCTCAAGCCATGTTCTGCAGATGACAAGCTGGAAGGACAAAGACTTTTTCTGATTGTTTTAAATGTTTTTAGAAAAGACAAATATCAACTACCTGGCAAAGCTGAAAAGCAAGAGGCGGGATTGCTACCTAATTCTTACGAACATGTGTAATAGTGTTTTGTAGCCCTGATCCAGCAAACCACTTAAGGTCATGCTTAACTTTAAGCATGTGGATAGTCAATGAGTCCCTTCATTTTCTTAAAGATAAGCATGTGCTTAGAGGTCTTAATGAATAGGTGCTAGCCTGCAGTGTTAAAACGTGTAACTATTTTAAATATAGGGAATCATTTGCAGGATTCCATATGCTAACAAGTGATTCTACTGTAAATGTCATTTGGACATAAAAAAATTCACAGGGGAATGTCATAATCGTGGAATGTACCCAAGTACTGCCGTAATCCCAATGATTCCTCTGAGCTCAAGAGAACTGCTTTAACATCAGCAGTGCAAAAAAAAGTTCACGGGGTCCTTTTTCGTGCCTTTGATAATACTTCCAAATTACTGTTTGATTAAATTATTGATTGGGATCAAGTCAATGTCATTCTTGTCACCACAGATTTTTATATAAACAGACCTGCAAAGTCTTGCCAACCTCAGTACGCATCTCTTTGTGCAGCTTTGTGCTGAGGTATTTGGCCAGCAGTCTGGTTAGAGTGAGGCATACAGTAGGTCACGGGTGCTTTGAATGGAATGATTAGTGTCCCGTGATCGAGACCTATAAAGCGACTCTAAGCAGAAATCTACTGAATGCTGATTTGAGACCTGGCCCTGAAAACTGCTGAACTTGTACTTCCCTGATCGTCATTG
The DNA here is from genome assembly GCA_007922175.1 of Pelusios castaneus. Taxonomy (NCBI): domain Eukaryota; kingdom Metazoa; phylum Chordata; order Testudines; family Pelomedusidae; genus Pelusios; species Pelusios castaneus. Next base: position 6,105,580 of record ML685849.1, on the reverse strand, counting down.
CCTTTAAATAGCAGCTGAGGGCACCCAGCCCCGCACAGCAAATGCTCAAACTCCTTGAAGTAGCCCCCTTTTTGAGTACAAAATGTCAGAAGGAGCAAGCAACATGCATATGAAGGGGTGAATGGCAGTTTTAGAGATCGACTGATTTCTGTTAATGGTTTTAAACTTAATACAACAACGCCCTTGCTGGCATAGCTTCATTGATTGCATGCAGTGATCTCCAATTCGCCTCTGGTCTGATAGGTCAGTTACAGTAATGTCAGCAATAGTTATATTTTCGGGCATGTTTTCATATCCCGGAAGCTAACTTGTACCTGCATTTATGTGTCCAATTAGATAATTTCTAAGAAGCACTGCTGTAGTAAATGGGTGGTTTGAAGATACACTATTTATTCATGCACTTTTTGTATACTGTAAGAGTGAAAGCGCAGAATTCGGAGCTTGGAATTTTGTCTCCCATCCACTTTTATAGTATACATTTGTACAGTACAGGCCAGTAGCTATGGCACTGGATTAGTATTCAGAAGACCTGGGATTATTCCTGGCTCTGCTGCTAGCCTGCTAGGTGACGTAGAACTAGACACTTAACCCCTCTTTGTGTCTTATTTCCCCATTCATAAATTGCAGGTAATAATGCTTACTCCTCTGTAAAGTGTTTTAAGATGTATCGATGAAAAACGCTATATAACAGCTAGATATTATTATTAACCCAAGTGGGCTTCAATTCCTGAGTGGGGCCCGCAGGCACCACCAGAATATAAATTTTAAATAATAGTAATTAACGTGTATTTGGTATGTGAACTGCTTTACACTGGAGCTGGATGTGAGCACTAACTAATCAATCCAATAGAACAGGCAGTTAAAACCTTTTTGGATCTGAGTATTATGGGCGTTATTTTTAAAGAGTTTTGCAGAAGGTCTTGTTACCCTTATTTCTGGTTTTCTTTGCAATTATTTGGATGACATTTGCATTTGTGTCAGACAATGTCTTTAGCCTCTGCCTGTGGCAATACAAGTATCTTGATGAGAGTTGCATTTGGAGGAATTTTAAAGTTTTTCTGAGTGTCACTTGCTTCCAGCTGCAGAGAGGCTGGATTATGGCACTATTTCAATAATAAAATATATTTCTGGCCAGCCATCCTCAGCTCATATAAATCAGAGAGAACCAGAGGGCATTATATCTGAAGTTGAGACCATATTGTAGGAGAAATAGGGGTCAGAAGTAATCTGTACCCTGCATTTACATATTGTTAAAGATTCGCATATTCAGAAGAAATGCTCAAAGGCAAACGTTTTGGAGAAATATTTCAGGTTGGGATTCAAATGTTCCATCATACATATAGCTAAGTAGATTTATCAGGTACTATAATTATGGTCTAAAATAAAAACTCAGTAAGAAATTTGGGAAACTGATGTATGCTAACATAATCTCTTATTTCAGCCTATAAAGAAAAGATGAAGGAACTGTCCATGCTGTCTCTGATCTGCTCTTGTTTTTACCCTGAACCTCGCAACATGAATATCTATACGTATGACGGTGAGTGGAAATCATCCTGCCTGTTTAATTTGGTGGTGCTGGGGTATGACTCATTTCACTTGCACAGTTTCTAATGTTATATAGTTGAAGTTTTGCTGATATAACAATGCATATGCTGTTTCTGGCTATTAATTCTTACTGATTGCCTATCGTTCATCATGGTGAATGTTTGGTCCTGATAACACCACATTAAAATCTCATTTTAAAAAGCCTGTGGCTAGATATTCAATAATTAGCTCTACTGTATTTAGCACCCCAAGAAAAGCTTACCATCCAGGCACTGCAGGTATTCACAGCTGATGGAATTCTCTTAAATTTTTTTTTTTAAGTGCTTTCCTCAATGAAGTAATTCTCAAATAATTAGTAAGCCTGGACTTTTGTCACCCAGATTTTTCTTTGTGAGCATGTAAATGGGGGGAGGGAGAGGGTCCATGATGGTAAACAATTGAACAAACTATTGAGCAGTTGCATCTTTGGCCTGCATCGGAGGCTAAAAGACAGAAGGAACTCAGCAGCAGCTTCAGCAACAAAAGCAATACAGCCTATCAGTGAGGTCTGCAATTTCCCAGGGAGTCAGGAGCCAGCCCTGCCCCTCTTCAGCATAAAAGGAGGCATTTTGGAGAAACATCTTAAAAATATAATTTAAGCATTAGTGGAAGCTGTTGGATTGACAGCCTGGGAAATAGAAATTCTTTATTATCCATAGGACAGGTACAGCAGAGGCAGCAGGACTCAGGTTATGCACACTTCCCCAGATAATCTGATAATGAAATCTCAGCCACAGAGACATGAAAAACTAGCTCAGTCTCCATTCCAATTCAATACTTGGCTTAGTTGCTGAGGTGAGCAATATGGTGCCAAGTGACACCACGTGTCTTTCACCAGGAATTGGACTGGGATCACCAATTAATTTCACATGACCATCAATCAGATGTGGATTACTTTTGGTCAAACAGCTGCTTTTTTATTTAACTTTGGAAAATCAGGTGGGGCTTATAAAGTAGGTTTATTATTATAAGTATCAATAGTTTTTAACACTTTTACCATGACATCTCCATGACTTTCTATATATATTTCCCTCTAAAGTCATGATAAGCTTTTTCTAACCCTGAAAATTACCAAAGAGTAAATTTACAGTAGTTCATTTTCATGAAGCTACTCCCAGGCACCACAAATTCTAGTGAAAGACAATTTTTCACATCAGCTTTTTACATTCATTAGTCCATATTAATCTTTCTTTACTGTCAATATAAATTCCCATATGCACACACATACATATATAGATGCTTTTATAGGCTTCCAAAATGACACACACATTTTTCTTTATAGGATAATTTATACTTACACTGTTACTAATAAATAGGAATGTACCCCTCACGAGAGCCAGTCTCAGCCCATAGTCTAGAGTTTCCCTTAAATTGCCAAAGGCAGCAATTCTACATACTATTCTATTTCTCTCCTCCAGTGCTGGGCTTAGCATTTTTAATTTTATTTCATAGATATGGAAGTTAAACAAATCAATAAACGTGCCTCTGGCCAGGCCTTTGAATTGATCTTAAAGCCACCATCTCCTGTCTCAGAAGCACCACGAACTTTAGCTTCTCCAAAGAAGAAAGAACTGTCCCGTGAGGAGATCCAGAAAAAGCTGGAAGCTGCTGAGGAAAGGAGGAAGGTAACTACTTTTTTTTTTTTTTTAGAAGAAATTAGTCTTTGTGCCTTTGCCATATACAGTCACAACAAAGTTTCCTAACATTTCTGATGAAAAAATCATCTCACAAAGAGGACACCGTCAGTCATAAATGTCAACGAAAATACTAACAAGCAGTCCTGTGGCATTTTTAAAGACTAACAAATTTATTTATTGCATGAGTTTTCGTGGGACAAAATCCCACCTCGTTAGAAGCTTTGAAGATGGGGAACTTAGGATTTCTTGGGGTTTTTTGCTGAACTAGACTAACATGGCTACCCCTTTGGACAGAGCTGGTCTTTGGCTATTGGGGGTGAAGGCCCATTGTGGAGCCCCTATCAGCCCACGGGGCCTCATCGCTGCCAGCCCCAGCCCTCTTCTTCTGGCCCCAGCTCCCTGCTGCCAGCTTCCTCCTCCTGCTGCCGACTGAGGCAGACGTGACTTTTGGGGTAGGCGAAGCAGACAACGGGGCCCCTTACTGCTCGGGGCCCTAGGTAGGCGCCTGCTTCACCTGCTCCAAAAACCGCCTCTGCCTTTGAAATAAAAATACTGGCATTATTCCCATTGGCATTGATGGCTGACAGTATATTCATTGTGAGATGACTTTTCATCAGAAATGTGAAAAGTATTGAATGAAACAAACTGGGTTTTTGTTTTCTAACTTTTTAGCCTTTAAAAAATGCAACCAGCTGTAGTGATCAGGAAGTATGGGTTACATAATGAAAGTATCTGTGAACATGAAGCCCGACGAAGCTTTAAATTCATGATCTTTTCTCAATGTATATAGTGCTAGAACTTGGCCTGTGTAGGCTCCCACATGGAATAAAGCTGTTCCCCTTTATGACTTTAATCATCATGTGAGACTTCCATGGGTGTTTATTGTGTACATGCTAAAAAGAGGTCAGACCTTCTAGCAATAAAAAAGACAAAGACAAATGCAGGCTACTTAGAATAAGAAGACAGAACTATGCTTCAGCTATCTGGCTCTCACCCTGATTGACGGGCTGAAGAAGTCTTCTCTTTCCAAACATTTTCAGGGACAGATTTAGCTAGTCTATAAACTTAAGGTTAGGTCAGACTGTGTTTATTAATTTTTTTGACCATGTTGAAACAGGATAAAGGGCCAGATTCTCAGCTCTGGCCAACATGCACAAGTCAGGGGATGGGGTGCAAAAGTGATTGAAGGCTCATCTTTGCATGGCTCTGGCACTAGGTGCTGCTCTGGGAGGACTAACAGGATTTATGTTATATTAGAGCATTCTGAGGGCTGTTCTAAATTATGACAAGCTGCAATGGGCATGACAGGAGACTGAAAATGCAGTGGAAGACCAAAGACAATGCTGGCCACTTCCTCTTTCTCCTGGCATACCCTCTTTCCCCTGCCACACAGAAGGAGGACAGTGGAGTTTCTAACCTCTATGCCACCAAATGATCTATTTTATCTTGTGATGATCCTGCCCAGGCCAGTTAAGCTGGCATTAGACTGACATTTCACCAAGGAGCTGGTGCAAAGTTGCTAGACACCACAAAGAATCTGGCCTAAGGTACATGAAAGCAAAACAGGCTCTGCTGCCTCTGAGCCATTAGTCTGTCTCTTAAATCTTATAATTTGGTAAGAGCAAAGTTTGCATAATTTTGTGAAGGGGTGGAAGAATATAAGCAAAGAAATTAAAGGGGCTCATGCTACAGGGTGGAGCCACATGCAACAGCTTCTAGACTGATTCCTTCTAGAAGGACATAAAAGGGCCGCATTCTCGACTCAGTTACACTAGTCTAAATCAGAAGTAACTCTCAAGTCAATGGCATGTAAGGTAAATAAGACCCATTCAATTCAATGGGATTATGCTGATTTACACCAGCAGAGGATCTAATTTTTTTTAGATCTGTTTAGATCCACTTAGATGCATTTAAATCCATTTAGAACACTGCTGAAATAGATAGAAATGGGGGTGCAATAGCAGCAATTAAGAAACTTGATAGTTTGTGCATATTTTACTGCGAAAGCTAAACCTTCATGGCCAAGTTATTTTAACTGATCATAGCGTATAATTCTTCAAATATAAAGCCCAATAAGGTAATTGGATTGGAAACTGGCAATAGAATTGGCAACACTGGTATCTTCTTTTCCCCTGCAAATATGTTCATTTTGAATGATGATTTCCACATATAATTCCCTAACTGGGTTATTATAACCTACAATATCCACAGTATCATCCTTTTTTACCCATTGCGACAGTTGTCAGGCAGAATCATTCTAGATTAGGGGTCTCAAACACGCGGCCTGCAACAGGAGCTGTAATTCAGGGATTCCCAGCCGCTGACTGGCTTTTCAAGTGGCCCACACCCCGCCAGCTGGGAGCTGCCAGCTAGGCTGCAGCCACCTGCCTCCCACCCGGGGTCTTGCTGCTGTTGGCAGAGCCTCCGGGCCGCACTGCCCCCCTAGAGGCCCAGCTCGGCAGCCACTGCCAGGCAGCCGGGGAGGAGACAGAGCCTCCCGCCTCCTGGGAGTTGCACCACAGGCAGAGCCCTGCAGAGCCATCCCTTGGGGAGGGTGGGGCCCCACTCCCCCATGCTGGAGGGGAGCATAGCAGGCTGACCCACTCCATCCCCCAGGGACCCCGGTCACCCACCCGGGGACTGGGAGACAGTGCCCAGGTCGGGGACCTGAGGCCGCCGCCGGGAGCCAGTCCCAACCAAGGCCATGCCGCCGGCGACTATCACCCCACCCCTGGACCTGCTTTCTTTTTTCTTTCTTTCTCTTCCTTCCTTCTCCCTTTTTCCTTTTTCTCTTCCTTCTCTCTTTCCTTCCTTCTTTCTTTTTCTTTCTTTCTTTCTTTCTCTTCCTTCCATCTCTTTCTTTCTTTCTTTCTTTCTTTCTTTCTTTCTTTCTTTCTTTCTTTCTCCTTTTCTTCTTTCTTTTTAAAAAAAAACTTTTAGAACTTTAATTTTAATTAAAAACCTTTCTAAAAATTAAATTTCAATTAAGAATTCATTCAAATTCAATTAATTAAACCAAATTAATTTATTTTATTTACAATCACTTTGAGTTCAATTAATTAATTTTAAATTTAATTGTAATTAAATAAACTGGTGGCCCTTCAGGGTTTTAAAAACTGTTGTATGAAAGGTTTCAGTGATGTGGCCCTCGGACCAATATCCTAGTTCTCATGTGGCCCATGTGGTGATTTGAGTTTGAGACCACTGTTCTAGATCATGTCCTTCTGGCATAGTTACAAATAAAATCAAGTGCAACTAATTGATTACATTTTTTAAAAATCATGAATTGATTTCACACCATTCAGGAATTAGAGTGCACTGAGTCAATTTGATTAGTGTTCATTAATAAATTGTCAAATTCATGTGAAAAAGCCTACAGTAATGCACACATTTCCTTATTTGTGCTCTTGGTTATCTAGATTTTTGATTATCACTCCTTTTATACTCATCTCTTTATCATTTACCTTCCTTTCTTCCTTATCTCCTGTGACAATCACTATTCCCTTTTTATTTGAGGAATTCTTAAAAATAATGCATCTCAAAGTCAGACCTACTTTGGATAGCAATATATAGACCCATCTTTACTGCATGCCATTACCATCCCATCATTTTAATAGTGTATATATGCTGTGCTTTCCTCCTCTAGCAGATAATCAGAAAGATCTCATCATCCTTGCCAGTTAAGAAATGTGAGCTCATTTTCACTGTAAGAAGCAGAAGTTGGTTTCTTAACAGTATGGAAAACTCAACTAGATTTCTAACATGCAACAATTTATACCCCTTGTTGGCCTTGGAATATTTAGCTATCACACCAGATTTCTATGCGTGAAAAGCCCTGGGTTGAATTATACATTGTGACCACCACTAATCACCATGGAAATTGGACTCTAAAGGGGTGTCTGCTTGTCTTTGGATTAGAGTAGAGAAATCACATGTAATTAAATCCTCTTAATGGCTTTGTATTTGGATGAAGTTTAATTGCACTAGTCCCTAATGCATAACAACAGAGTGAATGCAGAATAATTGTCATATCTTCTAGCATTCATGCTCTCAATTAAAGCCAATGAATCTTTTTAATACCATTATTATTAATGACGAAGGATAAGCTCCCACCCAGGCATCACAGCATGGGCAATATCTACCCTGTTGTGTGGAATGGCCAGTTTTCCTAAATTTGTGTCTCTATCTGCTAACACCATTGCATTTCTCACCACCTGGCTCTGGGACTAGGGCACGTTGCCTCCTTTGAGGCCAACATTCATTGGCAAAAGGTATTTGATTCACCTCTTCTCTGGCACTATGTATCACTAGAGACAAAGGCCCTTGTTTTCCACTAAACTGCATCCATGAAGACAAGCAAAAGCTCAGTAGACATGCTGTAGAGGACACAAACCGCAAGGGAGAAGGAAAATAATACCTAGAGACTATTGCTATCCTGCGCAAGAGCCCATGGAAGCTCCTCCATTTCTCTCATGAGTAGCTTGAGGAATTCAGGGTGATTGGCCAACTGAAATGAGTAGTAAAGCCAGGTAACAGTCCACTCTATGCAGCATATTTCCTTGCCGAAGCTGGAGATCAATCTCCTCTTGGGATTTTTTTTTCTCCTTGTAGCAGCCTTAACTTTCAAATCACGATTTATGCCCTTTTAGGAGGAGGCGCAAAGGTTAGTTTCACCCATCTGAGTAGGGCTTATTAGTATTAGGGCCACACAGTAAACAGTGCTATCATAGGGGAAGGAGACTGGGAATGCATCCCAATCAGAAACATCAAACTGTGAGGAGGTGGGGAGTGTGACAGAAACCAGGATTCTGCATTCTCCTTACATCTAGGAGGTCATGCCCCTGCCCTTCAGTCAGCCACTAATCCCTCACCCTGAAGGGATAATAAATTCTCTTTAATGTTTTTTTGCTTTGCAGTTATATATATTTTGCATTGGTGTGGTCCCCTCCAGATGTCTTTGTATGCAATGGCATGGGAGATAAATGTCAGAAGCCACCTGTCACAAACAGTAATATTAAACAAAAGCCAACAGCTGGAAGCTGAAGCTACACAAACTGATACTAGAAATTTCAGGGCAATTTTTTAACAATCATTGGAACAACTTACCTAGTGGTTTGGTGGAATCTCTGTCACTTCAAGTGTTCAAATGAAGGTAGGATGTGGTTGGAATTATTATTATCGCCAGAAACTAATTCAATCACAAATTCCTTTATTAAATCCTAAAAGCCAAATGTTATGTATACAATTGCTCTAAACATGCTTTAAAAGCCTAAATAATAAGCATTTATTACCCTCCCCACCCTCCCAGTAACAAACATTCCCAAGTATTTGATCACAGTACTCACAAAAGGGCTAGATCAAGGGGTGCTTAAACTCATGTTGGCTGGCTCCAACTGTCCAAGTGAGTACTAGAAATTAACTTCAAAGAATTCAACATTTTTTACTCTTTTTTACAAACAAATGATGACCCTACAGTTTAGAACCAGTTTGGGGCAATTTGAGGCTGACCCCTTTCCTGCCTTGAATACACAAGATTTTTTATAAGTGGGGTTCCTTCTCTAAGATAACACAGGCATGCCAAAGATTACACCAAGTTCACCACAGAACAACTTTTAACCAAATTTTGACTGTCTTCCATAATTAAGAGGCTTTTTTCAAAGACTTTTCCTCCTATCTATCAGCATCATTTTAGGTCCAGTTTTGCTAATTAAGTCACATTCCAAACTTTGCATTCTCCCCAAAACACATCTTGTTACATGCCCTGTTCCTTCCAACTTTTCAATCTATAATTTTCAAGGCCATGTTACATATTTTCCCTGTTTTCAAAGCCTTTCCATGGCCTCCATAGCTACTTTATTTTATTTAAATGATAAAACACATATTTTCCTTCATTCCTATAGATGTCTTACTAAAATATATGCTATAGCTCAACACAGTTTACAGCAGCAGTGCTCAGACTGTCAGTTGCCACCCCAAATGGGTCACATCATTAGCAGATAGTACTAAAGCAATCTCTACTAAGGTAGGACATCATCTTGCTCCACACAAGGGCGATGTCTACACTGGCAATTTAAGTCGACTTAAGGTGGCTTCAGTCGACTGAAATTAAGCCATGTCCACACTAGACTTTCATTAAGTCGACTTAAGAAATTCCTTAAGTTGACGTAATGAAAGCTTAAGTTGACTTAATAACTTTCACTCATTAGGTCAACTTAAGCCTCCTTAGGTCGACTTCCTTAGGTCAACCTAAGCCCAGTGTAGACGCATAAGTCCACTTTGTTAAGTCGACTTAAGGGCAGTTAGGTTGACTTAACAAAGTGGACTAAGTTGACTTAAAGTGTTGCCACTTGTTAAGTCAACTTTAATAAGGTTGATTTTAAGTCGACAAAGTCAACCTTATTAAAGTCGCCTTAACTTTTCTAGTGTAGACATAGCCAAGGTGACCTCACTTGTTCAGTATGTGGAAGGTCACAATGCATGGAGGTCACAATTTTGCCCTACAAAATGGCATCCTCTGCCCAGCATGACCACACATGTAAGTAATGTCTGAGGCCATACTGTGAAGAGGATGCCATTTTATAGAACAAAATGAGGTCCTCCATGCAGCATGACCTCATACATATGGTACATGCACAGCCATGCTGTTGTGGAAGCAGGGGCATACCCAGCCAGGGTTTCCTGGTCACATGACCAGAAGCTGAGATAAGGCCCACCCACTGCAGCACCCGGCAGCGGCGTGAATTTCTCTGTTGCTGCTGTGGGGCCTGGCCAGAAGCCGCGACTGCTGTGAGTGGAGCAGAGGCGCTGGCGCTCTTCCACTTGCGGCTGTGGCTGCGGCTGCAGGGCCTGGCCAGCAGCTGGCAGCTATGGCCATAAGTCGAGCAGAGCCAGCACTTCTGTTCCACTCTCCCCTGCAATTGTGGTCGTGGCTGCTGGACACTGCAGTGAGTGGGTCTGATCTTCAGCTGGGTGGGCCTGGCCCACCCATGCCCCTGAGGCTATGCCCCTGTGTAGAGAGTGATATTTTGCACTTCCAAATGGCATCCTTCATGCTGTCTGAGGTCCTGGCAGGAAATACCTCACGAAAATGGGGCTGTTCCAGCAAAAAGTTTGGGAACCGTGAGTTATGATCTTGATAAACCAATCACGGGTGAAATTCAGTAGGCTGTGTTATTGAAGAGGTCAGACCAGCTGATCAAAATGGTCCCTTCTAGCTATAAAATCCAGGAATGAATTAATCTGGGAGCAATTATTCCTGAAGTCAGGTCTCCAGCTATCATCTATCTTATTGAGACTGGCACAACATGAAGTCTCACGGAATGACTATTAAATTACTTCCATTTGTTAATAAACAAATGCAGAAGGGGTCCTCTCTATGGCATGTGTGTGAAATAGGGTTTGGCTTTTTCAGTAAAATAATTCTGATGCCAAGAACTTGAAAAATAATGAAAAATTAAAGATTTGCACAACATCCACAAAGAGAGAGACTGATAAACTACCAAGACAGCTTAGCTTGTTGAGTGTGTGTGCAACATTGGGTCCTGAAATACTCCCTTTCCCAGGGAGCTGTGAAGAGTAAGAGGCTACAATTGTTTTCTACTTTCCCATTTCTCTTCTTACTGACCTTTTTAAAAATTTGTGAGTGAATAGAGGACATATAGATTGTCTGAGCATTTGCCACCTTTCTCCCCCATCTAGTTAGCTTTCCTTTCTGTTTTGCCATCTTTTGTTTAAAAATCTTTCGACTGCGCTGCATGGCAGCTGTGGTTGTCTGGAGACAATGTAAAATGAAGGGCAGGTCTTTTACAGAATGAGCCCAGCAGTGGATTGAAATGAGTAACTAGAGCTCCCACTAATGGTGCTTCTATACAAATTACAGCATACTCTGCTGCACTGTTCTCCCCATCTGTTGTTAATCAAATCAATTGAAAGTAACTGTGTGTGCTTCACACAGCAGTTTCTTACCAAGAAAGTATAAGGAATAAGGAAGTTAGAAGCCTGCCCATTAGAAGAAGTATGTTAGTTACAAGGTGGAGCTTGGGCACTAGATATAAAGGTCTGACTTTGACAGTTGTCAGTCTGGGTTAGCTCTGGAAGACAAGAGAGCTGGAAAGCTGGTTAAAACCCTGTTTCTTTGGGCTATATTTCATGTATTATTATTTCATTGTACTCTTGTTCGCACTCTCTAAACCTAATCCCAAACCCACTAAAAGGATCAGGTCCTAAAGCCATATTTTGCACCAAAACTGATAAATACTGTATGGAGCACTCAGAATTGGAATGTTGTTCTTTAGTATCCCCACTACCACCAAACATCGACTCCTGGACTTGTAAAAGTAGTCACACAACAAAGAGAAAAAAAGGAGCCATAAAATGGAACTTCTATTGCAAGAGTTGTGGAAAGTGGTGGGGGGTTTTTTTCTTCCCCCAAAATAGCAATACTTTTAACATGGGTCCTTCATTTAGAATAAGGTTACGTGGCCACGTGAGACCAGAGGCAGACTATATGTCTATTATGTCTATACTATTTTGATGACAATGCTGATTGTGCTATCCTACATACTCCTAAACATCATGTGTCCTGGAAAGACAAATGCATTCTTCTGCACACACACAAAAATCCAAACTGAGGAGAAAGTGCATCTTTACTGAAAAATCCTCTCCGCATATCTCAAAAGGAAATCCACTAATCCTAAATAGAATTGTGTTTTATAGCATTTGAATGTATCAAGCTCCATGACTCCTTATGTCTTTTTCTTTCATATTATAATTGCCCCACCCAAAGGGCTTATGCAGTGTCATTCTGCTAAGGAAAGAGTTATCACTGAATGAGATTACTATAGGCCCTCACCCTACAATGGGATGCATGTGGATGAATCCTTATGCTGGACTAAATTTCACTGACTGCTGTAAGAGTTAAATTTATATTGACACTTAAAAATAACAAATATTTAATTACATATGAAAACTCTGTGTTCATTAAGGGTGGGAACTATACACCCAATTACTTGACATTTCTAGTGAAAATTGGACATCTAAATCCCTTAGACCAGTGGCTCTCAACCTTTCCAGATTGCTATACTCTTTCAGAAATCTGATTTGTCTTGCATGCCCCCAGGTCTCACCTCACTTAAAAACTACTTGCTCATACAATCAGACATAAAAATACACAAGTGACACATGTGGCACACTATTACTGAAAAATTGCTTACTTTCTCATTTTTACCATATGTTACAAGAAGGTACCAGCTACACAGAGTAGCTTGGGCCCTACGGTTCGATGGGTTCGGTAGGCACAACACCATGAGGCAAGGGGATGGTACAAACAAATGGTTGTATTAAAATACAAACAAGAAAGAAAAGAAATAGGAAAGCGCCAATCCTTACGCCCCTTCAGCAGACGGGAACCCCAGTGAAACAACAGCGGGCATGAAGCATGGGGAGCAATGACTCATGGCAGCATACACAGCAGTTGCTCTGACGACAAAGTTCCAACTGGAGGCGGAGGGGAATACTACTAGCTTTTATACACTTATGCTTGCTAAGTGGGAAGCTGGCATATAAATATAATTATTTTTCTCATGTATTTACAACATTCCTTTGCCCCGGTCTTATTTCGTTATTTTACAGAGCTTACATGTTATGTCTGCTATTTGGTGGGAGCAAGGCACGTCGTTGGTCGGTACCAGCTCTGTTTTGTTTATACATCGGGGTTAACTTTTGGTCAGGGCTAATCGACACCACCTACTAGCAGCTTATCGCGTCACAAATTCTTCCGTTGGCCACTACACCATATAAAAATCAATCAATTAGAATATAAATATTGTATTTACATTGCAGTATATAGAGCAACATAAACAAGTTATTGTCTATATGAAATTTTAGTTTGTACTGACTTTGCTAGTGCTTTTTATATAGCCTGTTATAAAATTAGGCAAATATTTAGCTGAGTTGATGTTCCCCTTGGAAGACTCTGTATACCCTCCGGAGTACGCATACCCCTGATTGAGAACTATTGTGTTAGACAGCTGTGAAAATCTCAACCTTAAAATATATTGAATTCCCTCTTCCAAGTGTGACATTTCTCTTTTGATTTAGCATTAATTTTAAGAGCTATTTACCATTTACTATGGGTACTAGGAATATCCCTAATTTTCTTCAGTAACATGGTATTAAAGGAAGAAGTATGGTAAATCAACATATTAGTGCAAAATATTTTCCCATAAAGCACATCAAACAAAAATGTAGATATCTGATCATTAAGTCCAAAATTATTCCCTCCAATGTTCTAAAATAGAAGTTATCAAATGCAAAAATGTTAGGGACTCAGATGTAGTAATGATCATGGTTAGCTGTATATTATTTGTGCCAGTCCCGAAAATAATTAACTCAAATACCACAAAGTCAAATAGCCATTTACACAGAAGCAAGTAGAAAACTGACAGTTTCGAAACTCGGTATAATAGCAAGTCTATTCTCATCCTCTCACATTTACATGACTTCCATTAATACTCAATGTTAATGGAATTTATGTGCATTTTGTCTAGTGCCTGAACTGGTTCATGGAGAGGACATAGTTGTCGAATTGCTAACCCACATTTTACATCAGGGGTTCTCAACCCCTGGCCCGCAGGCCAAAAGTGGCCTGTGGGGCTTTTTAGCCTGCGCTCAGCTACCCGGCCACTGGCTGGTAGCCCTGCTGCAGCCGCCCACTTCCCCTCCAGTCCCAGCGAGGGCTCCAGGGGCCGACAGGTCAGTACGGCATGGGGGGGAACACAGGCTGGCGCAACACGGCTGGGAGGGACGAGGGAGTACTGGAGTGAGCGGCGTAGCGCCGCTGGCATGCGGGCAATGCGGCATGACTGGGGGGGGACACGGGCTGCAGGGGGTCGGGTCCAAGGGCTGGCATGGCTGCGGGGGAAGTGGGAACCTCCTTTTAAATGGAAAAAAACTTTTTTTCATTTTTTTAAAAAATCTTTTTGGCTTGAGGGCCACAAATATCATTTTTAGAACCCTGAAGGGCCACTAGTCTATTTGATTAAATATTTATTTAATTTTAATTAATTGATTTTAATTAAATTTAATTAAATAAATTTAATTAATTTAATTTTAATGCAAAATTAATTAAATAGACTGGTGACCCCTCAGGGTTCTAAAAATTATATTTGTGGCCCTCGAGCCAAAAATGTTGGGAACCACTGCTTTACATTAATACACCACTGACATCAAGTTTGCATTCAAAAGAAATATTTTGGACCCCATTCAGACACTTTATTATGTCAACTGTAATTGTAAGCCACCAATCAGTGGACTAGGTGGATGACATTTAATTATCAGTCTAAATCAAAATTGAAGTAATTACAAACAGACATTCAGAAAGATGCATTAAAAACTGAAAACAGAATATTATAGCTCAAGAACTTAGTAAATAGTATCTAGGTTGTTGATTCAAACCCAGTTCTATTTCTCAATGACTAAATGCTGTTAGCATCTGACAGCTGGCTGAGGGCCTCCATGAAATGGGTTGGTGGCCTCAAAAAACAGATGTCCTCATTGTAAAAATTACTTGCTGTCAACACTAATTGTTCTGCCCCATGACTCTCTTTTGGTAGAAAGGAAAAGGTTGAATGGGCGTGGAGGCTGACCTGTGCTCTCAGTGCTAGAAATGATCACTCCAGGATTCAGCTGAGGTCTGTTGGTGGGGTTGGAGAACTTTGCATTGCCATTGCTGTGTGCCTGCTTTTGAACAAAGAACTCCTGTCTTCTAGATGGTGAATCCAGCTCCTTTCACAAACACTCACTCACTTATATAGCAGGACTTTTAATATTATTTTTCCAAATAATTAAAAAAGAAACGAGACTCACTGGAAACCAGAGATGCCAGGCAGGGGTATGTTAATGGGGTGGGCACTGGACTGAGCCTTAGGAAACCAAAGGAGAAAACTAGCCCATGTACATCACCTGGAATTTTGCCTTTGACTTAACAGCCAGGATTTCACCCGTGGATCCTGTTCCTACTCTGCCGCTGATCTGTTGGGTAACCAAGTCACTTCACTACACTGCACTTGTTCCCCCTCCCACTTTTTGTCCATTTTGTCTGCATAGATTATATACATTCTTCAGGAC
This sequence comes from Pelusios castaneus, assembly GCA_007922175.1. Classification (NCBI taxonomy): domain Eukaryota; kingdom Metazoa; phylum Chordata; order Testudines; family Pelomedusidae; genus Pelusios; species Pelusios castaneus. The sequence continues at coordinate 6,090,233 of ML685849.1, read as the reverse complement.
AGTGTCTGTCTCTCGCTGTGTGTTTATACAGTGCCTAGCACAATGAGGGCTGAATCACAGCTAGGGCATCAAAATACTACTGTAATACACCTCATAATTCATAATGTGTCTCATCTAAGGAATAAGATGTACTGGCAAAGATATATGAAGCATGGGGTGGAAATCTATTTCTACCCCATTCCTTCACTTTGATGCACAACAGCAAGAAAATAACTAAATTTATTTTCCCTGAAAATGTTTTTGCTTGATCTCAGCATTGTTTTTCTATAATCACTTGGTCGTCACTTGGACATTTACACTGCAAGAAGAGACTTTTATACTGCCTTAACATGTTACTTGATTAACACTATCTCTTAAATATACAGTACCCTAAGATATGCCAAGGTTAATGCAATTCCTGTTGAATGTGTTAATTAAAAAAAGAAACCCAGCAACTGAATTAATTTTGCAGCATCAAAGTGAACCTCTCATAATTGGAACCTGCCCCCTAATACTGTCAGGGGAATGCATTCAAGTGCAAATTTCAAAGTTAAAGTGAATTGTTCTTCTTATTTACTTCCTGCTATTAGATTAATCCTTTCTTTGTCTCTCTACAGAGCCAATTTAATATAATTTTTGGATGTTCTTGTCAAGGGAAAGTAGGTAAATCTGAGAAAATGCAAAATCATTCTATATACACACACACGCCCACTTTTTCAATTTGAATGTCTTAAAAAGACACACTTTTATAGCCTATATTTACAAGATTCACAGACACTTTGACATATAAAATGGGCATTTACTTGATGACATGCAGGGCCGGCTCTAGGCATAAGCCAGTGAAGCACTGGCTTGAGGCAGCAAAAGGCAGGGGCACCGGGAAGCCGGACCCTGTGCTTCCGTCCAGGGGTCAAAGTATGCCAGCCCAGAATGCCCCCGGAACACCATTCTGGGGCCCACAAATTTGTCAGGCCAGCATTCCGGGGCACAGAAGACTCGGGCGGAACACTTGTTCCACCCTGTCCTGCTGCAGCCAGGCTGGGGAGTTTCAAATCTCCCACCCTGAGCATGCTCAGACAGAGCGCTCAGGGCGGAAGCAGCCTGGCCAAGGAGCGACTCTGGATGCCCCTGCATCTGCTCCGGCCAGGTAAGGTGGGGGGAGAGGATCGGGGAAGGGACCACGGGGATGTCGAGAGAAGCGGGGAAGGGGTCGTGGGGGGGCCAGAGGAGCGGGAAAGGGGCCACGGGGGGTGAGAGGAGCTGGGAAGGGGCTGAGAGGAGCAGGGAATGGGCCGCGGGGGGGGGCAGAGGAGCAGGGAAGGGACTGTGAGGGAGCAGAGGAGCGAGGAAGAGGCTGCGGGGGGGAGGGGCAAGAGAAGCGGGGAAAGGGCCGAGAGGCGCGAGGAAGGGGCCACAGGGGAGCAGAGGAGCAGGGAAAAGAGGTCCGGGGGGAACAAGAGGAGCAGGGAAGGGGCCACGAGGATCAGGGAAAAGGGCCCAGAGGGAACAAGAGGAGCGGGGGGAAAGGGGATTGAGGAGGGTGCCAAAGCAAAAGTTGGCTTGGAGCGCCACAACCCCTTGAGCCGGCCCTGATGACATGTCCATTTAAGCATCCTAATGTGGAATATGGAGTTCCTGTTAAAGCACCCTTTGAAAACTGGAATTGCAGTTTCTTTTTACAACAGCAAAGAAGAAGAAGAAGAAGAAGAAGAAGAAGAAGGTCATAAACAAGCTTGTTGCTTTGGTCTCTTTTTCAGAATACTTGAATATCAGCAGGAGTTGAAGGATCTGTGTCTTGTATGCTTACAATGCTTGTAAACAGATGCTGGAAGGCAAAATAATGTTGTAAATCAAAAATAATAACAATGTTAGGAACCATTAGGAAAGAGATAGAATATAACAGAAAATACCATAATGCCACTATATAAATCCATGGTATGCCCACACCTTTAATACCGAGTGCAGTTCTGGTCACCCCATTTCAAAAACGATACATCAGAATTGGAGAAAGTACTGAAAAGGGCAACAGAAATTATTAGGGATATGGAACAGTTTCCATATGAGGTGAGATTAAAAAAATTTGGACTATTCAGCTTGGAAAAGGGATGACTGGGGGGAGATATGATAGAAGTTTATAAAATCATGAATTCTGTGGAGAGAAAGTGTTATTTAAACCTTCACATAACAAAAGAACCAGGGGGTCATCCAACGAAATTAACAAGCACTAGTTTTAAAACAAACATAAGGAAGTATTTCTTCACACAACACACAGTCCACCTGTGGAATGCATTTACAGGTGATATTGGGAAGGCCAAAAGTATAACTGGGTTCAGCACAGAATTACATAAGTTTATGGAGGCTAGGTCCATTCATGGCTATAATTAAGATAATGAGGGATGCTCTAGGTGTCCCTAAACCTCTCACTGACAGATGCTGGGATAGATGAAAGGGGATGGATCACTCGATTATTGCCTTGGTCTGTTCTTTGACACATCTGGCACCAGGCAGTGTTGGAAGACAAGATACTGGGCTAAATGGACCATTGATCTTACCCAACATGGTCATTTTTGTGTTCTTATAATATTTACAAGTGTGCAAGAAAATTGTTTGTGCTCTAGTGTGAAATGTTATGTCTGGAAGCTAATAACCTGATCATTGTCAACAATGCGTAGAGTAATATATATAGGAAGAGACAAATGATGTAAACTGTAAACTTTTGGCTTCTGTATGAGTTCTGTGTGCCTAGCATAGTAGCTTCAGAATTCCAAAAGAAGTAACTAAAGAGCTATTTGCTAATTGCAATCATGTCAGTAATCAGGGGTTACTCTTAGCTCCTTCGACATGTGCAGTAGACTTAGATCAGACATGATGGAAATGTTCTTTTGCCAAATGTTTGTAATGCCAGCATCAGTCCACCATTACAGTGCAGAAAACAAATTGGCTTTACTCCAAGTCTTGCTTGATTACACTAGGATGATGATGATCTGAATGTTGAAGTCAGACTAGATGATCAGGTGGTCTCTTCTGACTTTAAACTTTATTATTCTTATGTATTTTCGCAGAAAACAGTGGCAATACTGCACCTGTACTGAAATCTGCACATATCAGGCCGCTACCATATTTCATTTCATTCTTTTGCTCCATTCTTCCATCTTTCTCCCTCTGATTCATTTTATACAACAGCCTACAGCATATGCTCATCATTCCCAAAAGAATTCCCCTTAAATATATTTACTTTGGATTTGAGATGCACCGAGCATAATCTCAACACTGCAACCAGAAGATCAGTGGTTTCATTTTATTATAAGTGAACTTCAGTGTAATAAACGTAATTCTAAACTAATAGCAAAGCTTGTGTTTCTGGGAATTGAGCTTATAAAGAAGTGTAATAGGATACAGGGTACATACTGCAGGCATTTAAGACCCTCTGTGGATTGCATGGTCTTTGCAGAATTTAAGCTTTCAATTTTAAAAAAAAATCTTTTTAGGTCTTTGGTTTGAAAAAATAACCTTCCTTTTGTAAATCAATGGATGTAAAGAAATAAAGTGGAGCTAGATCAGGTCTGAACTTCCTACATTCATCTTACGGGAATGTTAACTTTAAAGCCTATATATAACCATTTAAGTACATGCTTATAAAGAGAGCTTGAGCAAAACAAAAAAATTCATAGCACTTGTTTCTGAAGTCTAATTATAAAACATATTTTAGACTGAAATCCCATATGATTTTGAAATAAAATGTTCATGCATAAAATTGAATCTCCTACTACTGAAATATTTATAACAGTGTCACATGGCAGTCTTACTAATCCAGAATTATCAGATACTCTCCTTTGGATATTTCTTTATTTGATTTCCTCACATATGTTCAGTGCCTTCATATCACAATTATTGAAATGGGTCTTGCTTATAACAGATGTGGGGGGAAACACAGAGTTTATTCCAGAATGTTCCTCAGATCTATTACCATTATTGATAAATGTATTTGTTATTTCTTACCCTACTATATTCTTTTAATTAACTTAGTTTTAGCATGCATTCATCATTTCTAATCAAAGACATGCTTGTTAGTATTATGTATTTACTCAAGCTGCCTTATCCACTCTCTTCTGACATTCTCTAGAGTATTGCCTCAGCTGAATATGTCTTTTTTCCAGTCCCAGGAGGCCCAGGTGCTGAAACATCTGGCAGAAAAGAGAGAACATGAGAGAGAAGTCCTTCAGAAGGCTTTGGAGGAGAACAATAACTTCAGCAAAATGGCAGAGGAAAAACTGATACTGAAAATGGAACAGATCAAGGAAAACCGTGAAGCTAATTTAGCCGCTCTTATTGAACGTCTTCAGGAAAAGGTAAACATGACCTGACTCCACCCCATAGCCTGCAATGAGAAAGCTTATGGTTACCATTTGCAAAAGTGATTAGTGATTTGTTTGGTTCCATTTTTGCCTCCCTTCATTTGAGGCACCTCAAAGGGGGTCTGTTGTTCAGAAGCTGAGTGCTTAGGGCTTTCTGAAAACCACATCCCATCAAGGTGACGAGCTGATCACTTGACATAACTAGTTGCTTTTGAAAAATCTTGGCCTCTGTCTCAAACTATATCAGCTACTGCTCTATTGTACCAAACTCTGATGTGTTCTCAGGCCTGTTTACCTGTTCCCTTTCCTGACTGACAACTGCATCTGTATCCTTATGGGCAAAGAGCTTATGTTTTTTAATCCAAATGGCCACCAAGTTCAAAGGTAGAAAAAAAAAAGCCAAAGAAAGGCTGTTTGCGTTTAATTTCTGGATTCTAAGAGGGAATTGTGAACAGTGTGGAATAAACCATTTCTCTCATATTTAAGAACATACATCCATAACAGCCTGTGTTGCAATCAATCTCCTAACTGAAGGAGATTAGATCTATTTTTGAACCCCTTCAGTATACAGCCAGGGGGCTTCCTTTGAGGAACACATGAACCCCCAGGGGCAGAATATCCCATTCCTAATTGAATCCTGCCAGCCAGGAGAGTCCATGTGCAGGACAAGGTATCAGATGTGGTAATGTCCTATTCACTTGTTCTGAAGAGAATAATTTTTCTCTGTCAGGATGCAATACAAAGTGTCTCCTATGTCAGCAGATTATAGAATCATAGAATAATAGGGTTGGAAGGGACCTCACGAGGTCATCTAGTCCAACCCCCTGCTAAAAAGCAGGACCACTCCCCCTAAATCACCCCAGCCAGGGTTTTGTCTAACCGAGCCTTAAAAATCTCCAAAGATGGAGATTCTACCACCTCCCTAGATAGCCCATTCCAATGCTTCACCACCCTCCTAGTGAGAAAGTTTTTCCTAATATCCAACCTTGAACTCCCTAGCTGTAATTTGAAACCATTGCTCCTTGTTCTGTCCTCTGTTACCCTCGAGAACAGCCTAGCTCCCTCCTCTTTCGAGCAACCCTTCAAGTAGTTGAAGGTTGCTATCAAATCTCCCCTCAGTCTTCTCTTCTGTAGACTAAATAAGCCTAGTTCCTTCAGTCTCTCCTTATAAGTCATGTGCCCCAGCCCTCTAATCATTTTTTTTGCCCTCCACTGGACTCTTTCTAATTTGTCCACATCCTTTCTGTAGTGGGGAGCCCAAAACTGGACGCAGTATTCCAGATGCGGCCTGACCAGTGTCGACTAGAGGGGAATTATCACATCCCTCGATCTGCTGGCAATACTCCTACTGATGCAGCCTAATATGCCAATGGCCTTTTTGGCAACAAGGGCACACTGTTGGCTCATATTCATCTTCCCGTCCACCATAACTCCCAGGTCCTTTTCTACAGCGCTGCTACTTAGCGGATCGGTCCCCAGCCTGTAGCAGTGCATGGGATTTTTCCGTCCTAAGTGCAGGACTTTGCACTTGTCTTTGTTGAACCTCATGAGGTTTCTTTCGGCCCAGTGTTCCAATTTTTCCAAGTCTCCCTGGATCCTGTCCCTGCCCTCCAGAGTATCTACCATTCCCCCCAACTTGGTGTCATCCGCAAACTTACTAAGCACGCAGTCTATTCCATCATCAAGATCATTAATGAAGATGTTGAATAGAACCGGCCCCAGGACCGACCCCTGGGGCACTCCACTCGTTACCGGTTGCCAACCAGACATCAAGCCATTGATTCCTACCCACTGAGCCCGTTGATCTAACCAGTTTTCGATCCACCTTATGGTCCACTCGTCCAACCCATACTTCCTTAACTTGCCGATGAGAATGCTGTGGGAAACCGTATCAAAAGCCTTGCTAAAGTCAAGGTATATCACGTCAACGGCTCTTCCCGCATCCACAAATCCAGTCATCTCATCATAGAAGGAAATCAGGTTGGTCAGGCACGATTTGCCCTTGGTGAATCCATGTTGACTGTTCCTGATCACTCTATTTTCCTCCAAGTGTTTCAGGATGGCTTCCTTGAGGACCTGCTCCATGATTTTCCCAGGGATTGAGGTGAGGCTGATGGTCTGTAGTTCCCCGGATCCTCCTTTTTCCCTTTCTTAAAGATAGGTACTATAATTATAATTATATACACCCCTCAGATTTGTCCCTGATGAAGAGGGATGTCCATTTTAGATCTACTTTTTTCTCCATCCTACATTCTTATCTTATGCCATTTCACCTGCTTAACTGTAGATAAGTGGCACCAGAAATGTCAACTCATGAAGCAGAGCTGGACAAGAAAGAGAGGCTGTGTTACCCTAAAGAAGGATGTAACAGGCTGTTTCAGCCAAGATCCTGAGAATCACAGGATTGCGTGTAACCGACTTGACAGTGTTATTTTAAATAAGATCACGTGCACATATTTCAAAGTCCAGCAACCCAAAGGAAAAGGACTTTGCTGTCCTTGACGTAATGAAGGAAATAGGGAGGGCAACAGGAGCAGCTACCTGCTCTCTAGACTAATGTCATATAGTAAGTCCATTTATATCAGCTTATCCAGCTGAGAACTTAAATGACATCTGCATGAAGTCAAAGGAATGACTCTGAGCAGAGGCTGTTCTCCCCCCACAAGGGTGAAGTCCAGATGGGAAATGTGGGCAGACCAAAAATTAAGAATGTTGGGAGTAAAGAAACTAAACCACAAGCACCAAAGAAAGCCAACCATGGTAATGTAAGAGGGAACAAAAAATAAAACAATGAGGCCAAAAGCTTCAAAACTGGTCTCTAATTGTAAGTGTCTCTATTCTGGGGTGCCCAAAGGCTCCTGCAATCAGAAGCCGCTTGTGCCTGCCACAGTCAGTGAAATATGAAGTGATCAGCCTCCGGAAATCAGGCCTGCCCTAGCCATCTAAAATTTGGCCTGCATTCCAAATGAGATCAACACAACAAGCTTGCCATGGGCCTGTTCCAAAGTCCAGGCTCACATTGACTTCACTGGGCTGTGGATCAGTCCCCCTAAAAGAACACGAGATATAAATCTCACATAGCAAACTCACCAGAGGCACTTTCTGTTGCAGTGAATTGGCCATGAGTCTCTGTTTCTGTTGTCATTTTTTGTTTGTCATTGGGTTTTCAGATTATGTTCTCAGAGCTAAATACATGAATGAGGTCAAATTCTGATAATTAGTTTGTATGAAAGGACAGCAGTGAAAAAGTCACCAGAAATGTGCCAAACACCCCGAAACAATACAGCTTTGGAAACACTCTGAATAGAACCTTCCCACATTCATTCCACAGCTGTGGTTTCTAAGTATAGGCCATGTTAACATAACTATCTGAATTTATAGTGGCTCCAACGAATCTAAAATTACCTTTGACAACTTTGCATTACAGCCATCAATGGCTATGATTTTAACTAGAAATGGTGTGCCTCCCACAAGGAAGGAAAAAAATTTTAAAAACCCTCTGAAGTAAGAGTTGGTGACAAAGGAAGGACAAATTGAATAGAAAGGCTTAATGCTGAACCTTGAAGACAGTGATCATTTGACCTAGAAGTTCTAGGAGAATCTGCAGGTTGACCATCTACTCCATCTTGGTTTTGGATAACTCAGATTACCCCTTCTGAGTGATTTGGTCCTCTCACCCATTTCTAGGGGCTTTCCCATGCCTCTGTCAACACTAAAGCCTCTTGGCCCAGAGATAGGGTTTCTTGTGGATTCCTTCACAGTGCTGAGGCATATCTGAATCCTCAGCTCTGCTAGGCAGGATGGCAATTAACTCACTAACAGCTAGTATCACTTGTGAGTGGGGGCTCTCAACTCCCACACCACTGCAGAACCCTGAGGGGTTTTATACCTGGATATTGCCCAGCTGTAATGGTGATGAAAGATATAGTAACTAAAGGACAGATTGCAGAGGAGGTGACGGGGTGTCTGTCCCCTATAGCAACATCTTGTTTTACACAAAGATTGAATTCTATGTGTAAGGAAGATATGTTACCATCCCCAGCCACAGGACAGAGAACCAAGAAAATCTCCTGTTGAATTTTTCTGGTTAACATATCATCTGATTCATCTGAATGACTGCTTGAGTCTGTAAGTAGCAACTTGGATGAGACCACAAAGAGCTGTGACCTTCTTTGAGAATACAGTTAGGTCTTGCCTTGCCTTTTGGCTATGAGAGCTGCAAACTATTTATGGACAGCATTTGTGACTGGTTTCTTGTTTCCAACTAGGATGCCTATGGTTCTCAGAAGCTCGCAGTAGTAATTCTTATTCATGTCCCCTTTGGGTTGTTCGGATTCTTGCCCAGTGTGGATGCGCTACCGTTATTGTCGGGCACTGTCCACAGGCAGCATTCTGCCTGCGGCCTGTGCAGATACCTGAGTGGAGGGAGAGACGGGGGGACTCTTGACTCTTTTCCCTCATGCTGCATCTGCGTAGGGCAATCAGAATTAAGCCTGGCATTAGAATTGGTCCCCTTTTTGTTTCAAATCTTCATGAGTTCAGGTCTTGTCAGGTTGTTGATCCTGGTATTTGTTCTGTCAATCATGGCAACCTCACTTGCTTATTTACTTCTCCCTCAGACACCTCCCATGCTTCCTCACATGCCATCCCCATGCAGTAGAACATTTCCTCATAGATATAAATAAAAATGCCAACTTATCCTCTTTTATATCCCTCCTTAAAAGCTACCTCTGAACTGAGGCCTATACATCTCTCTTGCTGGCATTGGTGAGGGTAAATGATGAGTGGTGATTTTCCTTTTCTACTCCACTCTGGTCATTTCATTACTTCATCCCCCCACCATTGCCCTTCATATATGTCTAGTTTCCTTCCTGTTGTGCCCTGGAATGTAGACTGCGAGGAGCTCTCCAGCTGCTTCGATGGAGCCATGCATGGATGGATCTTACTGAAGGCACGGAGAGGCTAGGCCTTCTCTAATTGGCTGTGGTGGACTTCACTCTCTGCCCTGCTTTCCCTGATTGGCTGTGGGGGGGAGTGGGGAGGGCAAGGAGCTTGCCTTCCCTAGGGGAAGCTTCAAAATCCACACATGGAACCATGGTCCTCAACTGTATCTCCTAGTACACGGGTAGGCGGCCCTCAGCCGTGCTAACAGTGGCACTCGAGGCCATTTGGAGCAGCACGCAAACACCCTCTGCAGCACCACTGAAATTGCCACTCCAGGTGGCTTCTTTCAGGGGCAGATGGGGCACTGGGGATCCCCACCATGCCCATGCCCCAGGCATGCCGTGAAAAGAGGTTGCCCAGAGTGGCTCCTCTCCGCGGCATGCCACCAAAAGGAACCATTCCGAGCAGCTTCTTTCCATGGCATGCCTGGGGACCCCTGATAGGAGCCGATCCAGGTAGTTTCTTTCCAGGGTATCCCTGGGGACCCCCTCATCCCCAGGCACGCTGTCGAGAGGAGCCATTCTGTGTGCTTCTTTCCACAAGTGGCTCCTTTAAGCAGCATGCCTAAGAAGTGCTGCCCTCCCACCCCACTGCAACCATAGCCACTGCTGAATTTTGAAGTGGCTGCTGGGATTTTGTGGGGGGTTTTTTGTTTTTGTTTTTTGGTGGAGGGGTCCACCAACACTGGCTGAGGGTAGGGGAGGAGGGGCTGGCACGGGGGTTGGCAAAGGTTGCCAACTCCTGTCCTAGTACTATTGTAATAGAAAGAATAATAAGAGCCACCTCTCATACATGAACACATGGTAATAGCAAGCAAGGTCATTACCTAGACCCAATTCACCTTGATTAAGATTGAATTTTTGAGTGACATTTTGAAAAGCGGTGGGAGTTGTGCACATTTAACATCTAAAATAATTTGACCCTTCAGGTGAAATTCTCTTCTGTGCAGAGGACCTTCCACAACACCTATGTCCCTCTTAAATCCTACTTAAGACCTCAAAATACAGCTTAAGTAGAATTAAAGTAGTGAACAGGCCTTGTGCTGGCCTGTTGAATTTTATCCTTCATGAGCAGCACCCTCAAAACATTGCTGTAGTACTGAGGATATCTGTCCACAGGGAAACTGTATACACAGAGCACAGGTTGCCATTAAGAGTCTTCCTGGGTAGGTGCAGCAAGGATGAGATTTGACCTTTTCTTTCTTGATGTTTTCCAGGAGAGGCATGCTGCAGAGGTCCGTAGAAACAAGGAGCTCCAGGTGGAACTGTCTGGCTGAAAAAAGCAATGGTGGATGTGGTACATCCCCACCATTAGTAAACTCCCCTGCCTATATTATTACGGATCATGCGATATCAGTATGGGAAATGTATGACATGGTTTAAAAAAAAAATCAAGAACTCAATAAAAAACAAACAACAAAAATAAAAATAAAAACAATACAGTCTCTTTGCAGAATGATTTGCTTGATGTTTAAAAAAACTTGGATCTTATTTTGTAAATACTTACATTTTTGTTAAAAAATACAAGTATTGCATTATGCAAGTTATTTCATAATCTTACATGTCCTGTAACAGGCTTTTGATGTTGTCTATTTCCACTCAGTTGAATTTTGGTAGGTCTGTTCATTTGAAGCAGCCCGTGTCTAATTCCACTCCCTGGAATTTTAATTCCAACCATCCAATGAGGTCAGTAGTAGGTCTATGGTGCTAGAGACCAATCATTGCCTAACAACCTAGAATGCTTTGTAATCAATAAGCTTTGTTAAAACAATAGCTAGATCACAGGTATTGAGACACTACATGAAGCTGTCCAGATAAAAAGCTCTTAAACACTATGTGCTCAGAATCTATTTACACCTAGCCTTGTAGCATGCAACGAACCAGATATTAAATTGTTATTTCCAGTGTTGCCTTCATCAGAGCAGAGGCAACAAATATTTCTTTTTAATAGACGTTACTGATATGAAGGCAAGTGACATCAATCTGAGCCAAACTTAAGAAGCTGATTATAAACAGCTAGCTACAAAAAATCTTAAATGGTACAAAATAGCCATAAAAAAAATGCTAATTGTTACATAAGCTTAATCCACCAATTGAAAATATATTGATGGAGCAATCAATCAACATTAAGTGACTTTACCTGTAGATGCCATGATCTATGGTATTCATTTGAAGTTATTATATTACATGTGTAAAAATACAAGAGGCTACAAAATATCTCCATCTGGAATTTGTGCGCTGGTGGTTGCATTATTTTTTTTTAACATTGCTGACTTCCATTCAACACAACCTTTCCTCCTCAGTGTTAGTCAACCTAACCTACTTTAAAGACATCTAGAAAAAAAGAGGGCTGATGCAGCAGGAATAATTAGACAGAGTGCTTGTGCCAAGTAAAATATCACCAAAACTAACATAATCCTTAAAATCGCTGCCATTTTGAAGTTGTCCCTACCCCTCTGGAGATTGCTGCCTGCATATTCTACTCTTCATTAGTGCTATTTTCCTGTATGTCATTGTGAGCAAGCTGTGATTAATAAAGAATTGGGGTTCTGTGAACTGAAAAAGGGCTTGTCTGTTCTCTTGCTCCATCGTTTCTCTAACACATTCCCCAATGAGTTTAAGGTCCCCTGACATCACAGAATCATGGGCATTAGAAACAGATACGGCCTATTAATAGGTTAGAGAGCCCATTCCCCTGCTAATATAGGATTAATCACTACAATATATATTTTTATTGTCAAGGCCTAGTGCTTATTATTACGTCTCCAACGCTGAACTATAATGCAATGTAGAAAGGTGGCTTTACAAATCACTGAATTTAATTTAAAAAAACAACACCTCACCAGTAAAAGGTCATGTGGGAATGCATACTTACCAATATTGTCATGTTCCACAACAAGCACATATCATGGCCCCAGCACCTGCTGTTTGTTAATATGTTGCTATTAAAGAAAGAAGAAAGAAAAAAAGAAAGTCATTCCAGGCTTAAATGAACAAGACAAAATAACTAGAGATGTTGCTGAGCAGCAGAGTTTGGCTGTAGAACTGGATCTGGACTCGCACCACGTCAAGCCACAGGTTGGGTCCAGAATCACCTCTAGAAATAATTCTTTTCAATTAGTATCTCATTTAAATCCATCAAAGCAAAGCTACTGAGAGACTTTTCCTGAAGAAACAGAGGCCAAAACCAGAAATATTTATCCTAATTCCCTGAATCTTAAGGATTCCAAGCCCCCAGATCTGAACCAACCCAGGGTTTGATTTTGCAAAACCAGAATCCACCCAACAGGTTCTCCAAAATCAAACTCAGCCCATGCAGGGTTTTTAGATGATTTCTCAGATAGTCAGCAAATGCTTACACAAGCACAGGGCCACGAGCAAAATACAAGATTGGACAAGACTTGCACCAGATAACAAAAGCAGGGATTAAGCCCTTTACAAAAAACTCATTTTTGTTGTTTAAATTCCTGTGTTTATGTCTGTATTAACAAAAGTGGAATGGAAAACACTAGGGATTGGTTTGAATAGCAAACTTGGGATCTGGATTTCATACAGGCCAAAGTTGGCAGGTGTTCGGATCTGGCATTTTCATTGCATCCATTTTAAAAGGTACATTCATCAGTTCCAAGGACAGAAGGAACCACTGTGATTGTCTAGTCTGACCTCCTGTATAACACAGGCCATAAGAACTTCCTCATATAATTCCTAAAACAGATCTTTTAGAAAAATATTCAGGAGCTGTTATACTGGTTTTATTAATCTCACCTAAATTCGGGTGGGATCAGTACCCTAAGTTCGGTCCTCAAGCAAAGGTAACACACTGCACCTGAGGATCCTTCAAAACCAAATTTCTGCCATGTCAATTGACTAATAAGATTTGGCACTCTTTTGGACACCGTTCCTTTTACTCGATCACTGCTTACTTTCTAGTTGATCCCCTTTCATACTTTGGTGTAATGGATCTGGAAAATGGGGTTGCAGATTAAAAATCTTCCTAAAAAGTAATAATACAGAGAACACCATTTTAAAAGCATTTCTATCCCAGACATTTTAAATATTTAAGCTCAGCACCTCTGACAATTCAACCATTTTCTTAGGTGATTAATCATAGATTTAGGTACCTAACTATATCTCCAGACAGATTTAAATATTTTAGCGTAAGCAGTTAAATTGAGCTAACTGAAATTGCAGGTAGATCCTTATCTCAATGAGCATTGTAAGAGCTCAACTGCAAAGCAGATATGGGCCAAAAACCCGCAAGAGGTATCTCTGTACTGTTTTCTTTGCATGTCTACAGCTAATGCCAATTGCAGGTGCATGCATACCCTTCAAGATGTTGCTGTCCTTTTCTGTTAATTTATCAGTTAATTAGGTCAAGATTGGTAGAAGCAACCAGAAATGAAACTGGTGTTCCAAACCTTACTCGAATCCTCCCAAACTTCAGTGGTATTTGGGGATCCAGAATCTGGGGTCAGGCAACTTCTTCCCCCTTCTGTTATCTTTTTCTAATATATATTAGGCACCCAAACCTATCTCTATATAAATGAAACTAAACTACAACAATACTTTACTTTCATAACAACTTATATCCCTTCCTTCAGTCAAGAATCATGAAGCACTTTACAAACCAAGAAAATCACAGAAATATGTGCCAACAATGGTTGCATGGAGTTTTGATATGTCCCAACAATTAGTTCCACCTGCCTACTTCTTACTGATCCTTTTAGAGAGAGAGCCACTGGTATCAACTATCTCCTGAAGATCTGAAGAGGTGACCACCTGGAAGGAGGTATACTCCCTTAACCTGAAATCACCTGGAGTTTTTTCCTCTCCTAAAGGCTGGGTGGTTAGAAGAGAAGGAATGACTGGAACTCCCCCTGGAGTGGAATAAAGATTTCCACCTCCTCAGGTTTTTGGGAGGAGGACCTGGAAACAACCACTGTGCAATCAAACCCCTTCTTTGCAAGCTTTTGGGAGGAAGGAAATGAAAATTCTATCCCTCTTCAAGAAAGTGCAGTTAAGTTTGTCTTTTTGGGTCCTTTGCCATTGATAACTCTCAGACTATTGTATACAACAAAAGAGATAGTGTCATACAACAGAGAGGTAATGTCCGTTTACATTTTAAAATACACCACTCACTTCAGCAATGAGAGAGCAAAGGGAAAAAACTCTTTTGTTCAGAAGCAGGAATTCATCCATTAGGAATATGGCCCTGCTAAGAAAAGATAGAAATTCTGAAAACCTTACAGGTTTCCTTTACTGCCTCATAAATAATGATGCAGTGGCGCCACGTAGTGGTCAATTTTAATTTTGGCTGCCTCCACTAGGGACAGTCTTCAGAGAGTGTAGTGCAAGCTCTTCTTTCAACAACTTGTCATTTAGTCTGCACTATGCGTTTACTATTGTGCATGTAATACATTTGATAGCTGCTCACAAACAGGGAAGAACAGGTTGGGGAAGTAGAAGTGGATGGCAGCTTGGGCCAAACAGCTGTATACAGACTCTGGACTTCAGAAAAGCAGACTTTGACTCCCTCAGGGGGCTGATGGGGCAGGATCCCTCCGGAGATTAATACAGGGAGGAAAGGAGTCCAAAAGAGCTGGCTGTATTTCAAAGAAACCTTATTGAGGGAACAGGAACAAACCATCCTGATGTGCAGAAAAAATAGTGGGGTTTTTTGGCAGGGTTGGCTTAACAGATAACTCTTCAGTGAGCTTAAACACAAAAAGGAAGCTTACAAGAAGAGGAAGCTTGGAAAGGTGACTAGGAAGGAATATAAAAATATTACTCAGGCCTGTAGGGGTGAAATTGGAAAGGTCAAAGCACAGCTGGAGTTGCAGTTAGCAAGGAACATGAAAGGTAACAAGAAGGGTTTGAAAAAGGTATGCTAACAACAAGAGGGTGGTCAGGGAAAGTGTGGGCCCCTTACTGAATGGGAGCAGCAACTCAGTGACAGATGATGTGGAAAAAGTTGAAGTACTCAATATGTTTTTTTGCCTCTGTCTTCACAGACAAGGCTGGCTCTCAGACTACTGCACTAGGCAGCACTGTATGGGAAGGAGGGGAGCAGCCCTCAATGCTGAAAGAACAGGTTCAGGGCTATTTAGAAAAGCTGGACATGCCAAGTCTATGTGGCATATGTATCAAAGAGTGCTGAGGAAGTTGGCTGATGTGATTGCAGAGACATTGGCCATTATCTTTCAAAACTCATAGTGACTGGGAGAGTTCCTGTCTGATTGGGAAAAGGCAAATAAAGTGCCCATCTTTTAAAAAGGGAAGAATGGGATTCCAGAGACCTATAGACCAGGCAGCCTGGCCTAAGTCCCCCCCAAAATTATAGAGCAGATCTCAGGGAAGCCATTTTGAAGCCGTTGGAGGAGATTAAGTTGATCAGGAACAGTCAGCATGTATACACCAAGGGCAAGTATGGCTGACCAACCTGATTGCCTTCTGTGATGAGAAGACCAGCTCTGTGGATATAATTTGTCTTTAGCAAAGCTTTTGATATGGTCTCCCACAGTATATTTGACAGCTAGTTAAAGAAGTATGGGTTGGAAGGGAGTTAGAAAGCTGGCTAGATTCACTAGATTCAATGGGTGATCAACAGCTCGATATCTAGTTAGTAGTTGGTATCAAGCAGAGTGCCCCAAAGGTTGGTCAAGGAGCCGATTTTGTTCAACATCTTCATTAATGATCTAGATGATGGGGTGGATTGCACCCTGGGCAAGTTAGCAGATGACACTAACCTGAGGGGCCTGGTAGATATGTTAGAGGGCAGGAGTAGGATACAGAGACCATGTCTACACTTGCAAGTTAGGTTGACCTAAGGAGGCTTAAGTCGACCTAACTTAGTCCCTGTCCACACCAGGCTTTCATTAGGTCGACTTAGGAATATCCTTAAGTCGACCTAATGAAAGCTTAGGTCGACTTAGTAAGACCTGCCGGTTAGGTCGACCTAACCCTCCTTAAGTCGACCTAACACTCCTTTAGGTCGACCTAAGCACAGTGTGGACGCTTATATCCACTTTATTAAGTCGACCTAAGGGCAGTTAGGTCGACATAACAAAGTGGACTAAGTCCACATCCACGGAAACCACTTTGTTAAGTCGACTTAATAAGGTCGACTTTAAGTCAACTTAAAGTTGACCTTATTAAGTCAACTTAAAGTCGACCTAATTTTTTCTAGTGTAGACATAGCCAGAGTGACCTAGACAAATTGAAGGATTAAGCCAAAAGAAATCTGATGAGGCTTACCAAGGACAAGTGCAGAATCCTTCACTTAGGACAAAAAAATTCGATGCACTGCTACAGACTGGGGACTGACTGGCTAGGCAGCAGTTTGGCAGAAAAGACCTGGGGGTTACAGTGGACAAGAAGCTGATTATGAATCAGTGTGGCCTTGTTTCCAAGAAGACTAATGGCATAAAATTAATAGGAGCATTGTCAGCAGAGTGAGGGAAGTGACTCTTCCCCTCTATTTGGCATTGGTGAGGCTCTATCTGACTTATCGTGTCCAGTTTTGGGCTCACCACTACAGAAGGGATGTGGACAATTGGAGAAAGTCCAGTGGAGGGCAACTAAAGTGATTAGGCGTTTGGGGTACATGATTTATAAGGAGAGGGTGAGGGAACTGGGCTTATTAAGTCTGCAGAGGAGAGGAGTGAGGGGGGACTTGATAGCAGCCTGCAGCTACCTGAAGAGGGTTCCAAAAAGGGTGGAACTCGGCTGTTTTCAGTGGCCACAGGTGATAGAACAAGGAGCAATGGTCTCAAGTTGCAGGGGGAAGTCTAGGTTTGGTATTAGGAAAAACGTTTTCCTAGGTGGGTGCTGAAGCACTGGAATAGGTTACCTAGGGAGATGGTTGAATCTCCATACTTAGAGGTTTGTAAGGCCCATCAGGGATGATTTACTTGGGGTTGGTCCTGCTTTAAGCAGGGAATTGGACTAGATCAGTGGTTCTCAAATGTGTCAACCACAGTGGTGAGTGCCGCGGCAGGAAAGCACCGCCAGAGAGCTGCAGTGGGTGGCTGCTGGCTCTTTAGAACCTGTTGTTATACTCTAGCAGCTTTTAAAGGCCCAGGAGCAACAAACAAACAAACAAACAAAAAAGTAGCCCCAAGCAATTTGGCAATTTTGCTTTAATCAACCCTACCTCTAACCCTAACCCTGCACCAAAAGCTCTTGGGGCTGCTTTTTTCTTGCTGGCCCTTTAAAGCTGCCAGCCTTAAAGGACCAGCAGGAAAAAAGCAGCGCCCCACCCCCAGCGCTTTTGGCAGCACTTGGCTGAAAGTACTGGGTGGGGGGGGGGGGGTACTTTTTCCCTGCTGCTCTTTTTTAAAGGGCCAGCAGGAAAAAAAGCAAATTCCCCCAATTCTCCTGCAAGTTCTTTTGGTGGCACTTGGCCGAAAGCACTGGGTGGGTGGGTTTATTTTTCCTGCTGGTCCTTTAAAAATGGCAACTTTTAAGGACCAGCAGGAAAAGAGCACCCCCGCCCTCCATGCTTTTGGCAGCGGTGAATGGCCAAAAGTGATGGGGGTGTGCTTTTTTGCAGCAGTGGGAGCTAGCCCCCACCACTGATACTGTCTTTTCAGGCAATTTTCTTTCAACAGCGGGGGCCACTTGAATCCACCACCGAAAGTGGTGCCGCCCGGGGAGCCTTGGCAGTGGGGGAGCCTTCGTGTGTCATGCGCAGCTGGAACCCTCCCAGCTGTGTCCCGACCTTGGAAAGGTTGAGAACTCCCAGACTAGATGACCTCCTGAGGTCCCTGCCAACCCTAAGCATCCATGATTTGGAGTCCAGCCTCTTTAGTTTATGACTACTTCCTTGCACTGCACTGTGAATGACAAGAAATCATACCCAATTATGGAACTGGAAGCAGTTAGTTTATTCATAGATTCATAGTTTCCAAGACCAGAAGAGACCTTCGTGATCATCTAGTCCAGTCGTTCCCAAGCTTTTCGCCTGAAGGGCCACAAATATCATTTTTATAGCCATGAAGGGTGATGAGTCTATTTCATTAAAATTTAATTAATTATATTTCTATTAAATTTCAATTAAAATTAAATAATTAATTTAAAGTGATTCAATTACTTTAATTTAAATTACATTTTAATTAAAACATTCAAAATTTAAAAACATTTATTTGGTGAAAAACATTTAAAATTTAAATGTTTGATTTTTTTAAATTAAAAAACAGCTTTAAAATTCAAAATTTTTAAATTAAAAACTATCAAACTCTTAAAAACAGTGGTGGCCACAGCCTGGGTCCCAGCCGCACATCGGGACTGGGTGGAGGGGATGGGGGATGGACTGCCACAGCCTGGGTCCCAGCTACATGCCAGGACTGGGCAAGTGGGGGGCCGGCAGACATAGCTTGGCTCTGGCAATAAGCAGGGGGCTGCAACCTGGGACTGGGCGGGTGAGGGGATGGTGGCCACAGCCTGGCTCCCAGTTGCTCATTGGGCCTGGATGAGGAGCGGGATGCTGCAGCCCAGCTCCCAGCTGAGCGCCAGAACTGGGCGGGGAGTAGAGGGTCACAGCCTGGCTCCAGGCTGCGTGTCAGGACCAGGCGGGGGCAGGCGCTGCCTGGACAGCAGCAGGGGAGCACAGGCAAATTGTGCCTGACCAACCTGATTGCCTTCTATGATGAGATGACTGGATTTGTGGATGCAGGAATAGCCGTCGATGTGATATACCTCGACTTTAGCAAAGCTTTTGATACAGTTTCCCACAACATTCTTGTCGGAAAGTTAAGGAAGTATGGGTTGGATGAATGGACCATAAGGTGGATAGAAAACTGGCTAGATCATTGGGCTCAGCGGGTAGGAATCAATGGCTCAATGTCTAGTTGCCAACCAGTAACGAGTGGAGTGCCCCAGGGGTTGGTCCTGGGGCCGGTTCTGTTCAACATCTTCATTAATGATCTGGATGATGGGATAGATAGCATGCTCAGTAAGTTCGCGGATGACCCCAAGCAGAAGGGCATGATAGACATGCTGGAGGGCAGGGACAGGATTCAGAGAGACCTAGACAAATTGGAGCATTGGGCCAAAAGAAATCTCATGAGGTTCAACAAGGAGAAGTGCAAAGTCCTGCACTTAGGACAGAAAATCCCATGTACTGCTACAGGCTGGGGACTGATCAGCTAAGTAGCAGCACTGTAGAAGAGGACCTGGGGGTTATGGTGGACAGGAAGCTGGATATGAGTCAACAATGTGCCCTTGTTGCCAAAAAGGCCAATGGCATATTGGGCTGCATCAGTAGGAGTGTTGCCAGCAGATCGAGGGATGTGATTATTCTCCTCTATTCGGCAGTGGTGAGGCCACATCTGGAATACTGTGTCCGGTTTTGCACTCCCCATTATAGAAAGGATGTGGACAAATTAGAAAGAGTCCAGTGGAGGGCAATGAAAATGATTAGGGGGCTGGGGCACATGACTTACGAGGAGAGAGTGAAGGAACGAGGTTTATTTAGTCTGCAGAAGAGAAGACTGAGGGGGGGTTGATAGCAACCTTCAACTACTTGAAAGGATGCTCCGAAGTGGAGGGAGCTAGGCTGTTCTGAATAGTAACAGAGGACAGAACAAGGAGCAATGGTTTCAAGTTGCAGCTGAGGAGGTCGAGGTTGGATATTAGGAAAACCTTTCTCGCTAGGAGAGTGGTGAAGCATTGGAATGGGTTACCTAGGGAAGTGGTAGAATCTCCATCTTTGGAAACATTTAAGGTCAGGTTAGACAAACCCTGGCTGGGATGATTTAGTGGGAGTGGTCCTGCTTTTAGCAGAGGATTGGAATAGATGACCTCATGAGGTCCCTTCCAACTCTATGATTCTAAAGGGCCCTGAGGTCCACTTTTGGTCTGCAGGCCAAGGTTTGGGAATCCCTGATCTAGTTTGATGTCTTCTGTAACACAGGCCATAGAATTTCTCCAGAATAATTCTTAGCACATAGCTTTTAGAAAAACATCCAATTCTTGATTTAAAAATTTTCACTGTCACTGTTAGAAATGTATGCCTTATTTTCAATCCAAATCTAGCTTCAACTTCCAGCCACTGGATCATGTCAAACCTGTTTCTCCTAGACTGAAGAGCCATTATTAAATATTTGTTATCCATGTAGGTACTTATAGACTATAATAAAATCACCTCAATCTTCTCTTCGTCAAGCTAAATAGATAGAGGTCCTTGAGTCTATCACCATAAAACATGTTTTCTCATCCTTTAATCATTCTTGAGGCTCTTTATTGAACCCTCTCCAGTTCAGCAACATCCTTCTTGAACTAGTGACACCAGAACTGGATACAGTATACCAGCACATCCGTTCCAAATACAGAGAGAAAATAACCTCTCTGCTATTACTCAAGAACCTTGTTTAGGCACCCAAAGATCGCATTCGCCCTTTTGGCCACAAAAATCACACTGGAAGCTCAGGTTCAGTGATTATCCACCACAACTTCCAAATCTTTTTCAGAGTCTTTGCTTCCCAGAATAAAGTCCCCCATCCTGTAAATATGGCCTATATTTTTTGTTCCTAGGTGCATACAATGACATTTAGTCATTAAAATGTATCTTATTTGCTTAATCCCACTTTACCAAGTAAACCAGATTGCTCTGTATCAGTAACCTGTGTCTTCATTATTTAGCAATCAACTACGGAAAGAGCCATGCCACACCTTTTCAGCCAGGAATGTAGTTCATTATATTATAGAAACACATAGTCATATTTTAAACAGACACTCAGCATTCATGTTGTATTATAACATACTTTAAAAATAACCCACAATTATTAAAATATCAAATTAGTTCAACAGTAGTTTTAAAGAACACTTTTATATGTTCAACTTGCTTTCTACTCAAGCTTTTTTACCAACCTGTAAAATCATTCTTGACCAGCAGGGGGCACTATATTATTATTATTGTTATTAAATATGTAACTAATATCAACTTCACATTTCAAATGTGTCAATCTGTGCCCTATACTAGGGCCCTGTTATGGAGTATAGTGAAGTTTAACATCCTGTTACTTGCCCTGAGATTTGGATTGGAGTTTGATTTATAAAACTTGTTATCCCATGAGTACAGAAACCTCATTGCTTTGGCTGGATTCCTTTACAGAAAAGTCCTATAGAATTTAAGGATGAAAGCAATGGAGTACAGTGCAAATTTCACATGGTTCTATAGAAGTTACTCTAAAAACCTACAGACTATTTGAAAGATTTTCTTCTTTGCATTTTTTGAACCATGCTAACGAAATTCTACAGCATAAACAGGATTATCTATACAATTCTATGGGATATAGTTCAGAAAGATAAACATTTTTCTGTTAATTTTTTTTTTAAAAAGGATTTCTCCATACGTTTTACCCAAAGAAAGAAAGAAAGAAAGATGGTTTCGGCTGTTTAAAGTCCCTCTCTTTCTTCCAGGGTATTTGCTGGCTTTTGGCAGGGCCAGATCAAGGCAGGCAGCCCACGGCCTAAAGAGGTGCCCTGAGGCCCTTCCAAAATCTGGCCCTGGCCAAACAATAGGCTGCTGCCACCCACCATCAGCTTGTCCGCCCTTGCCTGCAGCATCATCAGGCCACGGACCCTACCTGCAGCACCACTGAGCCTCAGGCCCTGGACCACCCCCCAGTGCTGGCCATGCTGCAGGTCCAGCCTCTGCCACGGTGCCAGCAAGGATGGCCCTCCCGACTCAGGCTGGGTGCCACTGCAGTAGGTGGAATTGGGCCACAAGAGTGGACGGGCCTTGATCTGGTCCTGGCTCTTAGTAGTCAAGGGCCCAGGTTGAAGGTCTCTCCTACAGCAGGCTCTAGGGTCCTTTCTTCCATGGCTAGGAAATAGCTCAGTAAACAAGGTATTCTCATTCTCATTCTCCTCCTGCTGCTCCTGGGATAGGCTCAACCAGCTGCCACTCCTCTGGGACTGACTTACAGAACCTCGTGATTGGCTCTTCCCTTCTCCTCTTTCCCCCAAACAATTTCAAAATTCCATGGACTCTTTTTGATAAAGGGAGAGGGGAGTCCAGTCATCAAGAAGCCCATGAAACTAATTTTATTCAACATTTTTACTAAAGATCTTGTCACAGAAAGTAGAAGTGTGCTAATGAAATTTGCTGATGATACAAAGTTGGGAGGCATCATCAATACAGAGGAGAATTAGAATATTATATAGGAAGATAGACCTGGATGACCTTGAAGACTGGAGTGACAGAAAGGTCCTGTACTTAGAACCTAATAATAAGAATTTCTGCTGCAAGCCGGGGGGGCTCAACAGCTAGAAGTAACAGAGGAGGAGAGACACCTAGGTGTATGGGTCATCAGAGGACAAATATGAACCACCAATGTGATGTATCTGTGAAAAAGGCAAATATGACTCTAGAATGTATTAAGCAAGGCATTTCCAGTAAAGAGAGAGAAATATTAATACCAGTATAGTACACACTGGTGAGACCTCATCTGGGATACTGAGAACAATTCTGGCCACCCATCTTCAAGAAAGATTAATTCCAACTGGAACAAGTGCAAAGAAGAGCTAGTTGGATGATCAGGGGTGTGGAGGCCATGTTTTATGAGCGAAGACTAGAAGAGCTTATCTCATTTAGCTTAGCAAAAAGAAGGCGGAAAGGCGCTATGGTTGCTCTCTATAAATACATTAGGGAGGTAACTATAGGGAGAGTGGCATGCTCTTTAAGCTAAAGACTAACGTTGGCCGTAGAACAAATTAATGTAAATTGGCTATGAACAAACTAAGGCTGGAACTTAAAGATTTCTAACCCTGAGGGGGGTGAGGTCTGCAACAGCCTCCCAAAGGGAGCTATGGGGGCAAACAACTTAATTAGTTTTAAGTGATAGATCTACAGATGTAGGAGTGGAGATGTGCAACAGCATTGCTTGTGATGGTGGAGGGACTCAGGTCCAGTTAATGACATATTCCTAAAACTAATGCTTCCAGATTTTGGTCGGAAAGGGATCTCCCCTTGGCCCCAGTGTATTCTGGGAAGGGTTATTTTCCTCTTTCCTCTGAAGCATCAAGGCTAGCCCTGGCTAGTGATGTTTGCCAGGACTCTGAAGTGGTATCAAGCACTCTCTCTCTCAGCTGATTGTCCAACTGATTCTTGCTTATCGTCAAACTGATCTCCATATATGGGGCAGGGCAGGAATTTTTCTCCAGGTCAGACTAGCAGTGATCTTGGGGGTGTTTCACCTTCCTCTGCTGTATGTGGCTGCAGGTCACTTGCCAGGATTATTTGGGGATTTCCCATTTAAACATTTTCCTCCCATTGCATTGGCCTCAAGCACTGGTACATCACAGTCCCTTCTCTCCTCCGCCTGTGGCACATAATAGTCTAGTCCCTTGGGGACTGTGATACCTTGGTCTCTATGTCTCTGTTTAGTTGTTGGGTTTAGTGTTTGAGTGCTGGTTGGTCCTGGTGGCCTGGATATATAAGAGGTCACACTGGGTGATCTAGCAGGCCTTCCTGGCCCTGAACTCTGATTCTTTGGCTGTCCTTTTGCAGCCTCTTCTGAATCCAGTCCCATCATGCCTGGTTGTCAAAGAGTCTCCAGCTGCCATCTTCTTTGAGAGATTCTGGGTGACAGAGGAACCCAATGAATGACATAAGCATAATATACAAATGGTCGTTTCCCAGTGTAATCAGCACATCAGGTGCAGATAGTCCCCTTTCTCTCTTCTGCCACATTCTCTACTGTTCTACAAAGAACACTGTGACCATATACAAGCAAAAGGCCAGCCAAATGTTTCAATTTACAATCCTACACCACCCTTTACTGAGCAGTGACCAGGGTTGACAACCGTCTGTAAATTTATGGACAACCCATTTTAAAAGTATGCAAATTTCCTGCTGTCCGTGAGTCCATAATTAAAAGGAAATGTCTGTGAAAATCGCTCCCTCATCAGCAGTCTAGCAGCTACTACCTGCCTGCTGTTCTGCCCCTCCTCTGGCAGTGGCTTAGCACTTCAGTAGTCCAGCAGTTTATCAGCCCCTGCCTGACCTCCAGGAACTGGCCTGGGCAGTGAGCAGGAGTGGAGGGGGGCTAGTTAACAGACAGGTGGGGAGGGGACTCAGACTCAGTCAGAGAACTGGGAGAGGATCATAGGAAGCACAGCAGCCCAGTCTCCGAGGCACCTGAGCTCTGACAGAGGCTGCAGGGCTCCGTGTGAGTCAGGGCACTGTCCTGCAGCTGCAGGGCTAGCTGAGGTATGCCAGCTGAGAGCAGAGTGGATCTAGGATGAAGGTTGCTTGGGAGACCCTGCTCAGTGGTGGTTAAGGGGACACTGAGCAAAGCCCCAAGCAAGTCACACTGCATCTCATGTCAGATTGGAATCGGATTGACTGCCTGGATTGCAAAACCTTCCTCAAGTGTTTAAAACAGCAAAAAGTTTTGTTTATAACCTGAACTCCCCCACATACACATGTCTACCTCCCCCAGTCTTCCCCTCTAACTCTGTCCTCCCCCTTTCCACTTGGCCTAGGCTGTTTCTCCAAACTGGAGTCCAGAGAGATCGTTACTACAAGGTGCCTGTACTACAGGAACAGACTAGCCTACAGCAGCAGCTGCTGCACCCAGCAGCTGCAGGGGCAAAATCCTCAGCGAGCCCCTCTGTGCTCCCTGGGGCTGGGGGTGAGGTAACCAATGACCATTGTACCTGGAGTCCCTAGGCCCCAATCCTATTTGTGGTGGGATCTCTAGTGCTCCTCCCCCAACCTCTCTCATTGCTCCACTATGTGTCCCAAAGTGTGACATTACTGTGACATTATGATATGATTATAATGATGTTATTGTATTGTTTACGTTGTTTCTAGCAATGTTAGTAAAAACGTTTCCTGTGTCAGTTTTTTAAAAAAAAAAAATCAACTTCAGCTCTTCATATCAGTAAAAACTAAAATGCAACCCTGGCGGTGACTGAGTGAAGTATCAAAATAAAGTGTATATATATAATGTTTCAAGAAGCTAAAATGAAATCATTTAAAATATGGCTGATTTTTTGAAAAGGAGGAAACTGCGCTTCCCATCCACATCAAGTATGCTGGTTGCAGTACTGTGCTGTCTCTGCCCCTGCCTGCAACAGGAACCAAATGCAGTTCATTTCTGAGACCCCACCACCTATGATAAGCCTTTTCTTGTGTGCAACATTAGAAAATAAGGTTGTTATTTCTGCTTATCTGGCTGGATGATTTTCTGTGGTTCCCTTATTCTGAAACTTGTGACAGCATACTTGTTTCTAATGTTGTACAACTTTTAGGCACATTCTACTTCTGACTAAATACACAGATGAAGCTTTCACAGTCTGCATCCTCTAATTGGAAAAAGGCTTGAGACAAATTTAGGAGGCTCCAAGCTTCTTCGTGTCACCACAAAGCAATTTATATTCTTCAAAAAACCACTAAGAATGTTGGTAACATGCTAAGTTTTCAGTACTCTCAGAGGAAAACAGGAAGATCTTAATGAAAATGCCAAGTATTATATGTTATCATGCCCAACAAGGATTTGCACTGTGAGACCACACTAAACAAGCTGAAAATACATCCTTTAGTGGAAAGGTTGACGACAACTTCATTCGGTTGCTCTGTTTGCAGGAAAAATACGATCCCAACACTTCAAAGTTGTTAAACAGAGTCAATACAAATTCACAAGTCCGGTTGTTCAAAATGAGAAAATGGAAATCATGGCACTTTAAATTGTGAGTACTATTTCTGAGAAAGTTTTTGGGAAGTGGCATATTAGGAAGGTAGATGAAACAGACTTTTCCAACAGAGAAAAGTAGATTTATGCATTCATTACGCAGGTGATGACATGAACGTACAATCCACTGAACTCTCCAAAATCAAAGTACCCTGTACATCAGTAATTAAAGATATATGATTGCATCTAAAATCTGAGAATCAACAACTGTTGTGAACAATGCTATGACGGTGGCCCTAAAATGGCAGGCTTAGTATCAAATGCAGAAACAAGACTGCCACAGAAGGAACTGTGAACTACACATGCTCATTGTTATGGGCATGCTGTGAATTGGACATGCCAGAATGCTATTAAATATAATACTATCCTAAGAGATAGTCTTGACACTGTTTACAAAATAAAAAATGTAAAACATCACCTAGTGAGGTGCTATATTTCAGAACATACAACAAGAACTGTTTAAGTACCTCACCATCTTGTCTATGTCCAGTAAGATGGACTTTCTGTGAAAAGGATTGGCTTCAGTTTCTGAGCACTACTTTGAGTTGCATGCCATTTGGAAAGTTGCAAGAAATGTAAAGAAAGATCTGAAATGATAGCTCCCATTGGTGGCATAGCAGCTCATATGGAAATGTTTAATTTCCTCTTTGGGACTGATTTTGGTAAGAAAGGCCTAAAAAATCCTAGACAGTTTTTGTCTGTCTAAAACTTGGCAAGGGTCTGACATTTCAGCAATAGAAGGCCAATCTCTTATGAAAATTATCCTTAATTCACTTCAGTCCATCCAGTCAAATGAAAGTTAAAACTTATTCTGGGAGCAAATGCACCAGAAAAGTTGAATGGAAACAGAATGCCCAAGCTTCCAAGAAAAAGTTATCAAGAAAATGCAAATATTTACAAGTGAACCCAGCTACCCAAATTCAACAAAAGAATCTTATCAATACATCTACTTTTGAGATATTTGATTTTACAGTGTCCATTATTAGTTCAAGAATTGATCAGACATTTTACAAAATTATCCAAAATCCTGACATTATCAAAATAAACCCAAAACTTAACAGAAACACAAGTTCAAGACTTGTGTCAGGTGTCTGACTCCAATTTAAACCATGATTGACTGATTTCTTAGCTTCATCTGTTGCAAGTCAACTTCAGCCTACAAAGAGATCAGTTTGCTGAATATCTTAGCTGGCTCACCCAAAGCACACATCAGTTTTTTTCCAGTGTGATGAGGCTGATAAAACTGATTTTGGTGGCAGCCCAGGCATAGTTTCAGACCAGAGTTTCAGAGCACTACATAAGATTCAAGCATTATTTTGATCCACAATGGGACAATCGTGACTCAACTGGTGTTTGATTTTACATGCACACAAGGACAAAACTGACAGCTTACAGCCTGCAAATGTTGCAGAAGAATTCATTTCAAGAAACCCAGGAGGAAGATCGTTGTCTGGAACTTTTTCAGATTTGTAAACTGTTCTTTTTAACTTATGTTTTAAAAAGTCATGCTGTCATGAGCAGCTTTAGATGGTGACTAAATGTATCCACTTTTAATCGAGTGGGATAAAGTGTTTCAAACTCCGTGTTTCTTTCATTAATGCGAGCCCTAAAATGTGGGGGCAGTATGGTACTCTCCCCTCCAAACTCTACCTGGTCACGCCCAGGCCTGTTCCAAGTGAATAGACTGGACAGAAAACAAGACCAGAAATCAAACATCAGATCCTAGCAACTTACACTTCTTAGCACCTTCTACCCAAGGATTTCAGTGCACTTTACAAACAAGAACCAATTTTATTTCTCCGTAAGGCAAGGTTTTGTTATTCTCATGTTACAAATGTGAAATCGTGAGGTTCAGTGACAAACAAAATCAGTCAGGAAGCCAGTGATAGATGTAGTCTGCTTGGCCTCCCTGCTAGCCTCAGCCATAAAGTCTATCCTTTCGAGGTGGGTGGTTTTCAAAGTAGCGCAGAATGAAGCATTGGGCCAACCAGTTCAGAATGCACCCACACCCACTTTTATAGTACCATTTTTTAGAGTGCGAGACCCATTCTGCAAAGTCCACTTGACTATCCTAGGAATAACGATGATTACCTCTCTGTGTGTTTGTGGTACGGGACCCTTATTTTGTAGAGCAGCAAAGAAGTGCATTAATTTATATAGCTGTGAAGTATTGCTGATCAGTCTTTCACAAAGTATTTTCTTTATAACAAGCCAGTTCAGAAAATAAAGAAAGGAAATGGCTGGCAGTTTCCAGAACATGTATTTTTTTATCCCTCTATTTTGTCTCTTGTGTCACACAGTAAGTAATGCTTTAAAGTAGTGGTAGGTCTATTTCATGACAGAAGCAGATCTTCCTTCGGGAATTGAAGAACGGGATAAAGCAACATAAATAACAGGTTAGCACTTCATTTTAAGTATTTGGATGGCATTAATTCATATAACACTCCTTGAAACCACACCAAACTTACCCCGAGAAAACTTGTTTAAGTCACATACAAGAAACTGTACAGAAGCCAGTACTTGTTGTTAAATTGATTTAAGTGTTTTGTGTGTCCCTTTTTGAAAAATAAACTGCATTACACATAAGCCAGATGAAGAGCTGTAGAATTATTTAGGATTTGGGGGTGGGGGGAGTTTCCTGTATAGCTGCACAAGTCTTGATTACATAGCAATTGGTTTTCCAACTCGGCTCATGTAATGGAATGTTAAAGAAATATAGGGATCATGATGGAATGACTGTGATACATTGACAGGGGTCATTTATACTATTTGAATATTTTTGCTTTGGTCACTCTTCCTGCTCCCTCCCTTCTTCCCACAGGATATTCGGTTATTTTCAATTTTTGAAATAGGAGGGTGATTTAGCTTATTGTAAAGGAATACAAGTACCATGGTATAGGAGTCAAGTGATAAACACAAACTAACATATCCAATACCTTCACTTAGTATTTAAACATTAGACAGAGTTTTGATAGTGTTTTTACAAAACATAACTAAAAATTAACTATACCCTTCAACCATAATATGGTAACTTAAAAGATCAAGGGCCAGTGCATGGGGATGTGACAACTTCATTCATAGGTTTAGCTCCTGATGCAGCATTCTTTGAGTTTGCACATAGACTTCAACAGGCTTTGGACCAGGCCCTAAGTGTTGTTCAATTTCTTACACTTAGGGAGATGGATGATTGGTTCTGATCGGTTGGAAATTGTGACTCAGGCCCCCTGGGATACCCACTTGAATATGCAAGGCAAACTCTCCAAACCCTGATGGGTGGTACTTAAACCAGACTCCCAATGAGTAACAAACCATGTTTCTGAGTCCCCGCACCAGTTACCAAGAAACATAACAAGGCATAAACTGCCCCCTTATTGCACATCAGCTCCTCTGGTTCTCAACTAGCCACATGATCTCTTAAAGGGATAGGTTCTTCTGACCCCAAAGAACCAGCCACATTACACAGAACAATATAGGTTTGGATCTTACTCAAAATACCACACTGCCAGCCAAGCCTTTAGTAACTAAAACTAAAGGTTTAAAATAAAAAGAAAAGAAATGAATTATGAGAGATGTTAAAGGGCCACAGTGAATCACATACATACAAATGATTAAGAGTCCATGTAAAGCAAGTCCTTGGAAGAATGTAGAGTTTGCAGGTTGTTCAGTTCCTCTGGCAGACACCCAGCACCTGAGTGGGTCTCAGTCCTTTGTCCAGTTGCAAATGCACAGATCCAGAAGTAGGTGTTAGCTGGAGACTGAAGACAAAAAGGAGTTGGTGCTGCTACCTTTTATCACCTCTGGTCTTCCCCATGCTGTGTAGAGTTTTTGCAAATCAAAATGGAGTTGCGTCACATGGTCGGTCCAGGTGACTCACTGAGTAGGTTTCTTCCCAGGCCCATTGTATCTGTGATTCCCTTAATGGGCCATTAAGGAGACAATGACTATAGACATTCAGTCTGAGGAGTTTCCCAGAATCACAGAAGTTGAAACATAGATATAACAAACATATTCCTAACTTCTACTACAGATATGACATCTACACAGAAACAATATAATCATTCCTAGCAAATTATAACCTTTCTATTGGTACCAAACATGGCATAGCTCCTATGGATTATTGCAATTATGAAATATTAATATGAAAAACAATCATAAATGATCCCCTAAATCTGGACAGCATCACAGAAGTATTTTGGTCATACCCAGCTGTTAATACTAAAAGGGTGTGCATTGCTGGGGGTAATAGAAAGGGGGGTTATTATTATTTATTTAGTTATTTCCTGAATGTCCCCTTCAAATGGTGTAGCCCACTTCACCATCTCCCCAGTAATGAAAAGTATTTTGATGTTAATGAGTCATTCAGGAATGATTAAAACTATTCACAGAGAATTGATGATTGTTCATCTATATTCTAAAAATAGCTGTTTCTTGTCTCCTCATGTACACTAGAGCAACAAAACAATAATGCCAGAGAAGGGAGGCAAAGGGCCGTCTGTTCGAGAGGAGCCAAACGTTTACATAGACAGTATTAAGGAAGAAAAAAACCATGGAAGTTCTTTTAATCAGAGCTAGCTTACAAAGTTCTAGGAAGGGTCACAGTCCTCACTGTTAACATCATGCTAGACGCTCAGACACATGATTCATCAAGAATAAGTACTCTGATTGAAGCTAGTTGGGAAATGGGAAGGGGCTCCAGAGAAGATTGATTTTTTGGAGCAGGGGGGAAAAAAATCACAAACCAGAATATACTGGCTAAAAACTAAAATATGGGCTACCTAGTCAGATTACATTTCTGATAATGCACCATGTTCTCCCTCGTGTCTGACCACTTTTCTTTTACCTAGCTAATTGACAAGGCAGAGCAAATAACTTTGTTCAGAACAACTTTCAGAAGCCGTCAGTATCCTGGATCCTTCTCAGTCCAGTTTCAAGCCAACAAGTGGTATAGACTCAACACTGACTGCTCTGGAAAGAAAAATCCTCACGTTTGTAGTCCAAACTGTCCATATCCATATTTTATCGGATACAGTTAACCAACAAAACTCCTGTTTCACCTCTACAATGATACATGGGTGACAAGAATGTTCTGAAATGACTGAAGCCATTCCACTCCGACCAGACTCAAAGAACTATTAGGGATACCTGTTCCACAACCTCCAAAGCCCTCATCTGCAGACTCTCAAAAAGCACACAATTCTCCAGCATGTTATTAATGATTTATATAAAGCCATTGAGACAACTGATGTAATAAAACAATACGGGCTGAAATTTCAGCAGCAGGTGGTTAAAAATGAATGATTAAAAAAATAAAAGCAAAAAACAAAAAAATCCAACTGATTGTTGATATTTAAACTGAATTTTTTTATTTGAAATTAAATATTGGCTTTTTTTTTTAAATCTATATAAAATTAAATTTGAACTTATTACAGTCTATGTTAAGACCTAAATTTATTATAATATATTAAAATAAAAAATATTAAGCTATACATATTTGTTGCCAAACTAAAGAAAATCAAAGCACTGAACTGGAAGTCACTGGCTAAGCACATGGACCAGGGTTTGTTGAAGTGCTAAACCAGTTTTTGACAGCAATCGCGTCTTCTGCAGGGACAGTAAGAATATTTTCTTCATGTCAAACAAGGAGTCCTGTGGCATTTATAAAGACTAACAAATGTATTTATTGCATGAGCTTTCATGGGAGAAAATCCCACTCCATCAGACGCTTTGACCAAGTGGGATTTTCTCCCATTAAAACTCATGTGACAAATAAATTTGTTAGTCTTTATAAGTGCCATAGGGCTCCTTGTTTGTTTTGCTGAACTAGACTAACACGCTACCCCTTTTGAATTCTTCATTTCAGTTTATTTAACCACTTCAATTCAATGACTGTTCATTCAAAGTTGAAAAAACACGGAAGCTCATTTTCCTCTTTCAACTGCAAAAAAAAAAAAAAAAAAACCAGAGGTGAGAGGATGAGATCTACTATTCCTAAAATCTTGAAGGACTCGGTGATCAAAAACACACAGTTGATCCCTAATAACAGAGTATACTTCCTTAATTTAATAATTCATCTAGTTTTAAATGCAAAACAAGGTTTTTCTTATGTATCCAACATATTTAGCTCATTTAAATTATTATCCAGGAGTTTGTTTATTTTTTAAAAAAATTAAAATGCTCATTTTATGAATTTTAATTGAATTTTAATTTATTCAAACAGTGCATCACACAAATCAGAGGTAAATAAATCAACATCTATAAATAAAAATGCATCATCCTCCATTTCCTAACAGTAAAAATTAGTAATCTGATTATATATATTAAACTACATAATTGCATCAATGAATGTATATAAATTTAGCATATACTACTATATAACAATAAAAAGCACCAAAGTTAGAGCAAAGATTACATTTGGTTGCAAACCAGTATGTTTTCATGGTTACCAACCAATGGGAATTAACCTTTCTTTAGGAAAATAAATGAAAAGTTCAAATGCAAAGCAAGA
The DNA here is from genome assembly GCA_007922175.1 of Pelusios castaneus. Classification (NCBI taxonomy): domain Eukaryota; kingdom Metazoa; phylum Chordata; order Testudines; family Pelomedusidae; genus Pelusios; species Pelusios castaneus. The sequence continues at coordinate 6,057,751 of ML685849.1, read as the reverse complement.
TTAAAATCAATTATTTAAATCATGGTTTCCTGCTTGCTGATTTAAATCGTTCTTCAAATAGGTGATTTAAATCAGTTTGACTTAAGTCAGTCCTCCCACTGTAAAGTATGCAGACAGACAACACCGGGCTTTATATTTATTTTATGTCTCCCATAAGTGGCACTATCTACCAATTTTCTCAGTGGCTCATCAAAATCAGTACCTGGCTGAAGCTGAACCCATGCCAGACTGAGGAGATACTCAAGGAAGAAGAAATACTCTAAAGAACTTATTTGCTCTGTAATAACCTCCCATCATAAGGCCATCCCCCTGAAGTGGCTGAATTGTCCACAGCCTTGGTATCCCACTAGTTCCTTACTTGTCTCCTTATTTTACTGGATAATCATGGCATCAATACACACCCTCCTCTATCTGTTACTGGACTAAAAAATTATGCCACACACTAATCTAGTCACAGTGTTGCATGTGTTCATGACCACTATGCTTCATTATTGAAGCATATTATATCTACGAATGAATATGTATGCACTGAAAAACCTCCAAATGCTACAAAATAAAGCAGCAGCCCTTCTACTCAGCAACAGATCACCAAGAATAACCCAGCACCCTGCTCTGTGCATTGGCCTCTCACGGAATACAGGATCCAGTTCATATTCTTCATCCTGATATTCAAAGGCCTTGAAGGAACTGACCCTCATAACCTGAGAGAGTTCCACTCCCTCCAGGGCCATTACTTCCCACAATTATGTTCCAGTGGAACAGTGAAACTGTTGCCCAAAAAGGGGAAGATATGGGATATGAGAGTGTGATGGGATGTGCCTATCCCACACTATAGACAAGGGAGTTGACTCTGAATTATGGCATGAGGCAGTTCCACCTCATAGACTGTCTGGGCATGCTCCAATTCCTGCCTCATTAAAAAAAGGGAGCAGCGTAGCTCATCCAGGACTGATTGCTAAAGGAGCGCTGATAGAGGCTTCCACCACAGAACCAGCACAGCTGGGGCCTGGACGAATTGGAGACCCAGTGAACCCAAGAGCAACCCTGGAGCCTGCGACCATCCACCCACCTGAAGACTGGATACATTAAAGGACCCAGAGGCCTGACCAAATGGCAAACCACCATTGGGGGAGTTATGGTAGGAAGTAGCTCAGAGAAGGGGGCTAGACCTGACCTGTGGGAAGAGTCAGCCTGTTATGGGAGGATCCCTGCTGACTTGGTGATGAGTACCCCACCATTATTAAGGCCCTGGACTGGGGCTCAAAAAGCAGGGAAGGCCTGAGCCTCCCTCCCAGGTGCCACATGCCCCTAGGTGGCACCCCACTTCCCCAACAGGCCAACTGGCCCCAGAATTGGGCAAGACTACTGACTTAGGCCATTAGGCCATACTGCCCTGATCCATAAAAGCTGCATATTGAGTCTGGCCATCAGACCATAGTGCCTCACAATCCCCAGGCAGTGCTACTTAAACCCCTAGACAATCTGACCCCCCAAGAGGGCCAGGGGATACCTATCCCCTCCCCAAAAGAGACACAGAACTTTCAAAGAGGATGGATCTAGCCTATGGAACCCACAAGAACAAACCACCACAATTCTCCCCTTTTAAGAAATAGATCTAAAACTTATTTCTTTGACTTAAAACCAAGGCACTTTTAAGGACTAACAAATTTATTCATCGCATGAACTTTCATGGGAGAAATCGCACTTGTCAGATGCTCAAAAATGTAAAGAAAACAATATAGGAAGGAGGGATAAGTGCAGTGAAGTAAGTGTAATCACAGGATCAGGTCAGATTACTTCAACAAATCAAACAGGTTGTATAGATTCAAACTGAGGGAACAACAGAGAAGGAGGGTGAGAGAGGTAACAATCAAAGTTCATAATGAGAAAGCCAGCTCATATCTCTATTCAAACCCGATTTGATGGTATCAAATTTGCATATGAATTCTAACTTTGAAATCTCTATGCAACCTTGACTTAGAATAAACCATTTTAAGGATAGCCATGAATAAACTCAGGTTTGAATAAAGATCTGAGCTGGCTTTCTCATTCTAAACAGTGATTGTCACCTCTCTCAGGCCTGATCTATGGGGCTAAGTCGGCAAGAGATACACATTCTGTGGCACGGATAGTGCGTATCTCCCATCAACTTGGTTACTCCTACTTACTGCTCTGTCTTCACTCAGCTGTGTCGACTTGAAGTGTTCTCCGGTCGACGCAGCCGTACTCCACTTTGAGGGGGTAGACATACTGAGTCGACCAGAGAAGGCTTCTGGGATTGATGAAGCATGTCTACGCTGGCTGCTCAATCGATCTTGCTGTGTCAATCCATCAGGATCGACGCAGCTTTTTCAGTATAGACAAGGCTTCAGCCTCCCTCTCTGTTGTTCCCTCAGTTTGAATCAATACAACCTGTTTGATTTGCTGAAGTAATCTGACCTGATCCTGTGATTACACTTATTTCACAGCATTTATCCCTCCTTCTTATACGGTTTTCTTTCCATTTTCAAGCACTTGACAAAGTGGGAACTTTCCCATGAAAGCTCATGCAATAAATAAATGTGTTAGTCCTTAAAAGTAACACAGGATTCCTTTTTTGTTTTGCTGACCTAGACTAACACAGCTACCCCTTTGGAACTTCTTTGACTTAATTTTCCTTCAGCAACTTCTGCACATACAAATGGGATCAAACCAAAACTCTGCATCCAAACAACTTTGAAGGTAGGCTTTAGAATCTGTATCCAACCACAAATGTCACATTTGATCTCTAGCTCTATATTGGGAGGGAGAAGCAATCCTGTCATTTGGGGTTGTTTGAAATACAGATCAAAATACTACAGCGTGGACCCATTTCTGATTTTGACTGAGTTACGCAGAGTGCGTGTGTTGGAACCCATGTGGATGGAAACAAAAGAAAATATTTATCTATACCACTGTGAAGTGAAATCTCCATGTTTTGCACAACTCCTACTGGCACCCATTTTGGAGGGATTGGTGAATGAGTTTTAAAAATAATCTATGTGTAACTGTTTAATTTACTGATATGTGTTTTAAATACTCATATGCTCCTCATTGTTATTTAGACCCTATGACTCAATGAGTAAATATGGACCTAAGAGAATAAGCCTAGACTGAAAGGCTAGTCTAATGCAGTGATTCTCAACCTATTTACCATTGTGGAGTGCATATGCAGCTCTTTGTGTTATGGGGGGGCCGCATCCATACAGTGTATATACTACCTGAGGATTTCACATAGACTGCAGCTGTGTGCTGATTGGGTCAAAAGCAACTCACAGACTCCATGCTGAGACCCACTGGTCTAATGGTTGAGCTATTAACCTGGGAATTGCGAGGCCCGAAGTTCAATTTCTTCTCCTACTGGGTCACTCAGGAATCACTCAGTCTCTTGTGCCTCGTTTCATTGTCTGTAAAATGGGGATACTAGCATTTCTTACCTCACAGGAGTGTTGTGAGCTTAAATATACCTTTCTAAAATTGAAGCATTCAGATACTATGATAATGGGAGGGGAGCCATATACGTATCACAGATAGAAGTAAGTAGAAGCTGCTGTACCAGGAATTTGATCAGGTGAAGCGTCAAAATAATATTTGCTTAATAGAATCCATTCAAATAAGTGGGGAATTTTAAATAGTGACAAGGGGAGTAACGGCTTCTCTGAGTGTCATTGTTCTGTCAGCTAAACACTAACTGAGATTACATTCTACCGACTCAGCAGCTCTCTCGGGACTTCTGAAATAGCTGTTTTATCACTTAGGAGGAGGCCCAAGCAGTAGCACTAAAACAAGAGATTTCAAGTCAGGGCCTTCCAAGTCTCTGAACAGAAATGGCTTTCATGTCAGAATGAGGTAAGTGTCAAACATCAGCCTCTGTTGTCATTTCTCCCTGCCCAGAGAGGGAAAATTTATATTTTGTGGTAAAGACAAAGCATAGTTTGATGTATACTGTGAATTTTTACTCCAGTACAAATGAACTGTTACAACTTAGTAAGACTGTTTCACCTTACCACACGAGGCATTTCAACAACACTCTACAAAAGAATGAAAAAAAGTGTCCATACAATATGATTTACCAACCTTTCACTGACAGGAAGTAATATTTTTAAAGCCCCTCTGAAATACTGCCCACAATTGGTAGCTGTGGTAACTAATATCAAGTGGGGTTGTTTGGTTTTTTTTAAATCATGCAATAAGAAACCTACAGCTCAGCCTACTTTTTCCCCATATTTTGTGCCACATGTATGTAATGATTGACAGTTCGCTGCAGACGCCAAAGTCTGGGTCTTTAAAATAACTGATACTTCTTCTTTTTCTTCTTTCTGTTTTATAGGCAGGACTGGTAGAGCCCCCTATTATTATGGTTGCCCAATACTTCCCTCTGTAAGACCATGTTTCCAGTTGCTTATAATTTTGTCAAACATTAATCATTTGGGCTGAACTTTTCCAACTGGGATCTGCCTAAGGTTGAGTCTTTTGGGAAAATTTCAGACAAAACTGTTCATAAGATTCCAAGAATGAGGCTCGGGAAAAGCTCATGTTACAATTCTGGTGACCTTTTCTTTGAACAGCTCTAGCACACCCCTCTGCTTTGGATCATAGACTGGAAATTTGGCAGGAAGGTGGCCTTTGTGTCAGACATGTGGTTTTTGCTGTTCCCATGAAAGTCCTCCCAAATTTACAAGTCTTCAAAAAATTGCAGGTCACAAAGGCTCAGTAGCAACCTCTTAGATATTAGCAGCTAAATTCTCAAACAATTCCATGTTCAGTGAACATGCTCCACCCCCTCGCAACGCCAACATGTGATGGGACTGAGCATGCTCCTGCCCACAACTACAGGGTCAGAGCTGGACTTGCCCTGTAATATACATTCATGCATGGGCATTGGAATTAAGAGCAGAGAGCCTGTCTCTCCTGTGCTCTCACTGACCCTCTCCCCACTGGCACCCAGGTAGTGTGGACAAGGAAGCCATATGATACAAATGCAGAGGAACAAAAGCTGGACCTTCAGATGCAGACTAGAACTGGGAGTCAGTGAGGATAGGGAGTAGAGAGACATATCAAGCGAGGACTCAGAATTAGGAACTGGGACTGACTGGTCAAGGAGAGTGGGGACAAGGAGTAGCAGCAAAGGATGGACCTAGGACTTGCTATAGAAGAGAGTGGGATGAATGGAGACAGTTAACAAAATGAAGAAGGGAGGAAAGGAATGGAGAAGACATGGAGAAGAAGACAGGTAGGGAAGAGACAATGACAAAATGAAAGGGATGAGCAGAAGAGGTCAAATTGTGGGGAAAGGAAGAGAAACAGCCAGAAGAGTCTGTGCCCACTAGGAAATACTGCCCTCAGAGCCTAGGAAATTACACACACACATACAAATTTAGAAGAACATTAACATTAAGAACATTAAGGCTGTCAAGTTAAGCACTCAGAAGTCAGAAAATGCCAAAATAAAGGTTGCTTGTACAAACCTAAATTAGCCATAAATATGTATCATTCATTGCATATGGGACCTGCTTCGGGGATGAATCAGGGTTGTGTTCCTATTGTGGTTCCAGAAAAATGGTGAGCCTAAAGCTCCTCATAAAAGCCCTCCTCCTTAGCCAGGGGTGTGAAGAGAGGCCAGTGAACCAGACCACAATTGAATACTGGGGAAAACAAATGAAAAAAAAAGGGGGGGATAAATTAAGCAGAGTTGGGAGCTAAAGGCAAAATCTGAGAACCAGAAGAAGCAAGCCCATCCTGTCTTTGCTTGCCCACCCCAACCGGTAGGGAGACTTGGGTGGCAAAGGGAGAATAGGGCGCCCCCAGAGGCACAGTCTACCAGACTCTTCCCGACCTCCCAGCCATGTGACTCAAGGGTCCAAGTCATGATGGCTGCTCCTAGGGCTGCAATGGCATGGCCTAATGGCTAGAGTTGAAAGTTGCCCTCAGGCCAGGGCTGTGAGGCCTAGTGGCAAGAGTCAATAGGTGCCCTTGGATCAGGGTGGGGGCAAGCAACCAGTCTTCAGCCCTGGCCCTCAGACTGGGCAGGAAGAGCTAACGGTCTGTGTAGCCCAAGCCCCTAGGCAGGGCAGGTCTACAGAGCAGTTAGGGTGAGGCAAGAGATTCAGTCTATATCCCCAGCCCTCCAGCAGAGCAGAGCAGGGCAGGCAAAGCCTCTATAGCCCTGGCCATAAGGTAGGGAAGGACAACAAGCAGTCTGGAGGTTTGCACACCTCTGCAGTCTGAAGTTCAAGTGGGGGTTGCTGTCCCCCCACAGGGAGGGATAGGGGAAGATGGGCCCCACAAACTCCACCAAGGGCTAGCCCAGGGCCTGTTCATGGCAGCAGCGGTCACCACCCTGGCCAATGAGGATCCTACTGAAACATGCTGACCTGTGACAGGCAGGAGATACCACCCACACCATCCCCATGGGCCATTTCCTACCGTGCCTCCTGATGCTGTCGTCTGGGTCTCGTTGGGGCCTTCAGGTTCTCTGGCAGCCCCCTGGACATCTGACTCCATGCAGTCAATCACAGGCAGCAAGTCCCCAGGGTCTCCAGTTCCCTCAGCCGGCAGCTAAAACAGGGCAGAGGAGGCTGGCAAGGTGGCCCCAGGCAAGGCAGATAACAATAGTGAGGAAGCCTCAGAGGCCAGGGAAGCACGTAACAAACTGGGGGAGCAGCAAACTGCAAGGAGAGATGAGTCATGGGAAATGGGAGGCAACAATGAACTGCAAGGGAAAGAGGGATTGCATAAGACTGTGGAGTGGCAAAGCATGAGGGGGAAGCGCTGGTAAGCAGGCAGGAGGAGAAGCTCCACCAGCCCAAAGCAAACTGGGTGGTCGAAAAGAAAGGTCCAAGGGAGGGTGGCAAGCATACCCCATGCCTGCTTGCAAATAGTCTCTGCTGTAGCAATCACAGGGCAAGTGGGTGGAGGCAGTCAGGCAAGCATGCTAGCAAGCCAACCAGCAGATGGTCTTCAGCAGTAAGAATGGGGGAAGTAGATTGAACTGGGGGTGGGGAACTCCTCAGCAGTAGCAGCAAAGATAGCTCATTAGCAGCAGCAGAAGAAACTCCTGCAGCAACCTCCTCCTCTGCCAGCAGCAACTGGAAATCCCACCCACAGAGTCACAGGTGGGCAGGGGATTATAAAGAAGGTCTCATAGTTCACATAGAGGAATGCTGGTCTGGAGAACTGGGATCTATCCCTGCCTCTGCCGCAGAGTTCCTGCTTAATTCTGAGCAAATCGTTTAAACCAGTGGTTTTCAAACTTAGGGTCGGGACCCAGTCCTGGGTCACTGACCCTCAGGCACTGGGTCGCGGCACCCCCTGCTACCACCAAAGGACTGGAATGCATTGCTGAAAAATGTAATTTTTGGGTCACGGGCATAAATGATTTTTTTCAGCTGGGTCCTGAGGAAAAATGTTTGAAAGCCACCTCTTTAAACCAACCTTTTCACATACAGCCACTGTGTATTCCTTGTTTTCTCTGTGTCTGGCTTGTGATTTTTGGGGTTTGATTTGCAAATGTGCTGAGCCCTCACCACTGCAGATGGATTCAATGGAAGCTGCCTTTGATCATAAGTGTTTTATAACAATAAGTATTCTGAAAAATCAGGTCCTAGGTGTCTCAAATTGAGCACCTAAAATTAGTGGGTACTTTTGATCTTAATCGCTCTGTGCCTCAGTTTCCCATCTGTAAAATGAGGGTACTTCGACCGCCTCCTCTCATGGAACTATTGTCATGATATTAATTCATGTGTGTGAAATCCTAGGTACTATAGTGGGGAGCAGCACAGAAAAGCCCATGAGGAAATGAGTAATTCTGTATTCAGAACAGGATTTGTCTAGCTTGCAGTCAAAAATGTGCAGGTATCCACATGGAACAATGAGGATAAACGAAATATCTGATAGCTGCACATTCAGAGAGCACTGTGCACTGAATGTGCCCATAATGTACATGCACAAGGGGGGCAAATTAAAAGATACTGGCGTCTCTGGCATCTGCTAACTTTGCAATTTTACTAGTGTTCTTTGAATGTATTTGGGGGATTATATTATCTACCTCTGTTATCACCCCATCTCTAGAGGCACCTGGCTTTCTCTCCAGCCCTTTTAGGGCAGGAATGAGAAACAAAGATGAGATTTGAACCCTATAGGGCAGGAAGTGGCTCTAGCCCCTGGCAAGCCCTTCACTAGTCTTTTCCAATCAAACATACAGCTATTAAAGCAGATGGAAATATGCTTCGTTCATAGGGATGTGTCAGATCCAATCAAATAAAATATATCCATGGACCAAAGTTTTGGGAGATAGGAGTTAACTTAATGCAGTAGCATAGCTTGACCAACTACTTGCCTTTTGAGTCCACTAGAAAAAGAAATCATCACAGGAAGTTTGAATCATGGCTCTCACAATAACTATTTGGTGCAGTTGGGCATATCCGTTCTGCAGGCCATTGACTACCTTGTACAGTATAGGAGCTAGAAACAAAAGTATTACCTTATCCTCACTAAAAAAGATACAATTTAGCCTATCAATGAAGGCTAAAGAGTCTCATCACAGCTGACTTCTTGCTTAAAGGATGCATTAAATTAGACCGACTGAGTGGCACAACAGAAAAACATTAAAGAAGTACTGAACAGGGATTTTTCTAAGTGGAAACTTGGTGAATCACTACATCTCACCTCACCGGCTTTATCTCTGGGGCCAGACTAATGGCCAACACAGTATAGGAATTCCCTAGCATTGGGTCCCTCTGCTTAGCACCTCTACCATTGCAGCAAGAATGTCATTTGACTTCTACATAGAGAATAAGTGAGACTGACGTTTAATAACTGGCCAGATCACAAAGGGGGTGCATTTTCTGGATTGTTCACAATAGTAGCCAGGGGGCTCTTTGTAGCCAACACCAGTAAGCAGGCCAACTGCCAAATGGGAAGATAGAAATCTGACACATGAAAGTGAAAAAGATGTTTAAAACTACCTAGGAGATCTCATTTCATAGTGAGCTTCCTTCAGTGGCTGTTTCATTCTAGAGTCTCACAACACTGTATTAGCACTGTGGACACGAATAAATTGTAGCTCCCTCTAGTAGCCAAAGAACAGGGCACGACGGGACATACTAACTGTGCTGATTACGGTTTAGCCTGTGTAGTTGGAGGTGAAGTACAAGAGCCAGATCTTCAGCTGATTTATATTATCATAACACCACTGACTTCAGTAGAGCTCTAGTAACCTTTGCTTGCTTGGTGTGGCTTTCTGTTCCCCCCATCTAGTGGTGGCTAGACCAGCTAGAGATTGATGCTCCTGCTACATTCTGGACTGAGTGATCTATCTTTTAGCTCATGGAGTAGCGGTTCCAGGTTTGATCCTGGCCAGCAACGACTGGGGTCTCATTCAGGATACCAACTTGGAAGTCTCTGAAGTGCTCAGGACACACTTTGTCCATTAGGGGAAGTTTGTAACTCAGGCCAGCTTGGGCTAGTGCTGTCCCCCTTGAGTGGTGCTAGATCAGCTAGAGCTAGATGAGGCTGGTTTAGTCTTGGCTATGAGCTAATGCATCTTTTAGCTCATGCATTAAGCTCCAGAGGTCCTAGGTTTGATCCTGACTGATGACGACTGGGGCCTGTTGGTGTTATATTCTTACAGTTTACACAAGCTAAGAATTTGGGCCTAAGGGTTCTAGCCTCTGGTTTTGTGTGCACGTTCTATACAATCAAAACCCATTAATGTTTGGGCAACAGTTACATGTTCCATTTGTTTCCCTGGAAAATCCAGAAGGTAAAGTTTAATTACAGAGGGTGCACATTCTACAAAAAAGTAATTTTAGCATTGATTTGTCATTGTGTGTTCTAGAAAACATACAAGTCTCTAAGGAGCAAAAACTTCCTGGAACCAATGCCTTAAACTTTGCCCCACCTTTGTGTGATACAAGCAGCTCGGGGAAGAATGTCATCCAGCCCTAACAATTGACTATTTCTAATGTACAATAACGTCATCTTTTTTTAAATAAAAAGCTTGCCGTCTCCCTTCTAAAATAATTTATCTCTTTTATGGAGTGTTGATCTGATTATATACAATTCCCACAAGAAGGGAAGTACCTTTAGAATAAGGACTATTCAGTACTAGTACAGGATTTCCTCTTGTTGTTGATAATTTCCTTCTAACCGAAGACGCAATGAATCCCAAAGAAAATTCAAAGGGGCAATCTACAGACAACTAGGCATCTACATTATATAGAAAACATTGTTCAATCTAATTGATGTTTTCCTTACAAAGTAAAAAATAGCTCTGTTCACTGTTTAACATGCTGCAGAACAGTTCTTGCTACATTTAGGATTCCCCTCACTCTCTGCTTCTATTATACAGAGGGTCACATCATGTACCCTCCAAGGCCATGTGCTTATACATCACCATTTCCTAATGATAGTAGGTTACACCTAGTTTTACTTCCTTTTCAAATATTGAAATTCAATCCCACAAACAGCCATTGTCATCAATACCCTACTACACTTAACGAAGAGTAGATCAGTACTCTCCTATCAACTGAGAACTGAAAACCATGAGAGTGCCTTCTTTGACTGGACTTAACTCGTAAGTGGGCTTATCATTAAACAAAATCAAAAAACCACATTTTGACCTCAAGCCAGGGTGTAAATGTTGCTTGGGTTGCAAGATAGATCTTTGCATAGGCATGAGTTCCTCCCATAATGAGTTAAAATGAGCATGAATTGACTGTAGACATTTGGTCCTAGCCAAACCTGGGAATCCATTTCCCCACTGCTAGAAGCAGGGAATGAACAGCAGAAGGCACTTTTGATAAATGTTTGCCCAATAGTACCCTACTACGTACAGGGAAATACATCAGTAGCCCCTGGGAGACAGCCATAGAAGTGGCAACTGCGGTAGATTGTTCTAGGCATACCAGCTTTTATGCCATATGAAATTCCCAAATATATTAGTCCATGGGCCTCTTCTCATGCTCCTACCACAACTAGATTTTGTAAACCCCTTGCAATTATTTGACAGCAATGATGATCAACAAGTTGTGTGATCTATTTTTCAGCCAGGGACAGGAAATGTGAGCTCTAGCATTTCTCTGTCATTAGTCAGCCAGATGACCCATCAAATCAAGTGAAAACATATTCACAGAAATCCATTCCAGCTCCTTCCTGTTGTTTTAATTATATGGTTGGGTCTTAGCCTGTGGCTCACCTGACTCCAGCTTACTGAGCAAAATTAAGATTATTGAGAACTTCTGCCTTTCCCCCTCCATTCGAATTCTTCATATACTGCAAACGCTTCCATTTCTTACTGTCCATGGACAATTTTTTAAAGCAGTGTTACTACAGCCAAGGCAACTACCGGTTCATTTTTTATTTGTTCCTTCACTTCAGCTTTCCCAAGGCCCTGTGTTTTAGTCTCTTCTTTCTTCCTGGAGTTCTTTTTCCAATTAAAGAACTTTTCTTTTTCATTGCCACTCCTGAAGCTTCTGTCTGTGAACGCAGCAGCACAATACAGAGATTTAAATGTTCCTAGTGCAAGTGTTTATCCTACTAAATCTGTTAGTCTTTAAAAGTGCCACGGGACTCTGTTGTTTTTCTACAATAGACTAACACGGCTACCCCTTTGGAACTATCCTACTATTCTCATCATCATTAGACAAGCCTAGATGTTACACATTAGCTCTGATAGGCCCAGGGAGCCCTGGAGTTCCCCATCTGTGAGTAGGAAGGGAAGAATAAAAGGTATGGCAAACTCCATTGCATGGCTCTACTGACTGAGGTGGGAAAGATGAGGAGCAGAAACATGGCTTTGCCTGTTTTCTCTCCTCTCTGAAACAGTTGTCCCAGGGGGTCCTGAATTCTTCAAACACTTATGGACCACCACTCTGGGCAGTTCTTATGCAAGCTACGGAAATGGGTAGGGAAGGCAACTTATTTCCTCCATCCTTTGGCACCACATTCGCTAGCTCTTTATAAACAGCCCAGGAAAAATGAACAAAATATACGAAAAGGCTAAAACTGTGAAAAGGCTCAAAAGAAGTAGGGAGAAAACAAGTTGTCACTGCGGAACTATAAAAACCAGAGAGGTAGAATATAGAAACTAATCCCAGCATCTATTGTCTCTCAACACACACCTTTTCCACATTTTTGAATCTTGTTCAACACTGGTGTTTCAAGTTTTATTACTCTAATTGAACTTCTCCATTACAAGTGCATGTCAGTGCCTGTGTCTCCTGGCTCCAAAAGAAAAGACCAGTTATAAATAAAAACTAGAAGCTCCTCAAGAGAAGCATCCAATCAAGACCCAGGTGCACCATACTCCTAGATCAGGTTGATTGGTTAGTGCTTGGAGTCGGACATCAGATGCTTATATTAGTGCATCACTGTGCTGTGTAACCTGGCAAATTGCATAATCCATCCCTGCAGCCCTTTCATTTAAGGCCCTTAAAAGGGCTTTGTAAAATGTTTCTTTTACCTTCCCACCCCAAGCCCAGGACCTACCCATTATTCACTACAGCCCTCCAGTCTTGTGACAAGAACATGTTACAGACCAAATTCAACATTTCTGGCAAGAGGTTCTTGTGAATAGCCACACAATATAAAACAGGAAGAAGGATTTCAGCTTATCTGTACCAACTTGGCTTGTTTGCTCTTGGGAAAACCTGGCTGGTTTCCCACTGCTATGCAATATTCTAAGCCGTCTTCTGTCAGCTTTAGACACGTGGGCCATTTTGCAGGTGAAGAGAACTGTAGCTGGACTTCTTTTTACTACAGATTGTAATAAAACAAATCATGCTAGCAGAGTTGTCTCAGGCATCAACTAACAGGGTTTTTTTCAAATGCTAAGTGGCACTTCCCTCAGCTATTCCCTAGTACAGGCACAAAACGGACTTCTAGAATTATACATTTTTACATAGAATTGTTCAAGCTTTTTAGATATTTTCTATATTTAAAGTTCTCCTCCTCCTCCAAGAAAGAAATCTTGGCTTTCATGCATAGTGCAAAATCATGCGATCATCCTATATCCCCCACTGAGCTCTAGCCACATGACACATACCCATGTGCATACATGCAGACTGGGGATCTCCAAAGTAGCAGCGCTTAGGGTATAATTTGGGGCCTTGTGCTCAGGATACATATTTGACATATAGAAACATCTCTTCTTTTCCCCTTTAAACTCATGCCCCTATAGTTATCTTCCAGCTGTCAGGGATGAACAAAGCTCATTTAATGACATTATTGAATGGCCATCAGGTATCAGTATATTGCAATTTAAGGCTTGCCTAATGTAAGCTTATTCTGCCTTGTCTTACTTTTTGCGAGAAGAATAGTATTAGATTGCCCAATGGAAAAACGGAACTAGAAACTGATACATCAGTGTAAACTGGTCATGAATATATTTTGGCTGGAAGTCAAAAGGTTCTAATCATCAGAGCACTGAGATTCTGGAACAGCCTTCTGCTGGGGGGGAGTCGCGGGTGGGAGTAGGGTGACCAGATGACCTAATTTCATAGGAACAGTCCCAATATTCAAAGGAGGTTCTTATATAGGCACCTACTACTCCACACCCCTATTCTGATTTTTCACATGTGCTGTCTGGTCATCCTAGGGGCAAACAACCTAACACGTTTTAAGATGGACCTTATGTATGAGATTATGATGGGGTTGCCTGGAAACTGGAGTCAGTGACCCAGGAGATCCTGTCCAGTTCTATCTTCCTAACTTCCTCTATGCTGGTGATACTCAGATTGAGGCTCACAAACCGTTAATAGCTCTTAAATGTGTCTCCTGTGGCTCTTTGCCGTACATATTAAAACATGGTGTAATTTAACTATTAACCAATCTGAGTCATTAACCAATCAGGACACTTTTACTATGTTCTTAACCAATTGTGGTTGATAAAATGACTTGGTCAGTCATTTTGCCATGAGAATTATATAAATAGTAAATGAAACAATGAACTCACACTATTGTGACTCTTTTGGGTAACGTCCATCACTAACTTGGCTACTGAACCTCTGAGGTCTGAGCGGCACTGCTTTATACTATACTATTACAAATAATGGTACTTACCAGGTACAGAGCAATTTTCCTCGGCATATTTTAAAAGTGCCTACTAAGAAGGGCAAGCATTGCTAGCTGCATTTTACAGCTGAGGAAAATGTGACACAAAGTTTAAATGACTTGCCCCAAACTACCCAGCAAACTACTCGCACAGCCAGGAATTGCGCCAGGTCTCCTGATGTACAGACAAGTGTCCTGTCCACTGGGCCATGCTGCTTCTCCTCCAGTTTATTTGGACTTTCATGAATTTCTGGGCACCACCAGAGTAGCATCTATTAGCATAATTACATTCTGTTCTAAACCAGTGGTAAGTTCTGAACTTCTAAAGCGTACCATGTATTTGCATCAGAAGACAAGTATAACAAGCGTGTTTTGCAAATATTTTTAATGTTGTCAATAGGAAGGACACACACTAGACTGATTAAAATACAAATATCTGCCTTGAACCTTATAATGCGCTCTGTAATTCCACATCTTTTATTAGGGCAGTGGGACAGAAATAAATACATGGGTCTCTGTACATGGAAGATGTACAATATAAAAATGGGCAAAAACGTTTGGGTGTGAAGGAAATAATCACTGAGGGTTAGCAGCTTTGTAGTTCAGAAAGCTTTTAAACTACAAAAAAATGTGATGTGTGTGCTGTGGCAATTCCCAAGATAAGAGATTTGGTAATTTGGTACCACATGAACAGGGTCATGAGTGACAATACATATCTGAAAGACAAACTGGGATCTAACTTCTATAACCTCTTATGTCATATGTTTATAGACTACCTGTACTCTGTAACTTCTTCATTATGACAAGTTTACATATTGCGAATTCTAATGCTGAGTTTTATTTTTCCTACCTTCATTTCTTGCAATGGTCTTCTCCCACCTAGGAGAGCAAAATGAGATTATACACCTGATTTCCCTCCCATACCAACTACTCCCAACCTCAGGGCAACCCTTCTTTCAAATGAGGAAGCCTAGACACCCCTTAGGTTCCAGTTCCAAAGGGGTAGCCATGTTAGTCTAGGTCAGCCAAGGAAACAAGGGGTCCTGTGGCACTTCTAAAGACTAACCCATTTATTGCTACTCCTTAATTACCCCTTTTAAAACAAAGTACTTAGCTCCCAAGGGGCCAGGCACTCTGGCCCTATTTGGGCAGTTAAGTCAGAACAAAGATATGCCATTTTCAGCCAGAATTACTGTATAAAATCAAATGCACAGGGAAGAATTAAGGTGCCTGGAGGAGGAATCCTTAAGTTCTGCAGGTGCAGACTTCCAGAATGCTACAGAAAAGCAGGTGCCCCCTACCTGCCAGGTCATGTCTCTGTTCAGACTGCTTTAGGGAAGTATTTTCTGCACACACCATCAATCATACCGTTAACATCAGTATGTGTGAGCCAGCTGCACACAATTATTAATATTCCAGTAACACACATACGCACCAGTCAGGGTTAGAGCCCCATCCTTCGAAAAGCTATACCAGGGGTAGGCAACCCCCGGCACACGTGTCAACAGTGCACACAAGCCCATATGGAGCGGCACTCGGCATCCTCTGTGGGCCATGGAAATTGCCACTCCTGCCACCAAAAGACACTCCAAGTGGCTTCTTTCAGGGGCAGCTGCATTGCAGAGGTCCCTGCCATGTCCATACCCAGGCCTACCATGTAAAGAAGCCGCCCAGACCGGCTCCTCTCTGTGGTGTGCCGCCATCAAAAGGAGTGACTCCAGGCAACTTCTTTCCATGGTGTGCCTGGGGATGGGCACACCATGCCGAGAGGAGCCACTCCAGGTGGCTTCTTTCCACGAGTGGGCTGTCGGCACCAGCTGAGGGTTGAGAAGGAGGGGCCGGCACAGGGGTCAGCAAAGGTGGCCAACCCCTGAGCTATACAAACAGAAGATGTGAAATGAATCTGTAATTTCTCTGCAGAGCTCTCCACTATTCTACTTCCAAACAGATGTTTCAGCACGGCAAAACTGTTCTGAGTGAAGCAGCACCAAAACGTTCCAAATGCCAACTTAAAAAAAAAAAATCCTAAGTAATTTAAACCCACATTTGCAGTGCAACTTCACACTTCTCTCTAGTATCAGTTTTGGTCTCTCTCACCTTATCTCCCAGGGACTGGCAAGCATGTGAAAAGCAAAACGAATAATCTTAATGCTCAGTTTTTAAGCCTTATTCTGAGACACAGCACTGCTCTGTATACTGAACCATAGTAGAAAGGTACACAGTAGCATTTAAGACAAAGTTGCACAGTGACGTTAGGTATGTCACAGAAAGAACAAGCTGTAGTTCCGCAATCTCTCAGATGGTAGCTGTGGTTCCAAGATTCCCCTTGATGTACCAGACAAAAAATGTCATTCAAAATAGTTTGTTCTTTCTCCTTTATTAAGCCACAAATACAAGAGCGACCAAATCCAATTCAGTGGAACCCACTAAAGAATACCTCTTGACAGAATAAAATTGTTCAGAATGATAGTCTCATGAAACCAAACCAGAATATGTACAAGAATGCAGCAAAGCCCTTGTAAAATATGAGGAATCACCTCTGGATGTATCTCAAAAGTAAAAATACAGTAGAAAATTGACCAGTTAAAAGAAAATACATTTGTTACAAAATAAGCTTATGTCCGTAACAGGTTTCCACTGTACCATTCCATTGGCTATCTAAATACCACCACAACTTGTTTTAGGTGCAAATTTGAGGCTCCAGGGGTAGATTTCAAAATCAGTTACCCAAGTATAAATTTAGGGTTAAGAGAGTTACTCCTCTTTACCAAAATCAGGTTCCAGCCCCACACAATTGAAAAGATGTTCAGCATTGGCTTTGGCCTGTAAAGTGGTTCAGGTGTTGGTCTTTCTTCCCAAAGATACAACCTAAAATAAACACCAATGCAATTCACACTTGATGAGTATCACCTTTGCTATTCTACTAACAGTTTGCTCTTGAGCAAAAACCCACCAATTATGCCAAAAGAAAAAATGCAGTGGTTCTGTGTAGTGATAAATGTCTACTAGGGACTAGGATAAAATCACCAAAAAAAACACACCCAACCACTGTGACACAGAATTCCTTTTCTGGGATAAACCTGGTCAATCTGATTTGTCAACGCTTTGTTCAAAAATATAAAACTCAGAATACAGTTTACAAAAGAATATTTCCTTATAGAAGATCTTAATGTCAAAATATTAACAAAAAATACAATTTATGTTAATGCTGAGGATAGCAGTTTTGAAAAATTAAAAACTAAAAATAAGCTGTTGCTAACAATAATAGACAAAAATACACTAACTGTTAAAAAGGGTCCAATGTTCTCAGACAAAAGGGAATCATTTGAGATAAATTGTTTATAAAATGAGCTAAACACTCAGCATAAACCTATCACAACTGTTAACACCCACTAGTGTGATATGGGGGGGGGGGACATGACAAACTTCAGCAACTCATTTTTTAAAAAATCTGCTAATAGAAAATGAAAAAAACAAAATTTAAAAATGCACTTCAGTTTTTAGACAAACTTGGTTAAGCTGGAACTGTACCTTTGTCTCTGTTGCTTAAGAACTTAAAATTGAAGTTGGCAATAAAACCAGCTCAGCTGAGTTTTTAAGCTCCCCTCACTCCCACTAAATCATTAGTTCTTAAAAGGCTCCAATTTCAGTCCCCCACGGTCTATAGGGTTTGCCAAGGTTTGCCGATTGTGCTGGTGCAGATGGACTGAGTGCATTAGGGGACAGCAAATGGAATGAACCAAATGAAAAGGGGAACGCAGACAAAGATGCCATGGAGGACAGCAGAGGAGGAGATAGTTTGGAAGCAGAAGTGACCAAAGGGAGCACTGATCCAATGCTGCCATTAGGGGGCAGTCTCAGTGAAGAAGTTTCAGTATGTGGCGCAGCAATTCTGCTCTGGTGATGTGGTTCTGTGGAAGTCGCTGTGGTACTGGTATTACTGTGCCCACTCGGAGGCAATAGTAATGGGTGAGCGATGTGAGGATGATGATGTCCAAAGGCACTCCCCCAAGGAATATGTCCAATGCCAGTGTGGGCACTACTTGCTGCTTCCCGTTGAGAGGCATAATTATTGAGATGAGACACAAGTCGAACTCGAAGAGGATCAGAAGTGTCCAGACCCTCAATAATACTAAGGTACCGGGCTACTTCAGCCAGGCACTCTCGAAATCCTAAACTCCGATAGTCCATAGCAAGAGCGTGAGCATCAAAATAGCCTAAAAAAAGAAACAAAGGGTGGAGTTTTAAAACACCATTTCTAGTCACTGGCTATATTGCATCTTCCACATTCCCTGCAAACACATTTCACCTGGGTGACGGCTATCTAGTCACAGTTTTCCCCAACTACAGAATGGTTCCCAAAAACTTTTCGATGGTCTAACAAGCTTTTCTTTTATACTACCTGGGATGTGATGCTGCGTGTCCCAGGACCAGTCACAGACTGGCAAGATAAACAGAAATTGCACACTACCCGCAAAGGAAAAGCAAGAAAAGAATCGCTGTATTTTCCAATGCAAGCTACATCAATGGAAACAAAGCCATTGAACAGTGAAATTCATTAGTCACACACGTGTAACTTATCATATGCCACTTTCACAGACTAGCACAATCAGTTCTCAAGCATTAATTTATACATTGCCATTTGTGCTAGTTCCTCCCCTAATCATTTCAGCCTATAACATTACAAGTTTTTTTTTAATTTTCTTTCCTGAATTTTTAAAGCAGCCAAAAAGATCCCATATAAAAAAGTAAAAAGTGGAGAAAAGCTAGTGTTTCTCTTCAGTGGCTGAGAGTTACTTCACAGTGCAGCCATAACCTTACAGAAACTTGCATAACCATCATTTTTCCAAGGAAGAGCCAATAAAACAATGTAATTGGCACTTAGCATTGAACAGTAAATAGACTATACAATGTCCCATGTAAGAGGAAATACTGAATTTCCGAGTACTGTATACACATACTTCCATCTGATTTCTCCTCCCACTGCATGCAACATATCAGGTGACAAATGTGTGGGACGTTCACTTACTAGGGCACAGGGTGCTTTTTGGTCTTATTACAACTTTATTGCTGTAATCACAGCTCATTCAAGACTACAGGCTCTCCCTTGAGATAAAAGATTACCTTTGCCTCCTGCTGTATGTAACATTTTCAGGTGATCCACAGTCATCTGCAGAATTTCAGCTTTTTCTAGTTTGGCTGATCCCTGAGAGAGGGGGTAGAGCAGAGGGGGTAGAATAAGGACATTTTTAGAAGATCTGGCAGAAACAGCACAAAGTGAATTATAAACAAAAGGCAAAATGCAGGCAGCACCATTTCTGTCTGCAATCCTCAAGACTAGTGAGTCCCACATACGCTCATCACAGACAGAGCAGAAGGTGAATTACCTGCTTTTCAAAAGCACTGGGCACCAGCCTCCTCAGCTCCGACAAGCTGTTATTGATCCGATCCCGGCGCCGCTTCTCGATGATCTACGAGTAAAACAGTAAAAAGGTTCCCAGTGCTGCTCGCGCAAGGCAGAGCTGGGGGGGGGGGGGGGGGGGCGCAGCCTGACTCCAGGAGGGGCTCGTGAAAGCGGACTCACCCCTCTGCGCCGTTTCCGGGCCAGGATCTGGGAGGTGGTGGATGGAGACATGGAGCCTGGTGCTGAACTCAAGTTTCTGAAACCAACCAGAGAGACTTAAGGCGGACGCCGGCGGGAGGGAGAGAATCGGGGGCGGTTCCGCGCTGGGACTCGGGGGAAGGTGCGAGCCGCGAGGCGGGGGCGCGGACCCTGCCTGATCGCGGTGGCAGGGCCGCCCCGGCGGGCCCAGGGCAGAGGCCGGCGCCGCTCCGCCGAGGATCACAGCAAAGGGGGGTCCCCCTCTCCCGCTCCCCTCCTCACCCATTCTCGTCCCCGCTCTCCTTCTCCACCTCCACCGGCTCTTCCAGCTCCTCGCTGTCAGATGAGCTGTACTCCGCGTGCGTCCGCTTCATGCTGCCGCCGCCGGGAAAGGGAGGCAGGGACCGGGAGCGTCCCGGGCTGACTGGCTCAGTGCGCGACCTGTGGCTCCGCCAGCTCCGTCTCCCCCATCCCGTTCCCACGCCGCGCCTCTTACCAGCGGGCGGGGGGGCGCCAGGCGCCGCCGGCCACAGACAGCACATTGCAGCCACTCGCTGCCCCCGCGTTCCGGATTGGCGGACGGGCCGCCGGCCGCAGCCAATAGCCGCTGGCGGGGAGGCCGTCCAGCGACACGCCCCCTGCTCCCCTGCTGGTGAGGCCTGCGGTGTGGGGGGGAGACTGCTCAGACCGACGACACATGGCCGTGATTGGCCGGGCCGCTTGCCAGTCAGGAGCCAGAGGAGCCGCACGCGTGCCCTGCAGGCCGTGGGAAAGTTGCTCGGTGCCCGGCCGGCGGCCAATCGGGGCCGGCTGCGACGCTGGGCGGGTGCGTGCGGCGGCGGCGGCTGCCGCGTGTAAGGCGCCTCCGGGCGCGGGATGGAGACGGGGCCCGTGGCGGCGGCGGCTGCTGCGCTCGGGCTGTTTGTGCGGCCCCGATCTGGGACGAGGAGCTCGGCTCCCCCGGACACCCAGCGAGCTAGTCCGTACCATGAGCCGCGGGGCCTTTCTGGGCTCCCACCGCCCTCTGCCTCCACTGCGAACTGCTTGGCCGCTCTCACACCGGCGGCTTCAGGCTGTCTCTCTTGGCCCCCACCTGGGGGGAGCCTCTCAGACAAGCAGGGGCTCCACCAGCCTCTGTCCAGTCCCGCCTCAAAACTCACGCCAGGACTGCACAGGGGAACCCCGCAGCACCCGTGGGAAATCCAGACGGGGTGAGGGAGGGGCAACAGGCGGCTGGAGAAAAAAAAGCTCCCAGGGATCAGGGCTGGCCCCAGCAGACATCTGGAGGGGCAGTCTAGACCTTGATGGCAGTGTGGCTGCTGGTGTGTGCGCCCGCAGCCTCTCATGGCAGACAGCGCCAGGTTTATAATCTAAGACAAGGCTAGATGGCTACAGACAGACCATGGGAGGATGCAACGAACTAGCCACGTGGTGCTGTCTGGCATGAGAGGCTGTGGGCCCCACACACCCGCAGTCAAACTGTCATCTAGGTTTCGAGTGCCCCTCCAGATGTTTGATGGGGCCAGCTTTGATACTGGGAGGGGGGAGAGATTTGTATTTTGTTCTGTACAGCACCAAACACAATGGGGTCTTAGGTCCAGGAGGGGGGCTCCTAGATGCTACCAATAATGTGTAATTTACACAAGACCTTTCAACTAAGAATCCTTTACCAGATGGGGAGCTTTGACACACAAAATAAGGGGCATGTCCCTCACCACACAGTAAGGCAGCACCAGGAAACCCAGCTTTCCTCGAGTGTGCTGCCCCCCTCTATCCACCAGCCTAGTTGGTTAAGCATCTCATTTGTTTTAACTGAAGCTATTCACATAACTTTCCTATGTAAATGTCATGGAGTTGTCCATATTATTGGTAGATGCAACAATAAAATTTCTGGCATAATGGAAGGAAATGGAACCAAAGAGAAAAAGCCAGTGATGGCGGAGTCAACAGTTGCAATTTAGCAGATAGAAATGTCCTGCAGCTGCCTGCCACCAGCCTTCAGAAAAAGATTGAAACCTATGCCCAAGAAACATTTTTTTAAATGAATCTCTCTCTTTTGCAGTACTAGAGTTAAGCTTATGTCAGCATTTCCATTAAATCCATTTTTCAAGAATTTATAAACCATAAACTTTCTCTGTCCGTGCATTTTGCTTTTACGAGATGAGAAGCAGATTGGTCTTTAAACAAAGAGAAATGTTTGGCCATTTAAGCTTTAAAAGTGCAAATGCAATATAAGGCACATACAAATACATTCTGTTGTTTTGGCTCAGGGATTACACGTCTGCCTTGTGCTAGGGGATGAGGATTTTAAAACAGATTTGCAGGTGGTTATTTCGTAACAAAGACGGTTTCCTTTGCACTTTTGAAAGGCATGATATAAATGAATTTCTATTAAGTAATCTATTTCATGGGCAGAGAGGTTTGAACACCGAGATTTCCACAGGGATTTTTAACATACAATCTTACTCTTCACGCATAGTTCCTCTCATTGACTTATGGGGCCAGACAACTTCCAGAAATGCTTCAGATTTTTTCCAGTTGCTGATTTCCCAAAAATGATTTACAGAAAGAGACAGTCAGCGCATAGGTGGGCCTGTGTGTGTGAGTAATTGTAGGTGACTATCGGCTGCCATCATAGGATAAAAAATGTTTAAAAGATTTGTTGGTCTAGATCGTTCAGGCAGGCTGAGCACAGGATCATAGACTTTAAGGCTAGAAGGGACCATCATGATCAGGGAGCCAAACAGCTTTCAAAAATCACTTTTATGTCTCTCTGATGCTGCCATCAGATTGGTTCTCAGCCTTGATCTAACATTTGTCCTTGGCCCCAAAGGGGCGTTCCAGGAGCCAGGGACTACTGGAGCACAGGGGGGTCCAGCAGCCACACCCCCTTTCTCCCAGGATTGCTCATTATACTAGAGGCAGTAAGGAAGGAATGGTGCAAAGCTGCCATGGCAAGCCCAAGGATCTGGCCTGACATGTCTAAGAATTCTTGCTCCTAATTATCATTCTGAGTGAGACTGTGTGATTTTTTGTGTACTTTTCTACCATTCTTTTCTGTTTTATGCTCCCTTAGGCTATTTAGATACTAGTCAAAATAACACTGAAAGGGACTTGTTTATTGCTGCTGTAGGCTTCCCTTCAACGGAGACCTGCCACTGCTGACCCTTGTTCTAGTGTGTGTGCTAAATTAACGCAGATCCCCTCCCTTTAGGTCTTCTCTCCCAAAGGAGTGACTGCTTTGAAGAGTAATCCCGTCAACCTGTCATACTGAGTCCCGGAAATTCACTGTTACTATGGTTACTTTTCCCAATTTAGCTAGTGGCTCTGGCACTCATTATGAAGCCAGTTGAAAACTTTAACACCCCCCCCCACTCTACCGCCCCCAAGAATTTACTGAACCACAGCTCCAGCTTTTCCAGAATTTACTTCTCCGATTCCTGCATTTTTCTTTACATAGTGTGTTCCTGACTTTGCTCATTTTCAGTACAAGTCTCACGCTTTAAAAATACTTTCCTGGAATCACAGTAGCTGGTTGCAAATCAACAGAAGCACTGGAAAAGAAGTTGGCAGGACTTAGCCCACACTTTAAGCAGTGCTGTGAATTGGTCATTTCTAACAGAGAAGTGCTTGAGCAGTGATCAACACTTCCTCCAGCTTCAAGAGTGTTTGGGTCTACCATATCAGTTTGGACTCGCTAATTTTGATGGACCCAAGTTCTATCCTGGACCTTCTGTCTATTCCACATAGCTGTTGAAACAATTGATACTATAGTAAGGGGTGAGTGGTAAATTGAAACGTATTTAGTGATGTCCAATTTACCAAGACATTTTTAAATTCAACATCATCTCCAAGTTGGCCAAGGATTGAATAAACTTTTACATTAAAGTCCTCATTTTGGGCACAAATCTTGTGAAATAAAGCCTGTGCTACTAAGTGGATATTAAATCTTGTTTTGGTAAGGTTGTTTAACACAGTTACTAAGCAAGAGTGATGTTATCAGCATCTTACCACAGCAGAGCAGACTATTTTAAAGGATTTCGAAGAATTCATGTAGTCTTTGGATTTGTCTTATACTATGTTCATATCCTTCAACTAACTTGCAAAAACATATCTGAGCTAGTCTGTGAACTCATATTGGTGAGCACCTAGGTTATAGGTGTTTCTGTGATTTAGGCCACTAGCCTTAGAGCTGGAAGACTGAGGTTCAATTCCCTGTTCTATGACAAACTTCAAGTGTGATTTAGGGCTTGTCTACATGGCACTGCAGATTGGCCTAAACGGTGGTGATTTGTAAAACACTCCAAGGTGTAGCACTCAAAACTCCATGTGTAGACCCTGCTGGCATGAACTAAAAGGTGCCTACTGCATGTTAACATAATCCAATTTCAAACAGGACCACATCAGTGCAATACATCTGTAAAACTAGGATGAATACTTCACAATCTTGGGGGAGGGGAGGCTTGAGGATAAATAGGATTTAAGATGTTCAGACCCAATGGTCATACAGTTACCTACTCAAACAGATTGTCCCTTTTCATTTCAAAACTTGACAGTTTCCCACAATGAGTCATGAAGAGGTTTACAGATTAGCCAGAAATATCTCAACTGCTTTTAACGGGATTCCTTGACTGACATTTTCTGCACATTTTTTTTCTTTTTAACTTCAATTTCAATGCAAATTTTCAGAGGTATACTTTACTGTGAATACTCACATCTGAATGAGAAATATCTTTGTTTATATGACTTTGGCTGGTTTTAAATGGGAGGAAGGAGGAGGACATGCAAAGCAGTGCAGATGTACAGTAGCTGGTTTAGCTACGGTCGTAAACAATTACAGTACCTACATAGTCGAATTCCCAAGGGATAGCCGTGTTACTCCATTGTAGCAAAACAACAGAGTCCTGTGGCACTTTTAAAGACTAACAGATTTATTTATCGCATGAGCTTTCGTGGGAGAAAATCCCACCTACATAGTGTAGCATGGTGATTGTACCACATAATTACCTGCACACACACTCAGTCCTCTGCCATATCCACTATACAATTTCCACTTCTGTAACAGATGAGGCAGTGGGCCAACAGACTACCCTCCACACTGATAAGGTGGAGGTCCTGTGGAGAAAGCATCATGTGATCATGTGATTCAACACTGCATATATATGCACAAGGGACCTGAACTAGTACTGGATCTGCACCTTAATTCTGGAATTTATTAGCTTTATAGTGCTTGATCTGCAACTGAAACATTTTAACATAGTTTTTTTGTATGTAAATATACCTTGATACTACAATGATTTCAGTTTAGTTCAGTAATACTTTATTGGGCTGACAGCCTAACCAAGTGTTGCCAAACTATATAAGAAGACAACGCCCTGAGGTATGTGTCAGAGATTTAAGTACAATGTGCTAAGGATACAGCTTCACCATGTTCAGGGCTTTTTTTTTTTTAATCTCTTTGTTCATTCATCATTATTGTCCAAGGTTAATTGTATGGCAGATTGCTATGTAACATGATGCAATCTATCTGTGCTCCGTATATAATTTCTCCCAGAATTATGCAGTTTTTCTTGGATATCTGTTTCTTGAAATCTCTATTTGATGAGACATCTTTTTCATACTCCTACAATACTTTGGCACAGTGGGATAGATCAGAAGTATTAACCAGGAACTTTCTTGTTCTTGGGACTTAAAAATCAGACCCCTCAAAGATTCCTTCAACAAAGTTCTATCTGATCATCTTCACAGTACTCTTTTGTGTGGTTACTTATAAAACTATAGTACCTAACATGTACTAGGTATTGTACAAGCATATAAGACGACAGTGCCTGTTCCAAAGAGTTTACAATCTAAAATCTATTTTGAGTTTTCTTTGCTATTAAAATGCAGCACTGACAAAAATAAGTATTAGTCATTTCTGACTAAGTGGTTTGGATGGAAAGCAGCACCCACACCTACCGCTTTTAATTCAAACCACTTTTTAAATTTCTGATATTTAATAGAGAAAACCTGCCTTTTTGGCAATCTCTGTTCAAACGTATAAACAGAAATAGTATAGCTGCTTTTATGAGCAACTTTCCTATAACAAAAATTCATTTGGTAAGAATAAAACTGAAACTTGAGCATACACTCTAGCTGTTGGAAAACGAAGTTTGGGACAAAGCAAATCACAGTAATATTTTATTACTCATTTTGGAGATACTAATCTCTGATCACTGTTGCGCAGAGAGGCCCTGCACAGGAAGAACTAGGTACGTTGCAAATCGGGTATATGTGGCATGCACTTGTGGGGTAAATTCATGGAGGGGATGGTGTAATGGGACAGCCTAAGTTTGCAAATTGACTGATCTTTGGGTTCTGATGGTAGTTATGCCAATGAGACCATTGATGAGGTGAGTTCTGAGTTATTACAGAGAATTCTTTCTTGGGTGTCTGACTGACGAGTCTCACCCACATGCTCCCTTCTGAGCTTAGAGTTATGAGTCTATTTCATGCTGAAAGGACCTTAAACATTTCCATTTTGTTAACAACATATATGTAGTCCCATTGAAGTACAGCCACTTCTGAGGTGGATGGTAGCAGCCAGGAATACACCTGGGTACTGAGGAAATTTCAGCCTTTGAAACCAGAGTTAATCCCTTCTCTTGCCATGGGAATTTTAATCGCCACACAGCAACCAGGACCTTGGTTAAGGATTTCTCTTGGAGACCTGGCAAAATAACTCCTCAGTTTATCTACTTTAGAAAAAGAAAAATCTGGATTCCATAGAATCTGAGTATTTCTCAGACATGACTGAGACCACTAAACCATTTTCTACAGTGAGAACATCAAAAATCAAATCCTATGATCAACAGATAGCTTTTTCCTTTCTCTTAAATATTTAAGGTGGCACAACACTATTATAAACACAAATAATGCAAAGAAATGTCAGATTTTGCCAAAGCTGAGCCTTCTTACTTCTGTATTTTTAAGGAACTTTTTGTTTGTTAAAATGATCTAAGGGTGCATATGTGGCTGAGTAATAGAGGTTGGCAGTACAAAATTCTTTTGTCCAAGTTTATGGATATAAAAGCAGTTTTGTTTGAAAGATATCACCAAAAAGTAGTCAGGATACTGAAAATTATGTATGTTGAGAATTAAGGTATATGTGAAGTTAGGGCTTGTCTATATGAGGAAATCGACGAGTAGTGTTACTCCAGAATAACTCCTCATGTGGACACTGAATTCTGAAATAAAAGTCAATTTATCCTTGAATAATTACTCTGCTTTGGAAACAGAGTAATTATTCTGGAACAAAATTCCTTGTATTCCTAAAGAGTGTCCATATGCAGGAGTTTACTCTGGACTATCTATGCGGGTCAATTGCTCCTATGTGGACAAGGCCTTATTCCTGATTTACAGGGGTATAGTGCAGACACGAATCAGCCCCTATGCATTTACTTATTACAAAACCAAAGTTATCATTATGTGACTATTGATATATTACGTTCACAGTGCTCAGCTATCATGGTGATGGGCTCTGCCTTAATAACTAGACAGTCTTTATTAAGAATATTGGTGCAAAGAAAGTGCAAACAGCCACAAACTAGTAGTACTTAACCACAGCAAATATGTTCAATCCCACACAATAGCTCCCTTATGTCTAAAAGCTGTGGTCTGCTGGGGAAGTGGTGACCACTTCTCACATATTTAACATATACCAAATGTATTCAGCTTGGCACCAAGACAACAAGCTGCAAGTGTCAATGCTGGAGCCTATCATTCTGACAGCATGGGACATGTGCTTGTAAGCTGTCTCCAGGAGGATATTTGATTGTCCTCTTTCTTCTTCCGCCTCCCTCCCAACAAAAGTGGACTGACCTCCCGCATGACCTGGCAAGTGCTGAAATTCCCCAAACACATTTTTCTGTTGTGCCCCAACCCTGAACAAAAGGGGAAGAAGCAGCCTCAATATACTTGAAGTATGGAATGAAAATAATAGCTGCTGTTCCTCGGCCAGCAAGCACTGATCTTCACCTCTGCCCAGAACGGTTTGTGTCGCTTCCCAGGCTATTCGTTTGATTGTTGCTGGCTTGCTTTTATTTATTTATTTATTTGTTGGAGGGGGTGGGGGGGAGGGATGTAACTGCAGTTTACTCTGCGTTCCCACGCTACTATTGTTTGTGGCTTTGTTTCCTATTCCCATCACGTGTACTAATTAGTTAGAGCTGCTGGCTAGCTGGGAGGCGTGTGTCTGGAGTAAAAGCAGAAAGATCACTTCCTGGAGGGATCTAGGCAATCTGAACAATTCTTTGCTGTACTTCCAGTCCTTCCCTTCTCCCCCTCTCCACTTTGCCCTCCCAGGAAAGGGTGACGAAGTGTTGGTTGTGAGGCAAACATGGGTGCACAGAAGCAGCATAAACGTTATTGCTAAATAGAACAAAACAAAACAAAAAAACCCTCTGGAATTAGTTTGGCAGACGAGATTTTCAAAAATATTAACTTGTGTTGGACCAAGTAGTTTAAAAGGAATATTTTAAATGGGACATGGGGTTTTTAGTCCACTCATAGGAAAATCACTCTGTTTTCTTAGCAAGGATAAAGCAAGCTCATGCTGCAGCATGCCATAAGAAAAGAAAGAAGACATGTATCAGGGCATTCACTTATTACTCCCAGAATTGGGCAGTGAGTCCTGTTCACATGACCTAGTGCCTAAGTGTGAGTTTTTAATAGAATTTTATTATTTAATTTGTCTGTTTACTTAGATTTCTAATTGCACCCCTTGTCCAGAGACGTAGGTACTTTTGGAAATTTAAAATATTCTACATGATGCATTATATGCTATATCAGAGATGACCCAAGACATGGGGCCTACTTCTCAGTGAGTGTAAGCTGACATAACTCCACTGCCCTCAGAACAGCTCCACTGATTTCAGGGTCTCATAGGCTATGTCTACACTAGCAAATTTAGGTCGACTTAAGGAGCCTTAAGTCGACCTAAATAACTCCCTGTCTACACCAGACTTTCATTAAGTCGACTTAAGAAATTCCTTAAGTCGACTTAATGGAAGCATAAGAACCACCAATTAGGTCGACTTAAACCTTAAGTCGACTCCTTAAGTCGACTTAAGGACAGTATGGACATGGAGTAAGCCTTAAGTCGATTTTATTAAGTTGACTTAAGGGTGGTTAGGTTGACTTAACAAAGTGGACTAAGTCGACTTAAAGTTAAGTCGACTTAGTCCACTTTGTTACATCGACTTAATAAGGTCAACTTTAAGTCGACTTAAAGTCGACCTAACTTTTTCTAGTGTAGACATAGCCATAGAGTTTAAGGCCTGAAGGGACTGATAGGTCATGTAATCTGACCTCCTCCTGCCATTAAATTCCACCCCAAAATTCCTGTGCTGATCCCAATTACTTCAGTTAAACTGCACCATTTTAGTCCTCAGGACATCGAACTGGTGTGCCATAAGCAGAGAACAAGAGAGCCAGGAGCCAGCAAGGGCTGGGGCCACTGGAATGGCAGGATATTGATTCTCTGACTGACAACAACTTGAGGACCTGGCCCTCCATTTTTCACTACTATGTAGCTCCATTGCCCTCAATAGAACTATGCCAATTTATAGATGCTGAGGCTCTGGCCATGTAGCATTTAATAGTCTGTGCCCAAATCAACAGTGTGCAATGACCCTCTATGTTATCTCACTTCCTATGCCCAGGAAAAAAGACAGGCTTTGCTGAAAGTTAAAGCTCTGGGGTCTGGCAAACCAAGAGGGAAGTGAATTCCAGCATTGATGCCCCCATCTGGAGAATGATATACCAGCTGCTCCCTCTCATTTAAACAAAGGGCAATCTAGCTCCACTGCCTCTTCTGGGGAGAGAGACATTCGCTGAGGTAGACAGGCCCCACGCCTATTTATCAAACAGGGAATATTGAGTATCTGCTCATATACGTAGGGCCATATTTTACTTTCAATCAGCATGTACAACATTTTACATCAGTTTGGTGCAAAGACAGAGAGAAGAACCTAATCCCTAGTTAGCTTGCACACTTTCCTTCACTTATTTCACCAGTTTGGGCAGGCAGTTCACCAGCCCAGAAATGGCATAGAACAGTAGTTCTTTACCTTTTCCATCTTGGCTCCCTTTCCATCTACCTGGACCCCCTTCTTATTTAGCAATACAGGAAAGGTAGAGAGGTCACAACCCTCTGACACTTGTTTATGACCTCTCGGTTGAGAGCACTTGACTGAGAAGGTAAAGATTATAGAATGTTTTGGGTCACAGTCTAGCAAGAATTCATTCCAAATGGTGCATTCATCCCAAGTGATGGGTAAAATAAAATTAAATTTAGTTGGTAGTAACCTTGGTCCCACAATAATAGACAGTTCCACAGACTCCACTGCATGTTGTCATAATCATGAGTGTCGCGGAAGTATTCTGTAACTGTGCAGGCGATGTAGCAGTTCTGGAGTTTTTGATACACATGTACATTAACATCTCATACATTTACAACAAAACTGTCCTGTAAACCTTTTATTGTTATGAAGAGTTCACACTACTTGAAGACAATTTATTTGGAAGAGCAAGTTGTTCCATTCCCTCCCCCATTAAGCATTTTAAACCCATGAAAACACAGGACTTTTAGATTCAGTCCTAAAGCAGGTAGGCACTGCAGATGGTTAAACTGGAGTAATGACTGTATGCTCTTCCTCATTATGCGAGGGATTGGGGTTAGGTGAAAATCAGAATCTGCATCCTATGGAAAATTCTAATGTTTCAACTTTTTTTTCTTCTGAATTGGGACAAAAACTGGAAATATTTAAATTTTTCATGGAACAAAAGCTCCAAAACATTTCAGTTTGGAAATGGTGAGACATTTCATTTTGAGTCAGTTCAACATTAAACGGCATGTGCCACATTGGCTCACGGGAGTTGCAGCAAACTCATAGGAGTTGTAGTTGGCTTGTTTTATGCCCTTATTCTCTCCTGTGGGCAGACTTGCTGGCTTGACTACATCTCCCCTGATGCACAACATAGCTCAATTAGGAAGAGGATCACCTGGCATCACAGGAGATGTCATCTGGCTGAAAAGCCCAGTTTTCTGGCATGGCTTGTAAGAACTGTTAAATGCTCTAAAGTAGAGGTTGTCAAACATTTTCATATTATGGGAAACATTTCAGTCCCCTTCATGATCCCAAAACCACCCCTCTCCCTTTTGAAAACTTAATGCATTCCTGTAGCAATGACAATTGGGAAAGTAAGTACAACAAACAAGGAGTCATGGGGCACTTTTAAAGACTAACGTATTTATTTATTGCATGAGCTTTCATGGATGTAATCCCACTTCATCAGAGGCATGAAATGGAAGCTGTAGCATGTCAGGTGAATAAATACAGAGAAGGATAAGTCATAATATTAGGTAAATGTTTATGCATTTAAGCCACCTTTTAATGGAATTAGGAACTAGAATGAGGAAGAAAATCAAGCACCACATGACCACCCAGCTTTCTTCAGACCACAGACCACAGTTGATAATTTCTGGCTTAAAGGTAGGGTGACACAATGATGCTAATGTAGAAAAGTACTAGCAAGGGCAAGAGCCTGTAAAATGTCACTTTATTTCCAACTATGATCTGCAGCAGAAAATCCTGCTTGGAGAACAGGTGGACAAAAGAAGAAGTCATCCTGAAAAATACCAAGGGTGTTGGCACAGGAGTGTTCAACATCAATAATACTGTTAAATGATCCTTGACTCAGCTAAATGTTTGTTTCTTTGGCAACCTTGAAATACTCCCAGAGCAGTTTCCAACACAGCTCTCTTTCCAGGGCAACAGTTCATATGGAAGGTTTTCTCTTCAGTGCAAAAAGCTAGAAATATTACTGAAATGAAAACTTGTAAAAAAAACCAAGTACAAACGTTATAATTTAATACTAATAGTCTACAATCTGTAACTTTTTGTACTGCTGGTTTTCCAGTGACACCAATCATGATTTGTGATCCCTCTACTATTCTAGCCATTGGCCACTCAGTGAGAGTGCTTAACCAGAGAAGTACCAGAGAGCTTGGTGATTGTGATACATTCCAGTGTGCATTAAGAACCTGCTGAGACCACCAATGTATATGCACAAGTAGACTATACTAAGGGGGGGTAAGGGGAAATGTAGGAAACTAACTCACCATACTACCATGCCCTTAATAATTGCATGATTTTATGGCTATCGATTATTGCAATTTATTATTTCCATCTCAGAATGAGTTCACATGCCTTGAAAAAGTTCCAGCTTGGACCAAAAGCTGAAGCCACCTGTTTAGTAACTTGGGTCTCTGTGACCAGACATCACTTTTGTGCTCTGCTGTCTGCACTGATTCCTCAATGAATACAGAGTCCAGTTCACAGACTCCTTCCTGATCTTCAAAGCCATTTATGAGCTACTTGAGAGAACTTTACTCCCATTTCCCACAATTGTGTTTGACTGAGCAGCACAACTTTCAACCAAGACAGGGAGGCTGATAAGCGCAAGAGACAACATTTTCACAGGAGTGGGACCTAGGCCTTGACAATGACTCTGATTCCCCACACCACATCGGAATAACAAGAAACCAACCAATTTCAGTTTTATCTGTGAAGCTAATGTATTCATTTTTGCTTTCCAGTAAGTTCTTTATTCACATACACTGTATACCTAACAGAATACATCCAGTCACACACAAGTGACCATGAACAAATTGAGCCATTTCCTGCATAGACAAAGAAGGACAATGGAAAGAAAGAGATTGTTATCATTTTTGCTTTTAAAGTCTTGGGTGGCATTCAGACTCTACAGTGATGAGCCCTTAAGGCCCTGTCTACAGTACAAAATTGTCAACCAAACATACGTCAGCACACAGCCACTGTAGTTATTAAATGGCTTCTGTGTGTGTGTGTAACCCATATGCCTAAATGAGCTATCTCTTTAAGGGATCTCTTGGGGATGGGTTGCTGTTGCTGGGTAGACTTAGTTGCCCAGAGCCAGAAATTTCTGGAACAGGGTTCGGTAGCTGTGAGCATGCTCCACAAGTTTTCCTGCTGGTGTGGTCAAACCACATGAGAGCAGCAGACATGAGACAAGAGTTGCAATGAGAAGAGCCCATGTGCTCAGTGTGTGACTGGGAGAAGCTGAGCCAGGAGTGGACAGCAAATTGTTTTCTCCCCACTCTGGAGCCTTTTGTAGCAAAGTTTGTGCACATGTGTATGTGACTGAGTGCTGGTTAACCAGTGAGCTGGCTGCATGGTGCTGTTTCCAGCAGAAAAAGAAAAGCCTGCATAGATTTCTACTAAAGATTCCTGCAACCAAGGAAGAAGAAGGAGCAGCTTCTTTCCACTCCAGCCTTTGGACTTGATCAGACACTGTAACTGAGATTTGGGTGAACTCCACTGGACTTTGGGACTCTTGCTTTCTTTCTCACAGCGTTTCTATGTGGACTGTTCTGTTTACATTCATTTTGTTTCCTTATGGTAAGATTTATTAAGTTAGTAGTTAATAAAGTTCATCGTTATGTTTGTTCTTAGTAATATTTTCACATGGGGAAGGTACTCTGAGCAGTCTTCGCCATGAGTCCCTTAGGCTATGTCTACTCTTGGTAATTTAAGTCGACTTAGTGTGTCCGCACTTAAAAATAAAGTCGACTTAGGGGGGAACTTAAAAAGTCGACCTAGCGCGTCCACACTGGGCGCCTAGGTCGACTTCTAGGGACTTAGGGGGACCTAGGGGAGGTCCACGGGGGCAGGGAGGGCACTCCTTGCCCAATGCCAGGGGCTCAGCCTTTGCCTTTGCAAAGGGGGTCAGAGACCCTGGCAGGGCATAGGGGCAGGGTGGGAAGGGCTCTGCTCTGCCAGGTGGGGGGGCATGCCAGGCTTCCCCTGTGCCCCCCCCCCGGCAGGGAGGGCATTGGTGTAGCCCTGGGGTAGCTCTAAGTCGACTTAGGGCTACCCCACAGCTACACTGGCTTAAGTCAACTCTAGGGAGTCGACTTACGCCTTAGGTCTACTAGGAAGGTGGTTTTATAAAGTCAACTTAATTTTCATTAAGTCAACTTTATTTTCCTTAAGTCAACTTAAGCAGCTTGCTTAAGTCGACTTAAGGAAAGTGTAGTGTAGACGCAGGGTAAATTAAGTCGACTTAAGCAAGCTTAAGTCGACTTAATTTACCAGTGTAGACGTAGCCTTAAAGACTGAATCCTGGGTCTCCAGCTGCTTCTCCATAGGAGTTGTGGTTTACTTCTGTTAGGCACTGGAGGGGCAATTGAATGAATTCCAGCCCACTCGAAAGATACACATGCACTTGGCTCTTGTGTCAGCGGTGCGTGTCCTCACCAGGGGCACTTGTATCGATTTTTGTCAGTGTGAGTCATTGCGAGATGGCTCTTGAAAGCCACAAACAGGCGACATAGGTAATGCAGTGGCTCCACTGACAGCAGACTAGCCTAATTTACAGTGACCATGGCTCTATGCCATGCAGGGAGGTGGTGTTACTAAATCAGCCTACAGAGGCATGTACATTAGCAAATTTAAATGAGGCACTTCCACAGCTAGGTCGATGTAAGGCAGCCTACCTCCATCTAACCCAGTAGTGCAGGCCAGAGCTAAGTGTGTACACAGGTTGGTTAGTTAATCAGTCACTCACAAATTGTTTCTGAGAGGAAGGGAACTTTTACATGGTAGGTGGCAAAAGTTGTTGGGTTAATGGCGTTTTAGCTGGAAGGTGGGAGTTGTGTGGAAATTGTTAGGATTTTTGATTTGTCATTTTCAGAGCTAGGATGCAGATTGTAGCTTTAATTTGAAACTATTTTGAGTGTCATGTTCAGGTATTAACAAGTGAAGTCTGTTGCCTGATCAATGTTCTGTACGTTCTGGATCACCGTAAGCAGATAATGGCTTTGGGTTTTGGTTGACAGCAAGATTTATTTACCCAAGAGGTAAATATTGACTATGGCAAAGCCAAAGTCAGTATTTCCTGTGGAAGAATATTAATCTTGTGGCTCACCGAAACCAGAATTTAATATCTTCATTGTTATCACCTTTTATAAGTAACATTCTTTTCTAAAGGGAAACATATATGTATATATAATTTAAAATAGAATATTTCAGAGGACCTTTTTAAAAAACCCTGAAGTACAGAACATGGTATCACTCTGGACCAGTCTGGAGACGGAAGTGCCTAAAAGGAAAAATACAACTGGCAAATTGCAGCCCGCCCCTGGGTTAACTGACTTTACAGACTTCAGTCATTGACCTTTGGGAAGGCAAATAGCACAAACCTATGTATATCAGCCATCAGGAATGGTTTTAATGCATATAACAATTCCTGTCCCTAACCATTACAGTGCCTCCTTTTAATTGTCAGAAGGTTAGAAGACATTGTCTTAATACCTCAGTGTACTCTGCAAAACACACTGTTCCTCTTTTGTTATGAGAATTTACCAAGTTGTTTAAATTGTATTTAATTGATGCCTTTTCCTATCATTTGTTTCTCTGCAAAGATATCTCATGTCTGAATTTGACCCAGGTGGAAGAGGAGTTGTCTGGGTGGATTTCCAGGAACTAACTGGAATAGGTGCAGTTCTAAACTGACGTATACTTACTTAATTGTTTTTCATTTAGTTGGGGATAGGGTAACCAGATAGCAAATGTAAAAAAATCAGGATGGAGGTGGGGAATAATAGGCACCTATGCAAGACAGAGCCCTAAATATCAACACTGTCCCTATAAAATTGGGATACCTGGTCACCCTAATTGAGGACCTCTGGAAGAAGGTATTTAAATCATAATCATAATGTTATTTATAAAGAAAACCCAATACACGCCCTTTGGGGCAATGTACAATACTTTCATAATTAAGCTACTATAAAATTGTGAAGAGAATGCAACCCATACCATAACCGTCTGTGTTAACTACAAAAAGAGAAAGACACATAGCCTGCACGATGCTACAGTACAGAAGGCAAAGGGAAAAGGAAGTGTTCCACATCACTGTGGCTAGCAGGAGAGCAGATACTCACCTGTGCCAGAGTGCAGTTCATCATAAAGTAGGGTTACCAACCCTCCAGGATTGTCCTGGAGTCTCCAGGAATTAAAGATTAATTTCCAGGAAAAAGTCCAACGGTAATTGGCAATCCTACATAAGAGGTGGGAGGCAATCAGGTCTGAAGGCCAGCCTTAGCTCTGCCATGGCTTACACCTGCTGTGAGGCAGCTGCAGGTTACATAGTTGGTATAATGGACCCTATCCCCGTGAAGGGCTTGCATGGCTGAATGGAGCTCCACCGTCCTCCCTCTTCCTAATGTGCCCTCTATACTGGGAAAGGGTAAGAACAAAGCAGAGGTGCCAGACTCAGTGGAGGTACAGATGCACCAGCAGGGAATTTCCTGCACCAGAAGAATTCTCTGATGGCAATTTGCCTCTGTATTGATGAAATTTGGGCCTCTGTCTCCTTTATGCCACCAGAACACCATAACTGGGCTCCAGAATCTAGACCTTTATATTTATCAGCACATTCTTCTGCTACTATTAATGTTTGTCTTTGAAAAAGCATTATGTGCTCAGCAGTTATTGGTGGCAATTTCTCTAACCTGGTCAACTTGTCCTTACTGGAAACATAGAGGTTTTCACTTCACGTACTGTTAGTTGTTCTTCCCATCCTGAATTTAGGCATCCAGAGCAGGGAAGGGTAATAGGGTCCCTTTCCACCCCCTTCCATTCTTTTGACTTTTCGCTGCACATTGAGCATGTATGCTTTTTAGGTCCAGAACCATTAGCTGGATTCATGTAGCCTGTGATTAGTAAAGGTCTTTGGCACAACTTTTAAAGAACTTGAGGCCTGAGCTAGGATTGCCATCAGTCCAGATCATCAAGGGAAAGTCCTGAGCTTTAGGCTTTAGCCCAGATCCTCAAAAGTATTTAGGAGCCTAACTCCCATTGAAACCAATGTGAGTTAGGCCCCTAAGTACCTTTGTTGATCTTGACTTTGGTCCTTTGCAGTGCAAGTGACTTAGAATATTTTGGGAACCAATACAATGGCACCATATTCTGTCCCAACATAATGATTTTACATCCCACTATAGTGGAGTCTGCGGAGTGAAGTGGGGAATTGTCGTGATGTGTTAAGATGTCATGATTCTACCATACGAGGACTTTGACCCAAAGGCAAACTTTTATTTTTTACTTGAAACATACCATTTCCTGCATTATGTGGTTGAATGTGGTGGAACTTGGTGGAAAATTTTTGCTATGGAATTTTGCTAGAATGACATATTCCCCTCCTTCTTCAAAGAAGTTGAACAAGGGTTAAGTCACTCAACTCCCATTAAGATAATTTACTATTGCTGATGCAAATACCAAAAGAAACATAATTGGTTTGGAACCAGCTCTCCTACTGCATGACTGCCTCAGAATATTGTAGGAGGGAACTCTAGAAAGTAATGGACAGCAGCCTTTTCATTACAGTGTCTACAATATATAGGTTTAAGAAAAGATAGTTGGCACACAAAAGCAGCTGTGCCTGAAGCTGGAAAAATATCACATGCAGAAAATTCAGTCAAGAGTAATTCATCCGGTAAATAAAGTTTGCTCTTGTGGTGTGATCAAACCTTAGTTTCAACTTGGATAATTGATGTTATCCATGAGCAGCTGTAATTTACTAACTGGTTGTTGTTGTTTTTTTATTTCATTATTATTAATTATTATTTGATATTATTTTCTAAGGCTGGGTAGATCCAATCCTTTCCTTCGGCTTTATTACATGTCTTAAGCCCTGTCCACAGTGCTTAGCCCTGTCCACAGTGCAAAACAGAACTGTGTCAAGGGACAAGTATGCTGTAATTAGGAGAGATCTGTGATGTTGCACTTGCTGGGGAATGGAAAGGAAGAAATGAAGGGGGGCCCCAAAGCAAATTCCTTTCACCCAGTCCCCTTCCCCCCCCAAATGATACTATGTCTTGGAATGAGTTCTTGTCTCATGCTCCTGATGTTTGAAATTATTTTATTCCTTCTATTTGTGTAGGTTTTAGGCTCTTTTGCTTTTCATGAAATCCTTTCCCTGTTTCAGATTCATAGCATTCTTCTTACTGATGATGCTGCAGATTCAGCCTGTTTGGGAAATAATTACAATTTGTGTGGTCTAATAACTGGTCCCTGAGGGTTCATCATGAAATAATCAGGGTCTACAGGAAGGAAAACTATGTGAAATCTAGGGCAGTTTTTCTAATCTATAAGGAACAAAACAAAGTAGTGCCCTGGGGTAAGAACCAGTAGCAACTGGCTTAATTGCTAACATGTCACTGTGTGAAACTACTACCTCTGTACAGGCTAATGTGAACCTGATGCAGTTAGACTTCTGCGTAAGACCAGCTAAATTTCACTTCAAACAAGCAGATAATCTGCACTGCAGATCCATTCTGCTGTCAGAGTTTTGTTTGTTAGGGAAGCCTTCTGAACTGGGGGGAGGGACTAGTAAGGTCACCTTTAAAGGGCTGAGAGTATAAATAGACAGGCCAGTGTTTTTAATACAGTAGCTAAAACCCATCCCTCTCCTCTAACTGCTCCTTGATTATCATGTCAGTCAAATAAAAACAATGTGCAGAAGCATTATAACTGCTGAGAGAAGAAAAGCAAAGTTCCTTTGATTAAATAAAGATATGTTGCATTTCTATAGCTCCCTTCCATGTGAGGAGCAGACATGCTCCACAAACTTCAGTGAAGTTAACCTCCTGGCAACCCTGGCAAGCATTGTTTCCACTGTACAGATGTAAAAACTAAAGATTGAAGGACTAGAACATGAAATTTCCATGGCTATGTCTACACTGGCAAGCTAGTTTCGAATTAAGGACGCTTAATTCGAATTAACTAAAGCCATGGCTACACTAGGCTTTAATTAGTTTGAAATAAGGGCTTCCTTAATTCGAACTAATAAATTTG
Source organism: Pelusios castaneus (assembly GCA_007922175.1). Taxonomy (NCBI): domain Eukaryota; kingdom Metazoa; phylum Chordata; order Testudines; family Pelomedusidae; genus Pelusios; species Pelusios castaneus. The sequence goes on along the minus strand of ML685849.1, from coordinate 6,019,141 downwards.
AATATGCTATTCGAACTAAGGGTTAATTCGAACTAGTTAGTTCGAATTAACCAATGTGGCCATGTTAGTTTAAACTAATTACTTAGTTCGAACTAACAGGCACATTGAACTCAATGCAATTCGCTAATTCGAACTAAGCAAGTGCCATGAATGGCACTTGCTTAGTTCGAACTAAATTTTTCTGTTCGAATTAAGTTAATTCGAACTAACTTTAGTAAGTGTAGACATAGCCATGAGCCTGGAGTACGAAGAAGCCATCAGGAGCAGACTAAGGACTGGATTTTGGCTAGGGAAATCACACTTCGGTTCCTATTTACCTCTTTTTCAGGGGGAATTAAGCTGCATCTGTCCTTTACCTGACTCAGTTTACATCCCTCTTCATGCCAGCTCCACTATACTCATCAGTATGTCTGGGAGGAAGGAGGGAGAAGCCAATCTTGTGCCCACTCTTTGTTCATCTGCACGGAACAGAGCGTACTTGTTCTGTGATGGGTGCTTTCTCACTGCCATGCCCATCCACTGTGATACTGGTAGCCTTATGCCACCTTACGCCCCAGCTTGGGCACTGAGCGCTCTGTTTAAACTCTGACAAATTAAGGGCCTGATCCTGCAAACATTACGGGCCACAGGTCTACCGCAGTCTTCGGGACTAAATGCAGTATTGCTCATTATGTTCACTGTACAGCAGGGCCTTTAATAACCTGCCCATAGTCACACAGGAAGTCTGAGGTAGAGCCAGGAATAAAACTTCTTCCCAAAAGATTTCCTCCCAGCCCTAGACCTTAGCCATTAGGCTATACATAGCATGCTTCAAGCACTAGACAAGATTCTGTGTCATAGCTGTATGTGAAATGGGCCGTTCTCCAGTTTTACCTTATTTCAGGGATTGTAAATAACAAAGTTGGATCCATTTCTTTTAGATGTGCATGAACACATTCAGATTTTTAAAAAGACTGCCTGAATCTCTCTTTATGGATGTTGGAAAAAGTTACATTTATTTTAGTTTTCTCCTCAGGTTTTCTTGCTGTAATTTAAAAAAATAATAAGTTTTCACCATGAAGCACTTTTTAAAGATTTAAAAAAAAAAAACTATAGGAACTAGTTTATAGGAAAACAAGCAAGAAGTCCTTTGGCACTTTTAAAAAGTAACAAATTTATTTTTTGCATGAGCTTTCACTTCACCCATGAAAGCTCATGCGAAAAATAAATTTGTTAGTCTTTAAAAGTGCCACAAGACTCCTTGCTTGTTTTGCTGAACTAGACTAACATGGCTACCCCTTTGGAACTAGTTTACAGAAAACACTGTATGTGAGCACAGACATTATACACTATCTATATGATATATACGCATCCAGCGGCCAATCCCAGGAGAGGAACCAGGCAGACATGTTACTAACTCTGAACAAAAGGTCTTCGTCAGTCAAGTTTGTGTCCTTAGTACCTTTTTTACAGGTGTGAAAGCTGGTTATGTACTCCAAGCAGTAGTGGAGAGTGAAAAGTTTCCATCTCCTCTGGCTTAGAAAAATTCTTGGAGTTACTTGGGAGCAATGAATCATCAATGACAAGACCCTTGAGAGAAGCAGTCTATAATCTATGCCTGCTAAGATAGATGCATGCAGACTTCGCTGACTGGGACATGTGGCGCATATGTCTCAATATTGGCTGTCCTAGGCCAGCTTAAGAACGGCCTGCCATGCAGAGGAAGGCCAAAGCTATAATACGTTGCTGACAAGGTCAAGCAAGGTTCCAAGAAATTCACCATTTCCACTGACAACTGGGAAAACACTGCCTATAGTCATTCAGTCTGGAGAAGCTGTATTCAACTGGTGCAGTCACTGCAGAGAGCCATCAGAGAGCCCAGGTTGAGGCTCGCCAGGAAGCAGAGTGTGCTCCAGCCTTTGTCTGATGAGTGGACCTGAAGCCACTGTGGGAAGATCTGCCATTGGCACATCTGGTTCTTTTCCCATACTACCAAGCACCACCTACAGACTATCTTCCTTGTGTTTCCTTTCATCTGCCAAGGTAGTACAGCCAATGGTATATAATATATATCAGAGAGAGAGAGAGATTATATATAACAAATTAGGGCAATCAGAAAAAAAAATACCACCTTATGCCATCATATAAAATGTACATACCACATATTTTACAGAAGACTATTTTGGAAGTGTTTGAGCATTTTTAGGCATTTTTTTTCATATCTCTCCACCTGCACAACCATCCTCTAGCAGCACCTATTCCTGCAAAACTTTATTCTTATAGGGTGCGTCTACACTTACAAGTTAGGTCGACTTAAGGAGGCTTAAGTCGACCTAACTTACTCCACATCCACACTGGAGCACCATGCTGGCAATTGCTGGCACTCCAACTGACAGGGGATCCTCGGGGTTTCCCCTGTCAGTTGGAGCACCGTGCCAGCAATTGCCAGCGCTCCAGCTGACAGGGGACAGTCGGTCCCAGAGAAGGGACTGTGGGACTCCTTTCTCCCCGGGATCCGAGCGGTCCTAGCCAGAAGGGAGCCCTGAAGTCCCGGCCAGAAGGGAGCCCTATGGTCCCTTCTCCCCAGGACCGCTCGGTGCTGGCAGCTTGCTGTCTTGGGGAGAGCTGCTGGCGGCTTCCCGGTCTTGAGGAGAACCAGCCCTGTGCAGAGCTAGCTCTCCCCCAGATGAGCCGCTCATGACTTGCCTGTCTCTGCGGGGAAAGCTGGTCCTCAGAGCTGGCTCTCCCTGGGACAAGCCTCTGGCAGCTTGCTGGTCTCAGGGAGAGCCAGCACGGGGCTGGCTCTCTCCTGGATGAGCCCCCCTAGCCTGGAGAGCTGAGGCTCCAAAGGAGCCTCGGCTCCCCTTCGACCTAACCAGTCTACTTCGAGAGTCTAGTGTAGACTCTCTAGGTCAACTTAATAAGGTCAACTTTAAGTCGACTTAAGAGTCTTGTGTAGACTCTCTAAGTTGACTTAATTAGGTCGACTTAAAGTTGACTTAATAAAGTTGACCTAATAAAGTCGACCTATCTTTCTAAGTGTAGGCATAGCCCTAGATAGTCCCATTGATTTCAGACTGGCTGCTTACTTGCATCTGAACTATTCATGCAAATAAGAATTTGCAGGATCAAGCCCTGATATAGGCCCATTGAAGAAAGGCTCCTGTTGACTGATCAAGTCCATAGACTTTACAGGCAGAGTCCAGCTACACAGCTCTCACACCAGAAGAGAAACGTTATAACTAATACATTTTAGAAATGGCTACAAGCTATCCAAAGAAAGGTTTTAGTCACATAGTAAGATAACAATTTGAATGTCCCCTGGCTTCAGATCCTTCCAAAATGTAGAAATGAATGCTGAAAGTCCCAACAGCAAGGAGAAATCTCCAATTTCCAATGTGATAAAGCCCTTCTTTGTGATCACTAGATCCTGGATATTTAACTTGCCACTAGTTCAGGACTGAGTATTGAATGCATATCCTGTGCCTTAGGTCAATGTCATTTCACAGGGAAAACTCAGCCTTGTGGGAGGGGGGAGAATTAAACATTTCTCTCACAGGTTGCTTTAAAAAGCAAGGCTGCAGCTGTTTGAAGCTACTCAGAGGTTTGGAATGTCAGAAGTAGTCCCAGCAGAGCCGGATTAGTGGGCAGCACTGCAGGTGTGGCCGTCAAAGGTGCCTGGTAAATTGCATTTATCACATGGCTATCCCTGCCTCCTCGGCGATCTGGATTGAAATTTAGTAACAGGACAGCCTATTGTTGGTTTCTTCTTCAGCTGACATGCATGCGAGAGAGAGAGCAAACACACACGGCATCTCTTCTTCTTGTTTGGCCGAATGAAGCTATGGACAGTGCAACAAACAGGTGGCTAGTAATGCAGAATGCAAACTAGAGTATATTTAGCTGCAAGGAAGCCGCCCCATGTTTTCAGCTTTTCTGTTTATAGAAGGACTTAGGAGATCAAGACAGGCCAAACAGTTAATGTAGTGGGTATTTGTAGAAGATTGTCATTTTGGTAAGTCTCTTCATGTATATCTCCTCCTATGCCCCCACCCTCAGGCATGGTTTTCTAAAGGAGATACATGATCTGGAGCAGACCAAGCAGCTGTGGGGCACTCATAGTTCCTGGTGTCATCAGTCTGATGGACTGAGTGAACAAGCTCCTGCATGCGGTACTGACTAATTCCAAACACATGGCTCCATTTCAGGAGCATCTGACTCTGCTTGTAAAGGAAACAAGCGACTGACTTTGCAACATTATAATGCATGGTAGATAATCTCTCTCTCTCACACACACACATACACACACAGAGTTCACATCAAAGAGCTGAATTCCATATCTGATTTGCACCACTCAGCCATAAATTAACTGAACTCTTCCCCTGCTCTCCCATCCTCATGACCTCTGAAGTGCTGCATATACTGGAGTGTTCTGTTTGCTAAGTAAATGTGGAAATTAGGTTAGTCATACTTCCCTGTAAGTGCTATTTTGTCCTCTTTGGCTATGATCTGTGTGTTTCTTGAGCACTAGAGCCGGATTTAAATCGAGTACTTTTCAGTGGAATTAGCTCCCATTCAGCTGTGAACTGTGACATGAGCAATTTGCATTGAAGGTCTGCAAGAATTCAGACAAAAAGGGTAAGTCATGCTAGGGGTGAATGAATCAATGAGTTTCACACACGAGTTTCCTTGCAAATGGGAAAAAGGAAGGTGATAGTATGGGATGGTGATTTTTTTAAAGATTCAGTTTCAGACTAGCTGAACAAGCACTTACATCACAACAACAGCCTTGCAAAGTTATAATGGAAAACATACCAGCTCCAACACATAGTCTAATTGTATGCCCTTCAAAGCGGGATGATGATGAAAACACAAGTGAAAAGGTACCTGCTCCAGTATGGGGCAGCTAGATTCTCATAAAGCTGTATTACAAGACTACTGACTGAAGGAGAACACGCTTCTATCATTTCATTTGTTACACCCACTTGGTGCCTCGCAGGGGAGAATTACATCGTAAAATCTTTAGAGCATGGAGCATGTCTGCAAAGTACTGCGCACAAAGGGACCCCAGCCTGACTTCAGCCATTTGACACTACTGCAGTAAACATCATAAATCATTACAATAATCTGAAGAAGCAGCCAGTTAAATTGCTTCTACATTTAAATCGAGATCAGATGTCTGTCTTAAAAAGATGTTCTCTAGCTCAACCAGAGGCTACAGGCTTGATGCAGGGACCACTAGGTGAAATTTTGTGGCCTGTTTTGTAGGCAGAGGGTCAGAGGATCACAATGGCCTCAAAACCCATTAATTCATCTTAATGTATGTCAGACATTCTAGGGCCAAACCTGCTCTCATTGAGTTCTATGACAAAACTCCCCATGCTTTTTTCAGTGGTCAGAGTGTTCCCAACTGGACTGAAAGGCAGAAATATGCAAATGAGCAAAAGAAAACTAAAAGAAACCTCTTTCTGTGTGTGTAGTACACAACACTGTGAAATTGGAGCTCCTTGCAAACATTCCTGAATTTATTCTCACTGTGCCCCAGCGAGGTAGGGAAGTATTTATTATTCATTTACTTATTAAGTGCAAGTTATTAGAGCCTCTTATTTGCTGGCTAGAAATACCCCAAAAGTTCATTGTCTTTACTATAGACAGGAACCCCCCCGAGTTTGTTATTTCCTATGTGCTCCTTTCCCGTTGGCTTCCTATCACTTAATTAGCATTCAATTTGCCATGTAAACGAGAATCCATTTTGTTAGCTTACAAGACTTAATTTACATCCTGACAGAGAGCCACACAGTTTTTACCTCCCATACAGAGGAACTGGTCTAAGGCATCTCACCGTTTGGAGACCTGCTTTTAACATACATGCTTAAGAACACAATTATCTGGTACGTAACTCCTTGTATGGTATTTTAACATATGTGGCACAATGATATTGATCAGTAATGTGACACAGGCTTTCATTTGAGACCTCCCATGATTTTCTCTGGTAAACCAGAATTTTCATATCAGAATCATGAGATACCTGTAAATTCCCTTGCCAGCTGGCATTAAGACTTTCTTTGGTCACAACCGCAAGCGCATTTAAGTGTTCAGTTTGCTTAAGCAACTCTGTTGCAGTATGACCATTTACCTCTCCCCACAGAATATATCTTTTTTAAAACAAAGTCAAAATAAAAAAGAAGCAGGTTCCAAATTCTGACATAGGCTAGAACTTCTTACTCCCTACAGGTTTCCCCAGAAAGCCTCCCAAGCTAAAGAGCTACAAGACTTCCTTTGGCCAACATGGCATACACATCCAAGACTCCTATTGGTTCCACTGACAGTTTGGGGCAGGCCTCCCAAGATTGAATTAGGCCACTGCAAATCTACAAAAAAAGGAGTGATTGATGAAATGTGAGAGAAGTCAGAGCAAAGGTAAAGTATTGTCTGTGTGGAAGCCCGCACCCTAGAAGGCAAAGATGGAATGCTCTGCCTCGCCCCATGTGGAGTTTGTGTTCTGATTTTATGAATGACAAAACTTTGATAGACAACAGAGTCCTGTGGCACTAGTCTTTAAAAGTGCCACAGGACTCTTTTGTCTTTCTACAATAGACTAACACGGCTACCCCTTTGAAAACTTTGATAGCCATTTATAAAAGGGCTTGTGAATTTTGGGCTTCATAACCAGAGCAGCTTTTGGGATAGGCAAAGCAGGTGCACACCTAGGGCCCTGAGCAGCAAGGGGCCCCCTCACCTACTTTGCCTACCCCAAAAGCAACACCTGCCTCAGTCAGCAGCAGAGGAAGGAGTTAGCTCTAGGACTGCAGTGGAGAGCTGGGGTTGCAGAGAGAAGGGCTATACAACCAGAAACTGAGGGCTTATAAAGGCCCTGCAGTAGGCCTTCACCTGGAACCCCCAAGTGCCTAACTCTGCCTCTGTCCATAACCCAAGTCCACTTACTTTTCAGCTCAGGGTGGATCACTTTTTCTGTGGAGTACAGCTCACACCATTAACATGCCCTTTTGTAAAGGCAATTGCATTAACAAACTATTACCATCCAGAAAAATCTGAACATAAATGCCAGGGTTATGCAACAGTATAGACTATAAGGAATTATAGGGTAGCAAAATTACACTCTATGTAAATAAAGCCTGCTGGCAGTTAGCGCCTTTTCTCCTATAGGGAGTGGCAGAAAGTTCCCTCTTTGGCTGCGTCTGCACTGGCAAATTAAGTCGACTTAAGCTTGGCTTAAGTCGACTTAATTTGCCCTGCGTCTACACTACACTTTGCTTAAGTCGACTTAAGCGGCTTGCTTAAGTCGACTTAAGGAAAATAAAGTCGACAATGAAAATTAAGTCAACTTTATTAAACCACCTTTCTACTCGACCTAAGGCTTAATTTGACTTTAGAAAGTTGACTTAGGGCTATCCCAGGACTACACCAATGCCCTCCCTGCTGGGGGGGGGGCATAGGGGGAGTCTGGCATGCCCCCCAAAGGGCAGGGCATGTGGACAGGGTGTGACACTGTCTGGATTTAGGGAAGCATTTATGATATTATTTTCTATGGTTATCTCATAAATGCTATAATCCATAGGAACTATGTCACGTTTGCTATCAATAGAAAGGTAGTAATTTGCTGGGAATGATTATATAGTTTATGTCTAGGAATTCTATTTCGATTAGAAGTTAAGAATTTGATGTTATATCCATACTTTAACTTGTGTCCTTCTGGACAAATGCCTTAGATGGGAGGGTGTGAACAACCATTGTCTCCTTAATGGCTCATCAGGATACTCCCTGGGACCATATCACCTGATAGATTCCTTGACATTAAGGAGACAATGGTTGTTCATACCCTCCTGTTTAAGGCCTTTGTACAGAAGGACACAAGTTAAAGTATGGATATAACATCAAATTCTTAACTTCTAATGGAAATAGAATTCCTAGACATAAACTATATAATCATTCCCAGCAAATGACTACCTTTCTATTGATACCAAACATGACATAGTTCCTATGGATTATAGCATTTATGAGATATCCATAGAAAATAATATCATAAATGCTTCCCTAAATCCAGATAGTGTCACACACAGGGCTCTGCCTTGCCAGGGTCCCTGTAACCCTTTGCCCCATTGTACACAGGGGGTGCCCCCCCCGCCACTGTGGACCTGCCCAAGGTCCCCCTAGCCCGACAAAGTCGACCTAGAGCATCCAGTGTGAATGCTCTAGGTCGACTTTGTAAGTTCCCCTTTAAGTCGACTTTAATTTTAAGTGTAGACACACTAAGTCGACTTAACTAAGTCGCCTTTAAGTCACCTTAGTTAAGTCGACTTAGTTAAAGTCGACTTAAAAGTGCAAGTGTAGACATAGCCTTTCAGCCTTCTACCTCTGGGCTTATATGCGGATATGCTCACCTGGAAAAATGTCTAGACCTCCTGGTACCAAGGGTGCCTGGCTTTACAGATAAAGGGCTATGATAAAACAGCGTATTACATTGACATTGAGTTGGGCAACACTGCTGGTTCTTGGCAAAAAGCCACACCTCGGTGTAGCAAAATATAACCATTTTGTTGGGGATCTGAGTCTACAGGGGTCACCCTGCAAATGACAGGGAGACAGGGTGATGACTGGTTCAATGTGAAAAGCAGTTGGGGAAAATTGGTTCTGTTTTCCATTGGGAATGGCCGCTTGCTACCCATTCTGCCGTATGTGCAATAGTGCATCTTCCTCGGCTCAGTAGTCTCCATTTTTGACCTCCTCAGTAGTTCTTTCTAGCAACTCCGCTGCTGGTCACTACATTTTTCTGTCTGGGCGGGATGGCATGATGCATGCACAGATCAGCTTTGTAATAAATGTTGGAGGCTCTGACAACCCTTGGTCTTTACTATGAAGGGCAGCAAACCGCCTTGCCGTAATGTGCACTGCAGGGCAAAGTCCCATGATTTTGTAGCAGGGATAAACCGCACAACAGGTACCACACACAGAGCCCTGTCTATACGGAGACACCCTGATTTTCTATCTAGCTTGCATTTTACTTATGAGAATTAGCATGAAGGTGGAAAGCATTAAAGACCAACCCGCCAATGTGTGCGGCCAACGATTATGCAAGGCGACAATAGTGGAAGATCAGATAAAGGAGAATTGTACTGAAAGTGGCTTGCATAATAAATATCTGATGTTCCGTGTACAGCTCTTCATGGGTCAGTTTCTCATTCCTGCTCAGCTGGCCCACAAAGATCTCTGCAAACACAGGAGATTAAAGGGAGGGAGAGTGAGCAGAAAGGACATTGTTTCCTCCCCAGCCCAGTGAAAGCCAGGCCATTGATTTTCTTCTCCAGCTGAGTGACAAAGGAAGAGAAGGGATCATTTTAAGGCGCCAAGGTGCGATTGCCCCAGAGAATGCCAGGCTTTGTCTGCCGCATTGCAACCAAGCATTTCAGTGCCAGCCAAGGAAACAAATGCTTTTCTGCTGTCTCCTGGAAATGCCTCCATCGCCCCTGCTGAGTGAGTTCACTCCAAAGCCAACTGACTTTTTGCCCTTTCAAACAGAGCTTAAAATGTTTCGGTTTTAAAGTCCCCCCAGTCCCTCCCCCCAGCCCTCAACCCAAAGACATTAATACCACACAGTTGTGAAATGCCAGTAAGGCACATGGAAAATCAAAAGGATTAGGAGGGCAAGTCGTATGTGAGGAAGCTGATTCTTCACTGCCGTGTTAGTGGAACTCTATAAAACCTCAGATCTTAAAAGGTATCAGCTAAAGCCACCAAAATCCCTTTTGGAGTCTGAACCTCCAGCTGCAGGGCTAAAGCACCCAGGCCTTTCCCATCCTGCCCGTAATCCTGCTTTTTCTCTGCTGTTAACATGCACGCTCGCACTCCTTCCAAACAAGGATGTGGATTAAATGCCAACTGCCCCATCTTAGGGCTGGCACCCTGGAGCCTTTCAGTCTCCAGCAGCGAAGTTTCCAAAAGCTGGCAAGCACGTTGCGGAGAGGTCTCCAGTAATTAAGTTAGCTGTTAGCTTCTCTTAGCTGCCCTTAGAACTTCTCTGCAGCTGCCCGCCTCCATCTCCCCCTCCTCCCCAACAGCTCCCTGTGAGACTGTGTGTGTGTTTAGGAGGTGCTGTTTCCCACAGCTCTGATCTAATTCAGTTGTAATTCAATCTCCGTGTGACCAACACTCAGCCAGCGCTCTCCCACCCGCCGGCAGACTCCTCTCTCACAGGCTGTGTGTGTTACACATTTACACTGTCAATCTGACAGACTCCCCTCAAACAACCCCTCTGTATAGATTTACAATGTCAATCAGCCAGGCTTTGGGGTTTGTCTGCAGCAATAACTCTAGCAGAACCTCCCCCACCCCGCATCCTCCCCGGCCTCCAGCCCTCCCTCCCTCTGTGTCCTCAGTGCTTGCAGTATAGTTACCCTATACCTGCCACTCAGCAACTGCAAAAGGACTTTTGTTTAATGGCATTTGTGTGCAACCACAAAGAGTGAAGGCAGCTGAACTAGATAAGCTGAGAACCTGAAACAGATGTAACAGAGATCAGACCTAGTCTTCTGTGGATCTTCAACTCCTATAAAGATTTATGACCCCTCCTAACCCCTTTTTAAATAGGTTCAACTGGGCTTATTTTATATAGCCAACATAAGACTGCCACCTGGCACTGGTATAAAAATTCACCAAGAAGAATGAATCAGTTCCTGAATTTTATTCCATTTCTCATAACTAAACTCATTCATTCGGCCACTGCATGGCATTTCATTTTAACACTTTACTATGATCTCAAAATAACTGACATCCTCTAAAATATTCCAAAGCTGCCAGCTGAATTTTAGCCTTTTATATGTCCTAAATTTGGGTCAGCAACTTGACGTCAAACAAGCATGGCAAATCACTTTTACAGCAGCAGCATGTGAGAATAGTGAATATTGCCTTGCAGCAAACTGTCCTTAGAATTTCTTGATGCAATTGTCACATGAGACACAATCGTAGGAGGCTAGGTTAGAATCAGATTCTTTTGGCCGAGTAAGCTTTGAAATCTGCTTGTCACTTCCTGCTTCTCTGCAAATGATAGTCAAGTTCCAAAGGGGTCGCCGTGTTAATCGATTACAGAAAAACAACAGAGAAATCTGTTCGCCTTTAAAAGTGCCACAGGACTCTATTGTTTTTCTGCAAATTATAGGGCATTTTTTGCTCCTTCCATGTGAGGGATGAATATTTCAGGAAAGAGAAAAAGGTATGGGACCAAATTCTTCTCTAAATTACATTGGTGTAACTCCATTGGAGTTGAACTTCAGATTTACATCAATGTACATTATTTCAGAGGAAACTTTAGGATAGTCTTCTAGAGAAGAATTGGCAAAACTACTTTAAAATAACTGTAATAATCAATAGAGTGATGTAATAACAGGGCAAGTAATGTTCCTTCCTGCACATTCACATAAACCAGTATGGTTTGATGAGGTTGCAACTGCAACTCATCCCATAGACAGTCAAGACAACCACTCAAACTGCACCAAGAATTTTGCTAGAACCTTTATATGCCCATATGGTATGGGTATAACTGACCACACAAAGTGCAAAGCAATGGAGAATCAGAGCCATTATATCTGAAATATATTACACCTGAGAAGTTAATAGTCTTCTGAGGCAAGAAAATCATCTGCAACAACAGGTGTCTTTTTAAAGACAATTGAAAAGTCACTTTTCACCATGTTCTCCTAACATACGGACCAAAACAAAATGATTGAAGAAAATAGATCTGGAGATGCATTATCGCTAGGACAAGAATGTCAATTACTGAATGCATTACTGAGTCTGGGCATAGTGGTTTTCTGGTGCATCCATCTTTTGAAGTCAGCATTTAGCAGTGAATCTATATTTCATTTCTGTCATGCTGAACTAGTGCTGAATACCTCTGTTTTTCTGGCTGTGTGCAGTTGGAACATTCTCTAATAGTGAAACAAAATATTGTTCATCATTCTCTGGTGACACCCACAGGCACACCTGTTCTGATGGCTATTCTAGCAGCAGAGCTCTGGATTAAGAAAAAAAAAATCTCTCCTTCCTCAGATGAGGGCAACCAATGAGAGAGAAAAAATAACCTACATTAACAGGCTCCATCTAAGTATGAATAGAATTTGGGTTATTAGCAAGACTAAGTGGAGCAGAAGGAAAGGAAATGGATATGGCATAACATGAAATAGAAGTAGAGGATTTCCCCACTGTATGGGTATGTCTACACTTAAAAAACTACGTTGATTCTGTTAAGTCGACTTAACAAGTTTGACTTAAGTCGACTCAAAGTCGACCTTGTTAAGTTGACCTAGAATGTCTACATTAGACACTTAAGTCGACTGCCTGCGTCCCCAGAGAGCTGCGGCTCCCTTCTCCCTGGGACCTGCGGCTTCCCGGCAGAAGGGAGCGGTGGGTCCTGGAGAGAAGGGAGCCGTAGGTCCCAGGGAGAAGGGAACCCCGGCTCCCTTCTTGTCAGCAAGCCCTGGGTCCCAGGGAGAAGAGAGCTGCGGGTCCCTTCTACTGGGAAGCCACGGGTCCCCGCAAGCCACGTCTTCCTTGTTCCGGGGAGCCGCGGCTGCCTTCTCCCGGGTACCCACAGCTCCCTTGTCCCCAGACCTAGGTCGACTTAGGGAATTAAATCAACCTAGGGCATCCACACTGGTTTTAGATCGACTTAACAAATAGACTTAGCCGTTGTCGACCTAAAGAGTGGTAGTTATTAAGTCGACTTAAGGAAGCCCGTAAGTCAACTTAATGAAAGCCTGGTGTGGATGCAGCGTTCTTTAGGTCGACTTAAGCGTCCTTAAGTCGACCTAACTTGCAAGTGTAGACATACCCTAGGAGTCCATATTTTGGGCTTGGCAGTCCTTTTCCCAGCACCTTGTGTAGTCATTTACACCTGTTCAAAGTGACTGCCCCAACAGTGGTCTTACACTCATTTTGTACAGATGTAAATGACTGCTGTGGCAACCTTGGGAGAGAGGGTTAACACCATAGACCAAGGGTGTGAAACTCATTTGCTGTGGCAGGCCCCACCCCCACCCCCCTCTCTCTCTCCCTCTCTCCGTTAGGGAAAGAATGTAGTCTCGTGGAGCACAATCTCGCATACCAAGTGCTCAGTTATGTCACGAGACCTGACACTCTTGCAGGATTTCAAAGTGCTGGGTATGCAAGACCACACACTCTCTGCCTGTGTTAGGGAGAGTGTGGTCCTGCAGAGTACAGTCACGGGCTGGATGGAAGAGGTTTGCGGGCTGCATTCAGCCCACAGCCACGTTTGACACCTCTGCCATAGACAGTGAGTCCTAAAGATGAGCCAATAGAAATAGCGTATGAACTTTTGAAGTGGAAGCAGCAGCCCTTCCAGTTTCCTGTTTGGTGGGACAAGAGCTCCTGGAAAGACCAGTAAGGAGGGTGCTAGGAATGAAGAATCCAGGACATCCATTCCTAAGAAGAAATTAAATCTATAACTATCCATGTGTGAGTAGAGCAAGGAATGTTTAGCGAGACACATTCAAGTTATTTCTTTGTTTTGGTTCGTTTTTGGATTCTTCTGGGCCGAGCACAGGTACTTACCCCATTATCCTGTAACTATCCAAGTTAAATTCCAGAGAAGTAACTCTGTGTTTTCCTAGCTGTTCCTCTTAATTAAAGAAAATGTATCCTTTTAAGAACAAGCTCTGATTCTGTGTCCTAAAAGGTAAGAGGTTCTGTGTGTGTGTGCCTCAGATTGCACAGTCAAACTACTAAGGGGAATTCACTTCAGTTTCAAACTGGTATCACAGCTGCAGTTCAATCACTCTTCAGAGGGAGAATAAAAGAGATTGAGGGTACCTTAAAGGAAGGAATTCACAAGTGCACCTTCCTGCGTTTTCAAAGGGGGTTTTTCATTTGGGTGGTGGCAGCAATACCAATCCAAGGCCAAGGAATCAGTAGCCTTGGAGAATTTTAAGACAAGGCTTTAGGGACAGAGCCAGTGGTTTTAAGGTCTTTTATGGGCCCCCACCTTCTGCACTCAAAGTGCCAAAGTGGGGAAACAGCCTTGCCAACTACATAGGGTAGAAGGGAAGAAAGAATAAGGATCTTTGGGTCAGACATCTGCTGCCAGGGGTTCAGCTGGCTGGCAACAGCTTCCCAAGGCAGGGTGCAGTATAAGCTCCTTCCCTGCAGACTGAATTCTCTTGGCCAGTGCAGCGTGAGGACAATGGCCTGATCCTGCCCTCCTCCTGTCTCTGTGCAGTTGTTGGCACCACCGTCAGTGTTCGAATGCCCTGGTCTTTGCGCATGAGAAGCAATAGGGCCAAATGCTTAAAGACATAAGAGGTACGGAGAAAGCTCCTTATACATTCTCCCATCCTTACACATCAGTGCAGGGCTAAATACAACTTAGACAAGCTTCTCACTGCAACAGCCACTACCTCGCTTGGGCCTCCAACTTAACACCACTGTCTTTAATTCACAGACTAAGCAAGGAGAGTTGTTTTTAATTGAAGGACAACATAGGAGCCCTATAAAATAGTTAAAAGCTCAATATAATCATCTTCCTTGTCTTCTTTTTTGATTTTTCTTAAAATCCCATGGAATTAATTGAAAGAAAGAAAGAAAGAAAGAAAGAAAGAAAGAAAGAAAGAAAGAAATGTTACACAGCTTGACTATGATTTTTTCTCTATGGTACTGGGAGAAAAGGGAATGCCCACTGATAAATGTCTCCAGAGTCTTTAAGCATAATTTAGGGCCCTACTCTTTGAAGGACTACAGAGGAACAAAGTGGTTTGGCGATTAGTGAATGACTTTCATTTCTTCCCTAACAATGAGAAAGTGCAATGGATGCCCTGGACAGGTGATAAACTGATTCAGAAAATGGTTCACAGGTACCCATTGCTCAACTAGAGGATCAGTGTCAACAGTGTAAAAAATACCTCTCTTTGGGTATAAGAAATAAAATTTAAGTCATTAAACAATGGAGACAGTATTGGTCTTGATTAACTATGCAGTATCTGTAGCCATTACTTGACCATTGCATTTGAAGTCACTCCAAAGGGACTATTCACATGAGTAAAGGCTGCAGTCTCATGCCCTTATTTGGCCATCCAGTGGGTGACTGAACAGAACTGCAAATCTTTGCCAACATTGTTCAACGATGGGAGCACAAAAGGAGATGCTCACTAAAAGCCAAAAAGAGCTATTTCTTCTACTACCTATAGGGCTTTGCAAAAGAAGAAAACAAGAACAAGCACTTTATCACCCACAGTCCTTGGTAAGGAAGTCTCCAAGCCAATCTGTGGCCAGACTCTTCCCCAGCCACTGAAAAAAAAATATAATCAACTTTAGAAAAATAAATGTTCTAAAATACAGTGAGAATGAGTCTCAGCTTCCATTCTGGTTAGCATGAAAAATCCAGTGCAATGCATTAGAGGTCTGAGCCAACATCTACTGAGGTCTGTGGAAAGATTTCCACTGATGTCGATAGACGAGGTAGAACTTTATGTCTGAATCAAGTCTGATTGTGATGTGGAAGTCAGGAATCCTTATGCATATGAATCTTATAAACTAAAACAACCACTTTGGTGAACCTGGTTATAGACTGTTTCCCTTGATAAGGTTAAAATAGGTTTCCATCTTTGGACTGTAGCTCGGACCATAATCATATCCCTGAACAGAGCTGCAGACTTTAAGGAAAACTATATTGTAATATAGTTCCTGGGCCAGTTGTTTTTATAGCTTAGACAAGACATTAGTTGTGGCATTAAGACTGTCCACATTGTAACCAGAAAACTGTGACAGTATCTTGACAGCAAGAACAGTATTTAACCCCAATTTTCAAGACAGACAGTAACACTATTTCTTTGACTGGTGTAGACAGCAGCTAAGAAATCAGCGGGCAGAATTAGAAAGAACAGTTACTATTTTCTATATTAGTTAGCATGAGAGGTTACAACTCATTGGTTTTGGACTCACAAGAATGAGAAGAGGAGGAGGAGGCAGATGATGAGGTGGAGCAGACAGTTAAAAGAACAATCGAAGAAACCTCTGGCAACACATCACATTTGTTTGGGATTGCATTACTCGGCCTGAAGGATCAGGCTCCTCTATGTTATGTGAGCTCCTGTAGAAGCCAATATGCCAAATTGCGGTGTAACACTTCTGCCTTCAGGAAGGAATTTATCCCATGCTATTCACTAAAGAATATTGCTTTTTAACTACATTGGGAAACAACTATGTGAGAGTAAGGAGCTATTGGAATTTAAGAGTGTTGTAAACAAGAAAAAAGTAGAGCTCAGTCCTACTTCCATTTAAACCTGTTAAGATTTTTTTTATATTGACTTCAGTAGCAGGTGAAGTCCATCTAGTGTGCAACCTCACAAAAGAAACATTGAATTCAGTTAAGATCAAAGGTTATATTAAGCTCTATTGGAATTTTCAGTCATTTATATACGTTAGTCCATTTTCATATAGATGCATACATCTAAAACGAAGTGAGAACTTGTCAAAGCTGGTCGAAAGAGAAGGCCTTCAAGCCACACCATCATGTAATGTGATCTCTTCAGCTCCCTAAACTAAGACAGCTAATTCACACTGTGGAGTGGGATTTCCATGGAGCACATAGGTGTGGTAGGAAGTGATACCTCAATATGGTGCTAGGGGTCACCATGTGGCTGTCTTTTAACTGCTGCATAAAATCACTGAAGATACCACCTCTGGTCATCTCAGATTTCTCAGTAGTTTTTACAAGGGTAGGAATGTCCACGCTGGTGTCTTGATCAAATTCAGAAATGGATAACTACTTTTTTCTTAAGTAATAGGTCTCTGCCATTGCAAATAAATACCGCAGTCTTTCCTTGCTGTCCTAAACTGTTATGTAATGTTACTGGATGTTATTGAATAGGCACTGCATTATTACCTTATTTCAATGGAAGGTGAAATGATCCCTGTCCATAGCTTGTATATCCATTTTCCAGGTTTAAAAGCACTGTGAGGAAAGACACTGTATCATTACATAACTGATTTATTAATGTAATAAAATGTCATTTTATTTTTCAAGTTATGGAGATAGAAAGCCTGCATCATACACATATTCTCAGTGCAGTCAGTAGAGAATATGTCCTGCCGTTATTAAAACTGTACACAAAAAGAATGTTTTTTAAATGACTTTACAACAGACTGTTGGGATGGATGATCAGTCAGTTAACAACACAAAGATTTTTAAAACAAGTGGGATTGTTCTGATGGTGAAACAGCATGAAGTAAAAGGTACAATGTATTATTTTGACTCTAGAGGGGCAAATAACTTTTCTGGTAATATAGAAAAAGAACCTGACTGGCATTGTAAATTACTTACACAAGATTGAAAAAAAAAAAAAAAAGACGTGGAAGGATAAGTGCCTCTTCAAAAGTAATTAACATTGGAAGAAGGTGGAAATAGCAATGGAGACTTAAGTCAGATGAAATCTTTTGCTACAAATGTTATGTGAATAGCTGAACTAGAAGTACTGTATACGTGTTAAGAATATCTACACTATGGAAATGAAAGACAAATGGAGAAGCATGAAAACAACTGGAGAACTTAAAATACCAAGAAGCAAAGTCTTTTGATGAGAGAGGCAAAAGCAGGATGAAGAGCAATCACATTTTGTTAGTGATAATATTGACTCTCAAGGGAGAAATAATACAAGAAATAGTACACAGCAAATATTTTGGCTGACTCAGCACAACCTAGTGATTAGGAAAACATTACGGTCAAAAAAGTAACTGGTTGGGTCATGGATAATGTTATATAGATGTCCAAGAAGCAGAGGAGAGAATTTTAGGAGATGTCTATATGTATTACAGGATAGTAAGAATGTTAAAGTTTCTTTACAGAAGCATTAAGTTGCTCTGCTATTGTTAGGGATAACCACCATACAAACTGAAAAGGAAAACCATTTGTAGAGGCAATGCAGGATGACTTATTTCTGGAACTAATTTGTGGGCTGGCCTATATGCCTGTGGGGAAGAAAGTGTAATGGGTGTCAGGGCCTTCTCAATTCCCTGTCACAAGCTATTCACCTGGGAGAAGGGAAGAATAGTTTTGATTCTGTCCCTTCACAACACGGCAGTCAGCACCACTGGACCAGCATGGAGGGCAAAATAGGCTGCATGAAGAAAGGACTAACGTAGTTCGTTTCCCCGATGGATCAAGGGAGAAGTAGGGAATTGTAACTCTAAATCAAAAAAATTGGTCCTTGAAGCACTCATACATAGGTGCTATGCCTTAATCAAGGCAGATTGCAAGATGCCAGTCTAGTTCCCTGAGTTTACTAATCAATCCATTTGGCCAGAAACTATGACTTTAAGCAACGAGTCAACTGTGAAAAATCAGGTTGGAATCAGGGCAATGTTAATTAGTCTGGAGATCCCCAAATCCTCAGAACAGAAACATTCAGGAGCTTAAATACTCAAAGAAGGTTTTTTTAAAATATACATTAAAAAGTTGGTGTTACACCGGCCTCCTGGAATATCCAAATGAAAACACAAATATCAGGGCAGGTTGCAAAAAGGAGAGCGGAATCTCCCAGCAATAGTGGGTTACCTGAAGATAAACTTCCTCAATCAGCCACAAACAATGCTTCTGGTTCCCCATATTGGTTATAAAGAATCTACCACAAAATATACTCAGCCTCCTTTATTGCATTTCAGCCACTGATTCCCAAATAGCCCCTGGATTTAGTAAAGAGATTATACTTAAAACCCCAAGCTTTTTACCCAAAAACGTTCTCCTGACCCCAGAGGGCCAGCCACATTACACAGAACCATATAGGTTTGGATCTAATCTAAAATACCATGCTGCCTGTCAATCCTTTAGTAACTAAAACTAAAGTTTTATTATACAAGGAAAAAAACAAACTATAAGAAATGTTAAAGAATTAAAGCTTAGCAAATCATATACATACAATGATTAAAAGCCCATGTAAAGCAAGTCCTTGGTAGAATTTGTAGTTTGCAGGTTTGTATAGTTCCTCTGGTATACCTGGAGACCTGGATGGATCTCAATCCATTGTTTCACAGCTTTAGTTGCAGCTGAATAGAGGTAGGTGCTGGCTGAAAGCTCAGACTGAAGACTGAAAACTGAAGACAAAATGAAGGCGATACTGCTGCCCCTTTTATCATCTTTGGCCTTCCCCGTGCTGTGTGGAATTTTTTATAAAACAAAATGGAGACTAAAGTCACATGGGCAAGTCGTACTGACTCATCAGGCTTCCTTCTAGGCCCACTATACCTGTGAGCTTTCTTAATGGGTCATTGAGGAGACAATCACTGTAGACATCCTGTCTGGGGCGTTTCCCAGAATAACATAAGTTGAAACACAGATATAAAAAATATGTTCATAACTTCTAATACAGATATGATACCTACACATAAACAATACAAGCATTCTTAGCAAATTACAACCTTTCGATTGGTACCCAACATGGCATATCTCATATGGATTATTGTAATTATTGACCTATGGATGCTAAATAATATAATACATGGGCCTCTAAATCTAGACAGCATCACAGTTGGTTTTGAATAATTTGTGAGATTCTATGAGAAATTCTGATTGGAGTGTATAGTGGATAGAGAAATCTATGGTCCAACTTTAGGAAACATATAAGAGACAATAAAGAAAATGGATGTCTACAACCATTGTGTCCTTAATGGCTCATCAGGTTTCTCCCTGGGCCCATTGTACCTGGGAGCTTCCTTAACATTAAGGACACAATGGTTGTAGACAGCCTGTCTGGGGAGTTTCCCCAGAATCACACAAGTTAAAGTATAGATATAACAACCATATTCCTAACTTCTAATACAAATACAGTTCCTATACATAAACTATATAATCATTCCCAGCAAATTACTACCTTTCTATTGATACCAACCATGACATAGTTCCTATGGATTATAGCATTTATGAGATAGTAATAGAAAATAATATCATAAATGGTTCCCTAAATCCGGACAGCATCACACAGGGCTCTTCCCTGCCCTTTGGGGGGACATGCCAGGCTCCCCCTGTGCCCCCCCCCCGTCAGGGAGGGCACTGGTGTAGTCCTGGGGTAGCCCTCGACTTAGGGCTACCCCACATCTACACTGGCTAAATTCAACTTTAAAAAGTCGAATTAAGCCTTAAGTCGAAGTAATTCTAGGTTTAATAAAGGCGACTTAATTTTCATTGTTGACTTTATTTTCCTTAAGTCAACTTAACCAAGCTGCTTAAGTTGACTTAAGAAAACTGTAGTGTAGACGCAGGGTAAATTAAGTCGACTTAAGCAAGCTTAAGTCGACTTAATTTACAAGTGTAGACGCAGCCATGGTGATGGGCATCAGTATAAAGACATGGATTGAAAGAGATGAACTCAAATTTCTTTTTCTAAAGTGCTTTCAATGTAAAACAACAATGGGACAAATGGCCTCTCCATGTCCAGAAATTCCTTATTTTCCTATGAGTCATTGCTGGTTGGAATGAGTTATTCTGACTCCTTCTCACTTTGACTCTGTGTACAGAAAACCTCTGTTGGTTGGAAATCTAACTTTTGTTATGTCAGAGACAATGGTATATTGGTGGGAGAGTTTCTCTCAACAACATAGCTTCTGCCGCTCAGGGATGTGGTGTTACTGTGTGCTCACAGGAGAGCTCTCTGCTGTTGGCACAGAACATCTTCACCAGTCATGCTCCCACTGCAGTGCTGCCTGTATAGACATGTTGATCTCCACAATGCTTTGCACTGTTGGGAGTCCTCATGTATATGACCCGTGGCATCTTTAACACCTGAATACAATGTTGCTTGGAGCAGGTCTAATCAACACAATTTTAAAAATGCTATCAGCAGCCAAGACCAAGTCTGTACTAGTGGAATGCAGTTGGTGTTTGTAACAGTGAGGTTTTTTTGGTTTTTTTTTAAAGAAAATATCCGTAGGGATATAGAGGGTGGCCTCTTTTCAGGGATGCACATTTAAACAGATCTCTTCAGGATGCTCACAGTTAATTCATACTGTTTCTCATTCTCAGAATCTTTTTCCTAAGCTTCAAAACTTTCAGTTGTTTTCTTAATATTTAAAGCCTGGAATTCACTCACGTCCTTGGGCAGGGATATCCTTTAAGCCACTGTATTGTTGCTACTTTCCCCTTTGAGGGACCCTATTGGCCAGGACATTGAGTATATGTTCACTAAACTCACACCAGTGCTGGCTATAAAGGGTGCAAGGCACGTTAGAGGATTCTTAAAACATGAAGAAAACCAGCACTGATGTGAGATTTTTCAGGCTTTCTGGCTAACTTTACACTGAAATCACTTCCTCTTCCATCTCCCTATGGGGCCTCTCACTGTGGGGTACAAGAAGTGGGAAAGGACCTCAAGGCCCCCTAATATCTACTGCAGCTCTTGTTACTGTATTGCTTTCTCACATTTTTCTTTTATCACTAAGAATGAGGCCTGAGAAATGGAGAAATCCCCAAAGGATACCTTTTCTTCCTGGATATCTGGATGCTATCAGCTTTGCAATTTACTATTCTAGTGGGGTTTTCAGCTGAAACCTAAATGGTAGCTGGCTCCTGTGACTGGATAATGCTGATAACTCTCTGCACACATAAGGTGCTTAAATGTGGACAGCCTCTTTTGGCAGAGAATTGAAAAGCATGTTACAAAAGGAGGCTAGGTGGTCTGGTGCCCCATGCTCTCCTTTGCAAGCCAGGCTTAATTCTGCAGCAAGGCCCTCTGGTCTCTGGGAGGGTTTTCATTGAATTATATACGAAAATCAACAGTACAATTGGTACAGTATCCCTTTGTTTTTTATTTTTATACTAAATTCCATTTACTTTAGGTTATCTCATCTATTCACTTTTAAATGTGGATATACATAATGGATATAAAGAACTGTGTTACAAAAATTTTCAGGAAAGGATTTTCAGACTCTGAACATCCCCTGTGAAGTCATCAGCATATGGTTTGATTTATATTATATCCGTTGTCCTGCCCTTTACACAAAGCCACGCCAATTAAAGGGCCCCTGTCCCTATTCTGTTCTTCTGTGAGGAAGACAAAACTACTGTACACTTAGCAAGGAAACAGATGAACAGACAAGCACAAGAAGAAAATCAACTGTCACAGGGATTCCTTACCAGGCAATGGTCGCAAGTGATGAGATAGGCAGCAAAATCAGAGGCAGCTTTGTACAACACATGGGCTAAATGAGGAATCACTGTAAGGCCAGCCCATACAGCAGGTACAAATTTGAGCTGGTTTTTTGTTCTCTTTTATTCCATCCCGTGGCTATGATGTCACCTAATTAAATCATGTCAATTCCTCGGCCCTCACAGACACCGCGTGGGCTGTGACAGGAAGCTGAAGGGTGATTTATAGGGCCAAATTCATCCATCATGGAATGCTGTGAGGGATAATTTTGACCCACTGAGGCACAAATATTTGCTGCCATGTTGATACACATGTGTAACATGCTTTCACTTCACTGGCCTTTATTTTCTGTCAGAACAGGCCCTCATTTTTTGAAGATATTGCCCAGGCACACAGTTTTGGTGTGTTAGATCGTCCAAGTCCCCTGCAGCCAGTGTTAGTGGCCCCTCCCTCACAGACACACACACACTCCATTGTTTGGAGCTGTCAGCCTAACCCCAAAACAAACACTGTGAATTCTCATCCCAGGGGGCACCCCGCCAAAAAAAGTCTAACCAGAGGAAACAATTTCAATTGAAACTGGGGCCTCCTGTGGCTGCAGTTTACAAGAAGCGCTGCCAAATCTGCCTGTCTTGGCGAACAATTTGTTCAGACTTCAGACCTTTCCACCAGGGTCAGGCAAGCTTCTAATTTTTTAAAAAATGAGACTAAAATTGCATTTTGAGGCCAGGGTTGCCACAAAGACAGAAAAATAAACCAAACTAGACAGAGAGAGTGCTTTCCATATTACTGCTCTATCTTAGAGATCAAGAATGAAATACAACACGCAAGGGATACTTCACAAATCAATGGCAAGATTTCTATTTCCTAATTTGCTTTTCCGTGTAAACTGCAAAGCCTCATGTTTCCCCACTCAAAGCCATTAGCTGTACAGGTGCATGGGTGATAAGGTAAATGGTGGCCTTAGCGCCATGGGTACCGATTAAAAATGCTCTCCCTTTTTGGCCTTCCCCACCTACCCTCACTCTCTCATATCCCTTTCTTTAAGACCTATTACTGTAACATGCTGGGTTGCCCTCACCTCCCAGAAACTCTGCCCCTTGCAGAGTTGAGTCTGTTGTCAGTCTGCTTTATGGAAGCTTTCCCATCCTTGGACTATCCCTCTGTGAATGTGTCATCATGGTACCACTAGGGATCAAACTGGGCTGGGCTTGCAATGCTTGGCAAGGCAGTTCTTTCCCCTGGGAGCCTTATCTTGTGCTCTTGAATCCATGATTTCATTTTAATTCTTTTTTAAAGAAATGTATCTTGGTTGCAGATCAATGCCGTATGTCCACCTGAATCTATAGACAGATAAATGTAATACTTGTGAAGGGTGCTAGATCCAGATCCCTGGATACTGAAGTCCTAGTCTTTATTCAAAGAAGAGGCAAAGCACAACACAAACTTCCTAAAAGCAGTCCCACCAGTGTGTCTTATGTCTGACACAGAGATGAGAAAGTAGTTTAGGCAAGAAGGTACCAGGGGTTCATACTTACCAGCACCCTCAAGAGAAAACAACTGTCAGTTGAACACACTGCACGCATGTAAATAAACACACACAATTTACATCCATTTAAATATATTGGCATACATTTGTGTGTGGGTGTGGACAAATCCATAGACACAGGAAGGAAAAAGAGGAGCAAGGTTGGGGGGTTGGAGCAAGGCAGGTGGACAGTGAGACCCCAACATTTCAGTCTCTAACAGCAGCAGCACTCCTCTTCTTCCCTCCAAGCAGTCCTTCATTCTCCACTTGCCTCATTTGCATTCTCAGCCTCCAAATTCCCACACTGCGTTCATTCATAAAACCCCTCTCCATTTCCATTTCTCACCTACCCTACACATTTCTTTTTACCCCACCCCTTTTAAAAATTAGACTCTCAGGAGGGCTCTCTTCACACATCTCCAGCTCCCAATGGGGGCACAGATGCTGGAATCTCTTCCTCACTTCCCCAGGCCTGGGTTGGGGCCTGTGCAGGTTCTGCAGAGCTAGGGGGGGTAGCTGAAGCACAAACAAGGTTCTAGCCATAGAGCAGAAACAGAAGGAGGAGAGACAGTGGGGTCAGTTTGTCCCTCGGTCGGTGGATTGGTTGCCCTTTTTGAGAATGTAGAGGAACAGTGAAGAGCAGCATCTCTGAGGGAAGTTCCCTGCAGGTTAGTGGGTTTTCTCCACTGCCACCTAATCACAGGCAGAAAATACATATGCGTCACTGGGTGATGAGAAGGTAATTTGGTCCGTTGAGTCCTTGGCCTCCATGCTCAGACTGACACCAAGTTTGCCCACTATAGTAGAGGGAGCTTTGCTTTTGTGTAACCTGGACACTGTTCTGTGAGAACTGGAAAGGGACCATCTGTCAGTCATCAAATAGAACTGGGGTCGGGGGAGGCTTTTGTTCGAATATCAGCGCCTTGGGAGAGCTGCTCAGGTCCTCTTCATACACCACCTAATTCAAGCCAACAAACATCTTAGCACAATGCGACACCAAACAGCCTCCCTGAGCTGTACACCAGTGCAGTTGCCTCAACATTTTTGATCACAGCCCAAAGGCCAGAAAGCGAACCTGTGACTAAGCCTATCGCACCATTCTGAAGGGCTGGAATCATGGCAGGAAACCCAGCCGGCTGTTAGTTGCTGGAGCCATTGCTGCAGTCAGGTGGTGGTGCTGAAGGATGCCGGAGCTTGTCGGCTGCAGGTAGAGCTTCTGCTGAGCATACTGGGGACTAGGCCGGACTGAGGGAGAGATAGGTGTTTGCATTTCTGTCCACATAATGCTCAACTTCGGGCCAGCGCCACTTTAAGATGTTAACATGCCCCCCACAACCCTTTGACATGCTGAGTGCAGACGTAGCGGTGGCAATCCCATACCCCCTTCCTTCTGTGAAGCTTCTGGTACTCATGCGACCTTGAGAGCTGGGTGCCCGACCAGCAGCCACTGCTCTCCAGCTGCCCGGCTCTGAATGTGTATTTGTTTTTTCCCCCCTAAAGCTTCTCATATGTTTGTGCCCCCAGTTTGCATACCTCTGACTCGGCAGCTGCTCTCCCAGGACACACCTGCACTTTGGGTGCTGTATGCCACATAGCCTTTGTTAGCTTCTTCACATCCTGTCCCTGCCATTGTTCAGCTCCCTCGCTAACATTCATACTTTAAAAAATGTTTTTAGCAACGTGGAACCAACACGAGCTGCACCTCAGAACATTATTTTGGGAAAAGATAAATACAGAGCTAACTTAAACTCAGCATTGCCAATTCTTATGATAGTTTTTTATGCCCAAAATAAAGGGTGTTTGTTGTCTAAAAAGCCGTACCCCTTATGTCTGAATGATTGTGTGAGAATCTCAGCTTTCTTTAACCAAGTTTAAGTTCCGAGCCCTCATGGTTGTGGAGGAAAGCCTGGAAATGTGAACTGATATATTCCACAAGCTCAGAAAACTTAAGGCACATTAAAAAATCCACATCTATTATTTTCTTTAAATTTCACTTTTTTAAGCCAATCTCATGGTTTTTTGGGGGGAGGGGGGCTTGACTTACTATTTTTGAACCATTGGGGTTGGCAAAATAGTGAGCTGCAAGTTTCTTGAGGCCTGAGTCAATCCTTCATTCCTATATAAAATGCCTGGCACATCTAAGGTATCACATACAAACATTAATAATAACTGTGAAAATATTTCATTGGGGGGGCTTCTTCCCCTCTCCCCTTTTTCATTTAGGACTGAGATAAATTGCCCGATTAGACTTGCCAGCATTCAGTAACATCCTATGTCGAATTCAGTGGTAGCAATGACAGAACTGAACATGTGGAGAAATAGAGGTCCTACGTTTGCGTTTGCAGATAGCCATGATTTCAGTTACAGTTCTGTAAATCCAAAATAACTCCGACTTCAGTGGACTCCCACCAAAGACAGTGGAGTTACTGAAGACTGACAACAGTGAAAAAAAGGCAGAACCCAGCTGACAGTCTTAATTTTAGATTTCTATATATAAAAATAGAAATAAAATGTTGTGCAACAAAATGACATAGGCATTCAGACTCTCCTCCTCTTATTTCCTAATTACAAACACCTCTCCTGTTCAAAACCATGTAGAAATGGATAACTGAATCTTGGTGTCCTAATATATAAAAGCATTACAATCAATGGCACTGGAAGAATTTTCTCTGGGGAGGGGGGTGCTGAAATCCACTGAACAAAACTGTATGTGATGGAAACCACTTCAAGCCTGGCAGACCCCAGCACCCCTACTTCCAGCACCCCTGATGACAATTAAACAGAATGAGTACTAAGGAGCATAAAATCAAATTTTAGCTTGTCATAGAGTTGAACCTTTGTTTAAGAAGAGATAAACCATGCCTACTTATTTAAATATTATTTCCTAAATAATGTAATGAGTTTTATATAAGTCACTGGGAGTGATATACACTGGACAAGAGCAGTTCTACACAGGCTTTAGAAGAAATTGTTGTTTAGGGCAATGATGATTGATTTGACTTTACAGACAATACTTCAAGAGAGATCAGAATCAGGAGAGATTTCCTCTGCCTCCCCAGATACAAATACATCTAACAGGTTCTTTTTGACAGCAAAGATCAATGATTTGAAAGGCAGCTGGTGTTGCAGTTTGTTGCCATGATTGAAGTGAGGCACAAGAGACAGGTGTTGGCCTAATGCTGTTGCATTTTTCCTCAGAGTCCGAATGAGTTACTATAGAAGAGCAGGAATAAAAATTCCAAACTGATCAAGTGGCCAAAATGTTTTTTTGGCCTTTGAAACACCACAAGAGAAATTAAATTGTCTCACAACGACTACAGAGAAGCAACATACAGCATAATTAATACGATTTACTAAACCAAGCTCCAAATTTATTTGTATAGGAAAGCATTGCATTAAAGCATTGGAAACAGATTATATATACTCCCTGGATAGTAAATATATATGATAACTTTTTCTGCTAACACATGGTTATTTTCTAACAAAGATGACTGAATAACTCAGTGACCATGGCTGGCATAAAAATCTGGAGGATTTCAGGGGGGAGAGGAAGAAGCAGGGGCAGCAAGCTCTAAATCCTCTGCCAAATCCCCTTTTCATAATTTATAGTCTGTCACTATTTTATCACAGAGAACTGTCCCTCTTTTTCTCATTCTACAGGCTCCTTTCCCAGTGGACAGTCTCTGCCAGCTGTCTAGGCAGCAGGAACGTCCTTTTTTTCCCAAGCCTCGACCTGTGGGAAAATCTTCATTGGCCAGTAATTGATTCCACCCTGCCAGCTCCATTACTTTAGTCTACAGTCAAACTGCCAGCAATCTGGAGACAGGCAGCCTCGGCCCTCCCTTGCTCCCACTATTGAAGTCCACTCTGAGCAGGGCTGCTAGCTACTGGATCTTGGAGTGGATGTGTCAGCCCGCCCTGCAATTAGCACTAATCTGAAAATTGGCCTCTGCTTGCAAAGCCAAGCACCTGACAGCTAATTGTTTATGTCAGCTTGATGTGCATTTAATATGGAAAGGTTATTTATCAAAGGGGACTTTTTTCTGTTTGTCTTAGCTCAGAGTAGGGAGAATTGCCGCAGGCACTTAGAATCCACAAACCAATAAAGATCTTATACTTCATTTAACTTAAGGAGCCTGCTAAATACCTTTCTAAATCCTCAATTCCAGCCTAGTGCAGTACTCTTCTATTTACATTGTTTATAAAGAAACTGCTGCTAGCCAAGCGGTGAGTGGTTTGGGGCTTTTTTAAATATCAAAATATTAGAATATTGAAGGCAAGGGAAATGCCACAGAAGGAAGCAGTAAAACCAACTAAGAAATTTTAAACAATGGTGTTTAAGATTTTTTTACTTACTGTAAGAACCTGCCAGTCTTTTCTAATCTATCTGTATAAGGTTACCGGTCTTATCGAATCCTGTAAAGAAGTATCCAGGATAAAATTCCGGCCCTACTAAAATCAGTAAGAGGCCTTGTCTACACGAGAATACTTGTCCCGCAATAAGTTATTGCGGGACAAGTAAAGCGCTATAACTATAGCGCTTTCTCCTGTACACACGTGCTCTTTCTTTCGCAAAGGAGCATTCACTGTTTGAATGCTCCTTTGGGAAAGAAGAGCAGTGCATGGTGGGCACCTGTCCCACCATGCACTGCCCGCAGCGAGCCCTCTAGCCCAGCTGCAGGGCTTCCGGTGGCAGGGGGGACTGCGTCGCCAGCCCCCGCTGTCATCTGAACCCCTGGCCGGTGCTGG